>OZ037776.1:50769115-50781615 GCA_964035525.1 Porites cylindrica | reverse complement strand
TATTTTAGATAATTAGTAGTTAGATACCCTTTATTAAGTTATTATAGATAGAAATCATGAAATGCGCGCTTGATCATTTCATGGAAAGCGCGCAATATAAGAATTAAATTATTATTATTATTATTATTATTCGTCGATGGCCTGAGCAGCTAGCGGTTTATTTTCTTTGTCGTGCTCGTGTCAGAACAAGTGATTTCGCTTCGTTGCAAGGACTTTTCTGGATTTTTCGAACTCATTGTCCTTGGATATGTTAAATGGATATTTCTTCTAAGTATCGCTGTAAGCTTATACTGGGCTGAAAACTGGAAACTGTCGCTGGCTCTTATTCTTCTACGTTTTCCTCCGTGCGTTCAAACAAATTTCGACAAAAAGTAACAAGCTCGGACGCAGGTAAGCTTTCAATTTTCTCATTTTTCATACCATTAGCTTCAACGTAGCGGAGAATAGTGTTCATATCAGTAGCCTTTTTCTTGTTTGTGGTTGAACTTTTCTGCTGGTTGATAAAATCGTCTATGGCCTCCTGGTTTTCAATGATGCCCGTTTCAGTTTCTGAATCAAAAGTTTCCGGATGTTCAGGATAATACTGAACTCGCTCGGAGAATGTTCGTCTTCTTCACTCATCTTTGAAATCTCAGTAAAATGTCAATCTCTTTAGCTTTTTCTGGTAGTTTCGCGATGAAGAATGACAATATCCACATTTTTGTTTCGGTTTTTTGGTTGCAAATTTTGAATTTACCGGCTGTGCTCAAAACAAAAATACACGGCTTGGACCGTTGAAACGGTCCGTACTGCAAAATCCCGACCAAGCAAGAACCAATCAGAGCGCACAGATATAATAATAGGAATTATTATTTTCGATCAGTTAATGCTTTTTAAAATCCCAATCTTTCAGTTCTATTATTCCAACTTAAAGCGTGGTGTGAGTATATGTAATTTTTACCATGAAAATACGAAAAAAATAATTAGCGTTGCGTTCATTGATCTACGGCAAGTCTTGGTACTCAGAAAGCTTTAGGAGCTAACTCATAAGCGAATTCATCAACATATAGTAGCTTTCTACATTTTTGCTTAGGAGCAAAGTTGTAGTATACTTCTCGTTAGTAAAAACTTTCATAATGACTTTAACGCACCAGTTAAAAGTCGTTTCCAGTTAAATCCGGGATGCGTTCGTAGTGCTTTTTGCGAGTAATTTTCATTTCAACAACAATACCTACCAAGCATATTTACCTAAGGCCCAGTTCAGACGTCGTGCTTCTGCCGTGCCGAACCTAATTGTAATTTGGTTCGACTGTAGCACGGCAGGAAAACAACTTTGATTCAGACGTCGTGCCAGAGTCGAACCAAATTCAGGATTTACTGATGCCTCGTAACAATTCTTCTCCCAACTCCCCGTGGGAACGCAATCTCGCCAAAATACATAAATAAAAGTTATGAATTTTGTTTAGCACGGCAGAAGCACGACGTTTGAATCGCTGCCGTGCCAGAGCCGTGTATCACGGCAGAGCTTGTCGAACTTAATTGCTTGCCGAACTTAATTCAAAAGTTTGATTCAGACTCCGTGCTTCTGCCGTGCTTTTGTCAAACTTAATTCCCGAATTTAGTTCGGCACGGCAGAAGCACGACGTCTGAACTGGGCCTAACTTTTTAATGGAGCTCCACGCGCGCACGCGAGTAGCCACATATCTAAGAAAATTTGGTAATCCAAACAGGGGTCCTTTTTGCTTGAGCATGCGCGACCGCTGAACAAGCGATGTGCATGGAGGCTCACCACAGGGTCTACCTTCATCAAAATGGCGCGTCTGAAAGCTATCATGATCGCGATTATTTTGCTCGTCGGTCTTGCCGAATGTGCTCTTGATTTAACAAAATGTGTAGTTTGCAATAAACTCTAACATTGTCTCAAAAGCGAAGTAGACCGGCTTTGACATACCACGAGCTACTATCAAATTTCATCTCCCGACTTGACCTGTTGGACAACAGCGCGCGTATATGTAGTGCTTGTAGGATTGCACTGACCTCATCAAAGTCTAAACAAAGTGCCGAAACGTTTTTTGATGTAAGTAAACACTTTCAATGTTCTTTGTTTTGAAATGGGAAAGGAACACAAATATTCAAAAAAAAAAAAAAAGTGGGTTCAAAGGTGCGCAAAAGCCGGTGTTCAGTTCAGCAGTGAGTTAATATGTTCTACAAGTTTCCCAGCACTTTGAAGCTACAAAATTAAGAGCACACGAGACGTATATCAGTCACCTGGTGAAATGTCGGTGGTAGTCACTCTGTATGTCTCGAATAATAAAAAAAATGAATATCAATGAGACAGTCAAAACTGCATTCAATAGCACCGAAATTAAAGTCGAATCTGGTGACCGATTTTGATGAAACAAACGGTTAGGTTTCCCACGAAGTACGGTAAACATGTGATGCCGACCAAAAGTTAAAAATTATTAGAGCACTCACGTTCTGGATAAAAGAAAATTCCTGTAAAAGATGCGTTACAATGTTAGTCCACGCAGAAACAAGAAGTTCTACAATTTTCCGATAAACAAACTATGTATCGGTAAAATACTTAAGGGAACAACTTTCTGTTCCAACTGATAACGGCGTGGTAGTCGCCCGCTGATCGCTATTAATCCACTCCGAAATATGGCTAAATCAGCTATCCACAAATTATTGACAGAAATCCTCCACGGCATCGAGAAACTAATTTACATGCGATTTATAGACAAACACTACATAAAGAACATTTTGCTCAATAGCTTGCCATCAGCAATGCATTTTATGCCAAACTTTGTAGTTCTTGAAGGGGAATCAAGATACGAGTCGAGCGCCAAACAACAACAAGTAGCCATGTTCGTTTCAGACATCCTCTATAAACGTGCTCTTTCAACTCGTACAGAGCATCAGTCTCCACTTTAAATCACCATATATATCTTTACTTATTTTGTACAACGAAGGTCTTTCCTAAGTTCCTGCTACCATTTGAATCTCAACCAAGCTTTCAAAGTGAAGAATTTGGTTCCTATGACTATGCACCACGGTCGCTGTCACTGGACGTGTGCTCTTTATCAGGTCTCGGTGCTCATGCTCATGCAAAAAAGACCCCTGTTGGTAATCCATTCATCCCACAAATTTTGGTAATCACGTGACTGTACGCCCGACCGTCTGTACAAGCGCTGGGTGCGGGCAAAGGGAGTCAGGAGTCAGCCCATCGTAGGGATGAGTAAGTCATAGTGTAGCACCATGGCTAAGAAACTTTAGTTCTATCCATTCGAGAAATGTTGGTAGTAAGCTGGTGTGGGATGATGTTGCACATTCATGTTATCATCAAGTGACAGCGGTCAAAATAGGGTATCCGCTGACCAGTACTACTCTTCATGACCTTATCGCGGGCTCAAGTTTCGACCCATTAAGGTTATGTGTTTTTTGAAGTCTTCCGCTGACAAGTTTTTAACTGAGCGCAGGCTCAAGATTATTTTTTAATCGCGTACATGAAATAAGTTGTGTTTATGAGCCAGCGGCTGGACTACGGACTCGAAAATTCGGCCTTTTTTTCTTGCACCTTACTACTACAAAAAACTTTGTCCTAGTTTTGCATAGTCACGTGTTGGTCACGCTCTACGTCCCATTCTTATCTCAGATTGGTCAAAATTTGACAGGTGAGTTCATGTGGAAAATTTTTGAAGCATCTGGAAACTTGTTTACTGATTGCTGAAGCTGGCAGATTTTTGAGTCATCTTATTGTGTTTTAACCGTCTTACTTCACTGGATCTACAAAATAAAATACATCTGCTATCAAGAATCTTTTGTTATCCATGGGTGGCGTATCTATTGGATTTTTGATTCATAATTGCACTGCTTGACAGAAAAAAAGTGTTAAGTTTCGCTTGCTTGGAGATTAGATAAGACGGTCTAAAAAAAGAAAAGAGGAGGCAATTAATTCTTAGGGAGCCCGTGTTCAGGCGTGTAAGCCATAAGGACTATTAATTATATGCGCGGCAGAAGAAAAAAAATGTCGTCTAGCCAGGTTACACAGTAACCATTGACTGATGACAATAGTCAGAAACTTGGCACGCCTTCCGTTATAAAACTGAAAAAAGATTATATTATTGTTACAGTTGGGAAACTGAACTTGCGCCCATTCGCTAATCATTATTATGTGGGTAAACCTCAATAAAAACTATGAGATTGCTTAAACGTGATGTTTTTATGAAGTTAAATTTTGGCAGTGAAAGAAACAATACACTGTGGACACCCTTCTTCTGCTTTTGTGACGTTTCCTTGTCATATACCTTGTGTTCTACTGTTAGCCGTCGACATCAAAAGAATTCTAAGCTGCTAAAAACTAATACTAAAAAAATTCAATATTTATAAATCTAAAGTGCAAATTGATGTCTAGTAGGTAATTATACTGCAATTTCAAGAAAACCTCGACAATCAAAGGGAATATGAGCCCAAGAGGATAGACCGTGCGAATCTATGACACCAAGGAAACATCAACGAAGACGTCAGCATGAAAACAAAAACAAGTTTCTCAAACTACTACAAAAATAAATAGGCTATTCCAATTTGCAGACTAGTAGATTCTACTGGAAATGAAGTGCTGTAAGCAGAGTGCGTGATAGTCAAGTACAAAGCTACCCGTAACACATCCGTTCCGTGACACCTACGTGACGAATAGTTGAAGGTTAAGTCATTGATCAGTCTCAAGTATTTATTAAGTCCAACGCGACCTCGCATCTTAACATCGATTACCAACTGCGAAAATCTCTTCAATTAAATACATACCAGGTGAATCTGCCATAAAACATCGATTCCTCGATTCAAGGGAATTTAAATTCAATTGCTTTCAAACTCTTCGCCTTTGCAACAACATGGCTTCCTACACGAAACAGGATTTCCTTGATACAAGTTTTTCATGCCATTTTTAATCGACGGTCGAGTAATCTTTATAAATGGTTTTCGGCGAAACGTGATCAACAACCGCGTCATTTCAATCATCGCCGAAAATAAACCGCATGCTCATCACAAGACTAATTTGCATACAATGAAAGCTTACATAGCCTCATCATAGTTTTTCCTCATCTAAGATTATTCGTTTTTTCAACCACTAAAGTATTCACTTGCTCCAAAGCAATCTACGCTAAACATTGTTGGTTAACAATGGCTGGCTTGACTTGACTCGAAATTTAAGGTCTTTGTTGAGTTTTCTACTGATGTACACGGGCTGAATAGTGGTCTTGACTTTTAAAATGAGGTCTGTGAGACGTTTTTTCACTATATTAGCAGAGACTTGATCTTTAAGCCAGCCATCGTTAACCAACAATGTTTAGTTTATCAATTTCAATGTAACCTGTGCGATGCAGGATATGTTGGTTATACTTTCGGCCACCTTCACGAACGCGTTGATGGACACAAACAGAAATCGTCGTCAATTTGTAAACATTATCTTAGCGAACATAACTTGGACGTACCACCTTTTCTTTCAGAACAATTTCACGTTCTCACTAAATGTTCTAACAAATTTGATTGCCTAATTAAGGAGATGCTATTCATAAGAAAACTCAAACCATCCCTAAAAGTGCAGGCGGACTCGATTGGCGCAAAGGTATTCACTTGAAGAACTTGTGATCCTTTGTTATTATGCTAATTTGTAGAGACTATTATATAGAAATCAAATCTTCGCATTGCTTATTGACTATTTTCCAATTCCCCATAATACACTCTGTCTGCCCCCCAAATTTTACATAACTTATTGTCTTAAAATGCTCTTGGGAAAATGCAATACTCCTAGGAGCATTTAAAAACAATGGTTTATGCAAAATTTGGGGGGCAAACAGAGTGTATTATGGGGAATTGGAAAATAGAGAATTCATTTTGCCTTGAGAATGGTGTAAATCACATAACCACGAGCTGAAGGCCGATAAACGGCTTATTTTTACAGTGGCGAGGATTCCTCAAGGGATTCAAAAATACATTGACGAAAAATGCCACTATTATTCATCTTTCTTTTGTTTTGTAAGGTCTTGTAACACTCCATGCTGGCACTGGTGGCGTTCACAAGTTTCTTGGCTTTTTAATTATGTTAGTTTTTCGAAGTCGCATTTCAAAATAGTTGTTCGCAGTGAAGGCTAGAAACAGCCTAAAGAGCCTAGCAGTGTCGAGCGATTCAGAGCAACACAATACTATACAATACAATACTTTATTATTAATTCTCCCCAAGGGGCTTTTGAGAATTAATTTACAATATGTATATATGATATCATAGGTGACGAATTACTCCTTAATTTTGGCGCGAAATTTCAGCGTTAATTTGCAATCTCACATGTGAAATTACAAAATTGCCATGGCAACCTAACGTAAGTCTCAGTGTCAAGGTGGCGACGAAGTTTTAAAATGTCATGAATAAAGATGTCAGGGCAGAAAAAGACGCTTTAGAAAACCTGAACACACGAAAGAGCGCATCAAGAAAGATTCTAACAGGTATTTTGTCGAAAAACTCTGAACTTAAGCCAAATTTAAGCTCTAAACGTTCGAGTTTGTGCAGGAGCTCTCGATCGATACGATCCAGGATAAACATGTCAAAAATCCAAGATAGCTAACGTAATTCGTCACCCATGATATCAATAGGTAATCAAATGCTATACTCGTGAAATTAGGGAATAATTTCACTTGCGTTTTGTCCACATCCTAATAATTTCCCTCGCCTAAAGGCTCGGGAAATTATAAGGATTTGGACAAAACGCCCGTGAAATTATTCCCTAATTTCACTCGTCACCATTTGATTACACATACTTATACTACATGAGAAATTTCCGCAATTTGATTGGCTTGGAGCAGTGGTATTTCAGCATAATTTGAAATACCTAAGTGTGAAAATTACAAACCTTTTGCGGGTAGTAGTATAAACAAATAATAGCATGATTTGTACGTGATATTTCAAAATTGTCTCAAATTTCAACTCGCCTAACGGCTCGTGAAATTACGTATAACAATTTTGAAATATAACTCGTGTTATTTATGCCAAATATCACTACTAATCATGCTATTACCTATACTAATATATGCTGGCACTAAATTGTTAACACATTTTTACATCGTTGTCACGTCCCGCAACCAAAGTTGCTCCTCTATAGTCAGCCAGCCAAGAGCTTTCAGGGGTAATATGATCGTGTTTCCCTGTGTCAGTTAGTTGGTCAGAAGTAGAGCCGTTTTTTACTCGAACTAAAGCAGCTTCAGTGGCGGTACTGCAAGAGCTTTCGGAAAACAATTTGAATCTTCATTTGCGGTTGCAGAAAACGAGCAAGCAGTTGACAATTTCAATTTTCGCACCAAGGATCTTTCGACCGACCTGCATGTTTACATACAAAGAAGATTCCGGACGAGGGATCACTACTGTGACTCACAAGGAAATTCAGTCGAGGAATGAAGCAAGAATACCACAAACACAAAGAGGTCAATTACATGTCTTCATGGAGTACACTAGTTTGGGATGACTGGTTAAAGAACGGAACACCTTACCATTACAGCGACACTTTCGTGGAACCGTAGAATTTTAAAGACGCTGTTCAATTTCTGACAGTCGTTCTGGCTGTGGAAATCGATGAACCAACAACTAAGAAAATCCGAAATGTGGCGCAAAAGAAACGCAGCTCATTTTAATTTTAGTAATTATAGCGTTGTGTTTAATATTTCCAATAAACATTTCTGAATTTTTTTCTTTACGAAAAGCTAATTGAAATGCGAGGGGATTATGTATTAATATGCAAGGGGGATAAGTGACTTATCCCCCTTGCATATTAATACATAATCCCCTCGCATTTTAATTAGCTGTTCATTAGCCCCGCTCTTCCCATCAAACAATCAAAGCAGCACCCAGCTTTTTAGACAGTTGATTCGGGGGTTATGTAATATATTCCCCCCGAAAAGAACAAAGGAATCCAAGCTTATGTAAAAATAACGTGTCTTAGCCTTTATAGCATACAATTATATTTCGGGACTGTCCAATTACCCTTATAAAATAAAGGTTGTGTAGGTGGGCAAATAGGTTATTTTGCTCGGGAGGAATTTGTTTTCCAAGCCTTACATCTGCTGTGATCAAAGGTGATTGCTGTGGTTTAATTGGGTGTACATATAAGAATATTAACTCGATGTAATATTTTACATGTTGTTCCATTCTTGCAAATTCTGTTTGCAAATTATTTTTCTCTTAAATCACTCAGCCACACCCTTTAAAGTCACATGGATCTCTCCAGTTAACTGATATGTGGATAAATTATAAATTTAGATTTGCATTATAAGTCTATGAACTGGAGCTACGCTTTTAGCCCTGACTAAATCTATGTTTAAAAAAGTCAATATTTATGTATATCATTTTGTTTACCGGCGGATGAACAAATCCTTTCGTTCAGGAAACTTAGGTTTATTCGGCTTCGTTTTTCTTCTGTTTAGGAACTATTAAATGAGAAGGTGATATCATGGAAAACCAGAAATGCCGAGTTAACAAGAGAATTCTGTAACAGCTTACTAAGTCAGCTGAAAGAGAAACGTCTTGATCCACTCCTTCGACGACTGCAGGGGAAAGAAGCGGCCAGAATATCTTTCGATGAAATCATTGGTGGATACAATCAGATAAAGGAGGATTACCACAATTCTGCTATAGGTGCCAAAGATGTTATTGCCGCGGTTTTCTACGAATTTCACCTGGTACGATTAAACGTTGAAAACTGGTCGATTTTTTCGAATTATGTCATTGACCGGCTATCTGCTAAGTTAGATCAGTTCGTCAAAGTTAAAACTGAAACAGACATCCGTCAGTCTTTGACATCTAAGAAACCCTGCCTAGTAGCAAATTAAGACGTTCGCCGGTTAAACTACTGGCCCCAGTTCCTGAAAAGCCGATTAATCTATCCTCCGGTTAACAGTTAATCCACGATTAAATTTCTCATTCCCCGGATAACTAATCGTGGGTTAAAAAGTTGTTCCTAAAAGCGAAATTATCTCGCGATTAACTAATCCCAGATTAGTGCTAAAAAAAAAAAACAGTTTAACGAGTTTTTCGACCGCCTGCTTCTAAAGAAGTATGGCGCGAAAAATTGGCGGCAGTGCATGGTTTCTTTTCGTCTGCATTTGCAGATCCTCTTTTAGGATTTGTACTAGATATATACAATTTCTTGCTGTTGGAACTTTCTTTTGGGTGTTTGTGGGTCAATTAAAGGAGCTGTGTCACGAAATTCAACCAAATCAGGAGTTACAAAATGCCCGTTAAATTAAGAGAAACATAAAAATAACCGCTAAAAACTTTAAAGGAAGATTAAAATAACATAACAGAAAAAACAGATGCCACGGATGGGCAAAACTAAAGAAGACTGAAACGGATTGAAATTAGGGTTTTTGAAAACTGTCCAGCCTAACAGGTTTTCAAAGTTGATTTTGATCTGATTTTGTCATTTGCATGTAATTTCTTTGCTTACTTTAACAGGGGCACCCAACGGCAATTTTCGGGAAAATATCTGTTCGGAAGACGATTTGAGATCTAGAATTTTCGGAGCATTTGTTGTAAAATTTCTTGCTTGCCTGCCTCTCCTAGGATTTTCGAACATCTACAAAATGGTATAATTACCCATTTTTAACGGATTTTGACCCTAAAAAAGGCCACCTAGAATTTTCGGGAGCCTTTTCCCGGCTGAAATTTTCGACAGGGTAAGTTTTTATCCCTATAATTTTCGGATCATTAGACTTTCAGCTAGGAAATCCGAACAGATGAAAAGTTTTTAGGGGATAAAAATATGCCTATATCTACAATTTGAATACTAAAATACCTTCAACGATGCTATGTTAAGTGGTTTTGAACTATGTCCTCGTTGGGTGCCCCTGCTTTAAGTTCCATAGCGATTGAGGGCGAGTAACTGGCAAAATTGAACAAAATGAACTGGACTGCCGTGACACAGCCCCTTTAAAAGGAAACAGTAAGTCTGCCATTTTGTTTGTTTTGACAAACTTTTTCCTCCGATTAGTGAGTTAATCGTCCACGCTAGGTGGGTTAAATTTAACACGTAGTTTATTCCTAGGTTAGTCTTAATCGTGCTTTCAGGAACAGAATCTAATCGTGGGATAAAATTTATTCCGCGATTAGCGATATTTAATCCTGGATTAGCGATAATCGGCTTTCCAGAAACCAGGGCCTGGGCTGTTATTCCTCTCAGTGGATTTGTGCTCGTTTTTGTTTGTTTGCAGGCCGTTTTGAAAGAACAGAAGCAATACTTGAGTTTGCTAAGACAACTCGAAGACTATGATGAGGAACTAACCCATGAATTAATATTTAAGGCTTTTCAAGAACAGGAGAGGCAAAAGCTTGAGGTTCTATTTTTTCTCACGATTCTTTTGACATTAGAAAACTTGAATAAGCAAGGGTGACCTCTTTTTCCTTTTCACAGTGCGGCAGCCGCATAAACAAATGGTCCCTTCCAAACTACAACGTTGTAGTTTTTCAATTTTTATTTGTCTGACCTAAAACTTTGAGGGATGACAGAAGTCAGTATTTCCCAGCAATCGCTTGTTTTTACATTTCTATTTTAACGGTTTTTGGCAGGAAAATGAGCTTATAGTATTAATTTAATTAATGTTCGACTTTTGACGTAATAAGTAAGCAACTTTGAATCCTACCGTTGTTTGCGTGGTTTTCAATTAAAATAATTATAAAATATGCCAGTCACCTAGCCTTCCCCTAACGCTCACGGGTTGTGATCTATGGCTGACGACTTTAAATGTTTATCTGTTGACAGGAAGCGCACGAACAATTGCGTCAGGAGAATCTGGCATTCAAGAAAGAGGTTGTCCATCTTGTTGGTACTAGGATAAATTAACGTAGGCTCTGGTCGAACTATGTACTTTCCTTGAGCCGAACTCAACGAATTGACGTTAGCTCATGTGAATTGCCAATTAATTACCCAATTAATTAACGCACTTCCAGTATTCGTTGTGTCCTTTAGGGGCACAGAACAAGGATCTCGGCGTGGCTTCGCAAATGTTACTAACCGAGGTTATATTAAGTCTGCGACGCAAGTTACATTCCTCATGAATCGAACGTTTTCTAAGTTTAGCTAGCCGTTTGACTAGTTAGGCAAATTTAGTAACTTGCGTGAACCACGAGCTGTCCGTTTTGTGACCCAGACCTTACACATGGCTCTACCGGCAAAATAATGATTATTCGTTTGTTTGTGTGTTCATTCATTATAGTTGGAAATGTTAAGTAGAAAACAGAATGAAGAGAGAGAGAAGCTTCGTGCTCAGATGGATGTGGAGCTTAGTCTGCAAAGGGAGCAAATGAACAACATGGCGGAAGCAAACATGAAGAGTGTCAAAGAAAACAGAAAGTTACTCGTGCAGCAACTCAGCGATCAACAAAATAAGTTCTCGAAACTTCAGAAAGCAAATGAAGACAACATGAAAATGTTTGAAAATCTAGCCGCTTTAGTGGCTAAGCAAGATGAAGAGAAGCGCCGACTCAGTGAACAGATTGAACTGAAAGCACAGAATACCTCAGAACGTCAAGAAGAAATCCGGAGAGAAATGGAGGAGAGACACAATAGAGAAAAGGCTCAGTTGGAAGCAAAGGTCCAGGATTTGACAAAGGAACTCGAGGCTTTTTCAGGAAAAAGAGAGCAAGACCTTGAAAAAATGCACGCCAAGTTCAGTGAACAGACACAAGCACTCAAAGACCAAAAAGATATAGTAGAGAAGATGGACGCAAAGTATCTGCAACAACAAGAGGACTTGCGCCATGAAATGAATGAAAAGAGGGAAACGGAACTTGCGAAACTGAAAAGTAAATACCAGGCTGCAGCAGAAACACGAATGCAACAGATGAGAGCTATGCAAACGAAGATCGATACCGTTAAAGGAGAGCTAGAGGATCTTAAGAAACCAGGCTTTTTTGAGCGGAAATGGTCAAAGGTCAAGGCGTTCGAGAGTACTGTGAAGGATATATGCTTGACAATGTGACAAGTACCTACAAGGTCCCTCTAAGAAACTTTTTTCTAACATCAACAGTTTCCCCGAATTGATGCTATCGTTGTTACTTTTATTGTTTTGTTCAAATATTGCGCTCTTCTCAGTCATTTATAAAGACCCAGAGTATTGGTCCGGCCGGGGTTCGAACGCACGACCTTCCGCTCTTCAGAGTGATATCAAAGAACGGGGGAGAAATCTGTAATAAATTCTTTAATAGGTAGTCCTGACAAACTGTAGGTAAGGCAACCGCATAATAACTTTAAGTCATAAAAACTAGTTATAGCTATCGCTAAGTGCGAATAAGAAAAGATTTTACCTATAAGTGCGCTTTTTTAAATTTGCTTAGAAATGTTATGAATTACCGTAGTTTACGAGAATACTTAGGCCCTCTGTACAAGGAGGGAGGGCAACCCTGGTGCTAGGGTTACCCTAGAAAGAGGGTTACCCTAGCACACGCACATTTCTTCTTTCTTTACACGACATGTATACAAGGC
>OZ037776.1:50664115-50766615 GCA_964035525.1 Porites cylindrica | reverse complement strand
GGTCAAAATCCTACAACGTTTTTACAACGCAAGTCGCGTGTCATCCGAAATAGCTGTAACTATTTGTTTTTCTTTTATATAGATCTAACGGGCATTTTTACGATAAGAAGGACGCTAAAAACTTTGCGTGACCAAGAGCTCTGCGTGGCGGCACACTTGTTTGTTGAGGAGGTAAACATAGGGTCGGATTAGGTTGGAGAAAATTTGGCCACCAAAGGTGACGAACTTTATTTTTAAGATCTGCCAATATGTGATAAACTATTATCTCTTCAGCAAAGGTGGGGGAAAAAACCGCCACCCACTAAGACAAGAAAGAGAAACAAACTAGGAATTAATTCGCAGGCAGGCGGAAGGGGAGGTGGTGGAAAATGCTGAAAATTGGTTCAAACAAGCGATGTGAACAACGTGATGGTGAACGATCGAAAGGGGCGAGTACATGGAAAAGCGCGCTTAAGAACGATATTTTCCGGAACGCCCTAAATTCTGATTGGCTGGAAATAAGATAGGCTTGGAACCTGCCGCCTTACCTGCAAACCATTATCAAATGCCTTGCCATAAAATCCAACTATGATGTCGTCATAACGGTGTCTTTTTTCTCATCTTTTTGTTGTTGTTGTTGTTTTATCAGCGCTTCCCGCTCATTATTTAGGAAATAATTTTGTTTATCAAGAATTGCATTATTGAATTGTTTCATTATCAGGTTAAAATATTGATTTTCTTATAAACGAAAGTCTCATTTGAAGTAAGGAATGTTCATGATTACTGGCACATCTTAGGACAAAAGCCGGTCAAAGTTCACACACAAAGGGACTGTCGATTTCCCACGCTCTCTCGGGTCCCCCCAGAGAAGAGACTTTTTTGGGGAGGAGCGCAGGCTTATTTCCCGAACAGCGGCTGGTAATCGAGCGTTCTGGGGCATTTTCAGTTTGCAGTTGCAATTACCATATGCCATATTTGGCAACCTCGCGCCCAACGAATATAGGAGGAAACTTGTACAACCTCATGAAAAGTCTTTATTGCAACTCGACATGTTCCATCAAAATCGGTGAAAACAAAACACAGCCTTTTTCATATTCCAGAGGTGTACGTCAAGGCTGTATTTTAAGCCCTCTTTTATTTAACCTCTATTTAAACAATCTACCACTTTTATTCGAAAACACCTTATCTGACCCATTTGTTCTCCCAAATGGGAAAAAAATAAATTCACTTTTCTAAGCAGATGATTTAGTTATTCTATCAAGATCGAAAACTGGATTACAGAACTGTTTAAATGCGCTTTCTTTGTATTGTGACAAATGGAAGCTAAAAATTAATCCGAAGAAAACAAAAATTATGATATTCCAGAAACGCCCAAAAAAATCTATTGACATCCAATTCCACATAGGCAGTGAGTCAATTGAAATTGTCCAAGAATACACTTATTTAGGTACACGTTTAACTCCAACGGGAAACTTTACACTTGCACTCGAACACTTAAAAGAAAAGGCCCTTCACGCGTTTTCTAGTATTCGGAAGCGGACAATCCTTAACAAACTTAATCCTAATACTGCATCCCAAATTTTTAACACCATGGTATTCCCAATCTTGAGTTACAACAGCAAGGTATGGGGAATGTACACCAAGCAAGATTTTAAAAAATGGGATAGCTCCCCAATAGAAAAAATCCACCTCAAATTCTGTAAACGTTACAGAGAGGTTAACAATAAGGCCTCTAACATAGCCTGCAGAGCTGAACTTGATAGACTGCCGCTGCTTATCCCGATAAATCAGAAAATTATGAAATATTTTGTTTACCTCAACAACAAAGATAATGGCCGTTTTTATGCTAGAGACGTTAAAGTCGTCTGAGACGTTAAAGTCGTCTTAAGACGACTTTAACGTCTAGTATAAAAACGGTAAATAATGCAGACGACTTTAACGTCTGACGACCTTAACGTCTTCTGTTAAGTGCGTCCGAACGACGTACTTAACAGACGACTTTAACGCCTTAGACGTTAAAGTCGTCTGGTATAAAGACGTGACGTCGTAAACTAGAACGCATTTATGCTCGACTCGTCCAGAGACGACTGGGACGAGTGCAAACAATATGGCGGCCAAGAACAGCATGAAGGAGTCTCGTGGTAGAAAGTGGAGTGAGGATGAACTTAAGGAGTTTGCATATGTTCTCGCAGACGACCGAACTGAATGTGCATTAACTTTGGAGACTCTTGCACTCAAAAAGTCATGCAGCTAATGTTTATATTTTTGAAGCCATTAAGAAAGGGTTAGATGCTCGTCTACAAGCGAAGACAACAACCAGTTCTAAGAAAGGAAAAGCAAAGGAAATCTTGGCGACGGCAAGAAATAGACTTTAAAAGTTGTAACGCCGCCGCCATGTTAGAGTTTGAACAATTTGTTCGCATTTCGCGGGCTTGAAGTTCATTTTTGGCGCCGCTTTAACTTGTGTCCAGTGTCTTCCGAGAGTAGAGCCTAGTCCTTTTTCCAGAAAAATCTACTTTTTTAAATAAGGTCGTCTACTTTTGTGCGTCCCGTTTTTACACTAGACGACTTTAACGTCTCAGACGTTAAATGCGTCTAGACGACTTTAACGTCTCTAGCATAAAAACGGCCAATGACTCTATAGTCAAACAGTCTTTCCTTATGTCAAAGAATCTACATTCTATGAATAATTCCGGATATTTTTCCAATTTCATAAACATGCTTGAACAATACAATCTAACCAGTTTAGATGCTGAATCTCTAGATAATGATAAAATTAGACGATATACCACAGAAATGAGAGAGAAATATCTTTATTATATACATACTGAGAAATACTCACCAAAAAGCTATGTCGTAAATTTTCGTACGCAAATTAGTTATAGCCAATCAGAGGAGCGAACGATGGTTTTCACACGTGAAAAAAACGATACGTCCAATCAGAATCGCGAACGATGTTTTTTCACGTGTGAGAAAAATGATACGTCCAATCAGAAGCCACAGACGTGTGCGAGTTTCGCACCAAAATTCCCGCCTTTTATTGCAGCTTGCAGCGCCGCTTCGCACACATTTATCAACGAGAAAAGTTTTACTCAAGGAGTTTTTCTCGCTAAAAAAGTGAAAAACATTTCGGAAATGGAGTGGAATAGTTTCGTTTGTTTCACTGTCGATAAAAAAATACGGTAGAGAGCCGGCGAAACAACAGCGGAAAGGGATAAACAGAACGAGACGTAAGCTTTTGTTGTGCTTTTTGTCGGAGCTACTTTGCCTTTCATTTAAGCTTAAGCTTATATTGAAACCGGCCATTTTACTTAAATTCACTCATTTTCAATTGTGCATTGAGAACAAACAGTTAAGATTACTTATAGTTCTTGGATTAAACCTCATATCCTCACCGTCATTTATGTTTTTAACAAACGTTTTTACTAAAAAGCTGATACTTCGTTTTCGTTGTCATTTTGCGGTAAGTGTGTAGCGGCAAATTTTAGCATTTTTGAAAGATTTAAAATAAAAAGGCCCGCAAAATGATGAATGACTCAGTATGTATATAATAAACACAATACCACATGGAAAGTGCTTTGTACGGTATTTACGCACTCGTTGTTTTTGTATCAGAAATCTTACTCGTTCGCTGCGCTCACTCGTTCGATTTCTGATACGTCAACAACTCGTGCGTAAATACCGTACGCCAGCACTTTCCATGAAGTATTCTCTATATCTTTTTGGCGGCACAGCCTCGAAAATTCAAAAAAACTAGAATTTTATAAAAATTTTAAAGATGAATATTCTACATCTGATTATCTCTACCAGCTAAGACATTATGACGAACGACAGAATTTTGTTAAATTTAAAATAAGTAATCACAAACTTATGATTGAACATGGTCGATACCAAATCGATCATTTGCCAAGAGAAAATAGATTATGTCCTTTATGTAACTCAAATCAGGTAGAAGATGAGATTCATTTCCTCTTTCAATGTAACAAATACTCAGTACAGAGACAGGCATTTATTAATCAAATCAATCGAATAATACCTGAATTTGACAAGAAATCATCTCCAGAAAGCATAAAACTGATAATGAATTCGAAGGAACATCATGTAAATAAGTTAGTTATGAAGTTTGTTTCCTCGTGCATGAAAATACGTGATTCATTGTTAGTAATGTAACCGAATTTTTCTAGATTATTATTAGTGCTGTTTTGTTTTATATTTTGATTGTCATATACATGCTTTTGCAATACTGTAAAATGATGCGGTCATGCAAATAAAGCAATTTATTACTATTACTATTACTACTACTACTACTACTACTACTACTACTACTACTACTACTACTAGTACTAGTACTACTACTACTACTACTACTACTACTACTACTATCTACAGAAAAATTGCGTGACCACTGAAAATGGTCACTGCTTTTTGAGGTGCGAGAAGTTTAGTCGTTTACATGGAAGGATTGAATTATACTGGTAAAAAGCTTATCAAAACGTAAATATACATGGATGAAGACAAAAATGACCCCTCTTTCGAGCCTGGAGATAATCCTGGACAAAAGAAAAAGGTAACATTCAAGCCAGCCTCAATGGTGGACATGAAACCATGTGATGATCTTCACCGATATCTGGTCGACAAATTTCACTCATCCACTAAATCCAAATCAGTTTTATTCGAAGCAATCGATTTTTCAGCCTACAAAACTGCTGCTAAGGTTGTCTCCTTTGTAACATCTGAAGACCGGCTACTTTTATGGATCAAAACCTTCGCTGTGCGATACTTTGATCACCTGAACGTGATGGGATATCGAGTAACACGGCAAGAACAAGAGTCACATAGCTGCCCAACCAAAAGCGATAAAATCATCATGCACATTCACGAGGAAGAAAATAACATTGAAGATCAAATGGTCACCATAACTATCTTTATTTCCACTGGCAGAATCATGGTTCAAGGCAAAAAATTCGCCGAGTGGAGTCAACAGGAATTTTCTGCACTGCTATCTATTGTTAACAGTCTCGGGTCGTCAGGAAACCTTAGCGCTGTTAGCGCAAAGGACCAATCTGCATTCCATATAGAACTCCAAAAGTTTTTCACAAAGTACAAAGGATGTGAGATTGCGGACACAAGGGCTTCGGAACTAAACGACACTACCGTGGAAAATGCCGAAAATGTTGTCAGTGACATAACAGAAACAGAAACACCCAGTGCAGACAAAGGAAATACAAGAATAACGCAATTGTCAACACCCATTGAACTCTCCCTTACACCGAGTAGGCTAAACACCTTAACTACTCTTCGAAATACCGTCGGAAATTTAGAAGCCGATTTTACTGAGTTTAAAGTAACAAACGCTGGTAACCTCGAGCACCTAAAAGACAAAGCTGCCCAACTGGATCACAATTTCAAAGTACAAACAACAACCCTAGGGGGCCTTGCTGATGATCTGGAAAACAATACTAAACTTCTAAATCACGATTTACAAAAACACGCTGACTTAATTTCCAAATTACAGATGAAAATCAAGCACTTCAAAAGAAAAATGCGAAAATATCGGAGGATAACGCAACCATGAGAAGAACACAGAACCAGCTTGAAGCGGAAATCACCTTTCTTAAGGACCAAATTAAAGCCCTCTGGGAAACAATACAACTGCCGCCGGAAACAACTAAGACGTCGAGCCAGACCTCTGGTGAAGAAATGGACGACAAATTCAATGATAGCACAAAGAATAAAGCTGCCATTCCTACATCAAACGATAACCAATGGTCAGAAGATGAGATACTACTTGTTAATCTTCCAACATCAAACTCTTTCTCTCCCCTTCAAGATCTACCAGAAAACCCGCCAAGAAAAGAACCACAAAACAAACCCGTAGACACTGATTCCCAGCACCCTCCTAAGTCTCCTGCTACCAACGACACCAATAATTCTAATGAAGTGATCTTTCTATGTGATTCAAATGGAAAGTTTTTAGACATGCAAAAAATGTTTTCTTCAGACCAGGAAGTGAAGTATGTTAGAACTCCACTGATTGAACACGCTAGATCGTACTTACAAAGTCAAATCCACACTGCTCCCCGACTACTCATATTACACACAGGAACAAACGATCTAGAAAGAACCAGTTCTCCTGAAGATCTTATCTCTAACATCTTAATATTGATTACAGAAGCCTCAACGAAATTTCCTTCAAGCAAAATATTCTACTCAACACTTCTTCCCCGCAGCGACATCCCGACACCAATAATAACTTCAATAAACAATCAGTTGATCAGTAGCTGCTCAAGATTACCCAATGTGCAGTTAGTCAAACATGACAACCTCTTTGAGAATCAATCAAATATTCTTTACGATCAGAAACATATTCTTAAACGGTACGTAAAATTTTTCGCCAAAAACCTTAAGGACGCAATTCGCGGTCGTGCCAGACCAAAACCTACAGTTCCTTCTAATACAATGCCAGCCCAAAGACAAAGATCCTCACAAACTCAACCGACTTCTTCCCAAGGTCCCAAGCCACTATTACATCACACATCATACAGCAATGCCGTAAAGAACACACCACCTCAAGTGCCTAGTTGGCCTCACCTTCTTCAAACTCAACCTCCGCCGTTACCATTTGTCACACCACAACTTCCACAACGAATACCTCCAACACCATTGCAAAATTCACTACATCATGAACCAAATGCCTCAAATAAAGCATTCCAGCTTCCTATGCAAACCCTGCCGGACCAGATACTCCCAGCTCCGCCACCAACTGTATCGCATCAATACTCCAAAACACCGCATCAAACGTTTCCACAGGCCGCTAAAATGGAAACCGCAGGTGAAGAAACTCGCCCCTACAACAAATTAACGGATTCAGCAATGCCTCAGGAAATCATATCCTTTCTTCGTTTTATAAAATCATTTGTATGAACAATTTCATCTTACCCTTGACACTGAATTAAGTATTAATGATAAACTTTATACCAGTATAAAGAGTAATCCATTTATTATTTTCTATACAATCACGGACACCGAAGATAGTCCCGATATTTCAAGCACATTGTCCTTTTGCGCTTGGAATATTAATGGCCTTTCTTCGAAATATCTTGGAAATAAGTTAGATAATACTGATTTTGTGAGTGTTATTAATAACTCCGA
Source organism: Porites cylindrica (assembly GCA_964035525.1). Classification (NCBI taxonomy): domain Eukaryota; kingdom Metazoa; phylum Cnidaria; class Anthozoa; order Scleractinia; family Poritidae; genus Porites; species Porites cylindrica. Next base: position 50,759,484 of record OZ037776.1, on the reverse strand, counting down.
TTTTATATTGTTAACAGAAATTGGCAACTGCTCTAATCTGGAAATTGCGGGATACAAATCTTTTTTTCAATGTCCCACACCAAATCAGTCGGGGAGAGGTGGGCGTAACTCCGGAGGAATCGCTTTATTTTATAAGAACAAATTCCATAAAAACATTTCCATCACTAAAACAACTCAGCATTTTATTTGGTTTAAAATTGAGAATCGTTTTCTAAATTCAGTGAAGAATATTTACGTCTGTGGTGTCTATATACCCCCCTGTAACTCAAAATACTTCGATAACGAAATTTTTGATCAGCTAGAACAAGACATAGTACGTTTTTCTTCGAAAGGATCAATAATTCTCATGGGTGACTTTAACTCGAGAACCGGGAAATACTCTGATACTGTCTCAAAGGAGGGAAACCGTAGAATTAGTAATGATCAGTCGGAATCTGCTTTCCAGCCAACTCAAAGAAACAGTTTTGATAATGTTTTTAATAGCCATGGGAAACGGCTGTTGGAAATTTGTAAAACCTTTGACCTAAGAATAGTTAATGGCAGAGTTAATGGAGATACCCTAGGCAGACCCACTTTTCATGGAAAAAATGGAACGAGCGTTATTGATTATCTAATATGTGATCAGTGTACATTTCTCAACGTTGCAAATTTTGTTGTTAAACAGCCATCTTATTTATCGGATCATAGTGCCATCGTGGCATGGCTCAATCTTAACACCAGGTTAATTGGAGACGAAATGCACACTCTAAATAGTAGCAATAGATTATCAAAATTACCACGGCAATTTTGCTGGGAAGTTGACTCACATTTAAAATTCAAAAACGCACTGCGCACGGAACCAATCCAAATTCAAATTGGACAATATATGGAGAGAAACACCGAAGATGTGAATATCTCCTTAGAAAACGCTATGAAAATTCTAACTGAGAGCTCCAAGCTATGCCTAAAAATTAAAGCTAAGAAAACTTATAAGCGTATTAAGAAATCATCCAACAAGAAATGGTTCGACTGTGACTGTCGCTTGAAAAGGCATGAATTACGAAAAGTCTCAAATGAAAAGCACCGTGACCCCCTCAACTCCGAAGTGCGGGAAAGATATCACAAAACCTTGAATGATTACAAAAAGCTCCTAGACACAAAGAAGAGAGGATTCCATAAAGAAAAAACATTACAACTCGACGAACTAGCTTTAAATCCTGACAAGGCGTCATTTTGGAATTGTTTAAATTCGATGAGCGACACTTTCAACGAAAATGTTCCTGCCCCAATCTCGGAAGAATCATGGCTTCACCATTTCAAATCTCTGCATTCTATTGACCCGACGAATTCCACGCATGAACATGAAATTCATAGGGAACTAAATTCTTTAGAACACGAAAAGGAACAGTTTAACCATCTCGATTATGAGATAACTGAGAGGGAAATACGTCAAGCGGCGAAGAAATTGAAAAATAAGAAATCACCATTTGTTGACAAAATACGAAATGAAATGATCAAAGCAAGCCTCGAACCACTAATGCCTGTCTATGTCAAACTTTTTAACCTCATTTTACAATCCGGAAAAATGCCAGATGTTTGGTGTCAAGGCCTCATAACCCCAATTTACAAATCTGGTGACAAGAGTGATCCAACAAATTACAGAGGCATATGTGTTTCTAGTTGCCTTGGAAAATTGTTCTGTTCTATTTTAAATCGAAGACTTCACTTGTATTTTGAGGAAAATAAGATATTACATAATTCCCAAATCGGCTTTTTGCCTGAAAACCGCACTGCAGACCATGTTTTCACTCTAAGGACCCTAATAGATAAATACGTACATTATCACAAGGAAAAAGTCTACGCTTGTTTCGTAGATTTCCGCAAAGCGTTTGACTCTGTTTGGCACGAAGGATTGTTTTATAACTTGCTAAAAACGAATATAGGAGGAAACTTGTACAACCTCATGAAAAGTCTTTATTGCAACTCGACATGTTCCATCAAAATCGGTGAAAACAAAACACAGCCTTTTTCATATTCCAGAGGTGTACGTCAAGGCTGTATTTTAAGTCCTCTTTTATTTAACCTCTATTTAAACAATCTACCACTTTTATTCGAAAACACCTTATCTGACCCATTTGTTCTCCCAAATGGGAGAAAAATAAATTCACTTTTCTAAGCAGATGATTTAGTTATTCTATCAAGATCGAAAACTGGATTACAGAACTGTTTAAATGCGCTTTCTTTGTATTGTGACAAATGGAAGCTAAAAATTAATCCGAAGAAAACAAAAATTATGATATTCCAGAAACGCCCAAAAAAATCTATTGACATCAAATTTAACATAGGCAGTGAGTCAATTGAAATTGTCCAAGAATACACTTATTTAGGTACACGTTTAACTCCAACGGGAAACTTTACACTTGCACTCGAACACTTAAAAGAAAAGGCCCTTCACGCGTTTTCTAGTATTCGGAAGCGGACAATTCTTAACAAACTTAATCCTAGTACTGCATCCCAAATTTTTGACACCATGGTATTCCCAATCTTGAGTTACAACAGCGAGGTATGGGGAATGTATACCAAGCAAGATTTTAAAAAATGGGATAGCTACCCAATAGAAAAAATCCACCTCAAATTCTGTAAACGTTACTTAGAGGTTAACAATAAGGCCTCTAACATAGCCTACAGAGCTGAACTTGATAGACTGCCGCTGCTTATCCCGATAAATCAGAAAATTATGAAATATTTTGTTTACCTCAGCAACAAAGATAATGACTCTATAGTCAAACAGTCTTTCCTTATGTCAAAGAATCTACATTCTATGAATAATTCCGGATATTTTTCCAATTTCATAAACATGCTTGAACAATACAATCTAACCAGTTTAGATGCTGAATCTCTAGATAATGATAAAATTAGACGATATACCACAGAAATGAGAGAGAAATATCTATCTTTTTGGCGGCACAGCCTCGAAAATTCAAAAAAACTAGAATTTTATAAAAATTTTAAAGATGAATATTCTACATCTGATTATCTCTACCAGCTAAGACATTATGACGAACGACAGAATTTTGTTAAATTTAAAATAAGTAATCACAAACTTATGATTGAACATGGTCGATACCAAATCGATCATTTGCCAAGAGAAAATAGATTATGCCCTTTATGTAACTCAAATCAGGTAGAAGATGAGATTCATTTCCTCTTTCAATGTAACAAATACTCAGTACAGAGACCGGCATTTATTAATCAAATCAATGGAATAATACCTGACTTTGACAAGAAATCATCTCCAGAAAGCATAAAACTGATAATGAATTCGAAGGAACATCATGTAAATAAGTTAGTTATGAAGTTTGTTTCCTCGTGCATGAAAATACGTGATTCATTGTTAGTAATGTAACCGAATTTTTCTAGATTATTATTAGTGCTGTTTTGTTTTATATTTTGATTGTCATATACATGCTTTTGCAATACTGTAAAATGATGCGGTCATGCAAATAAAGCAATTTATTACTATTACTATTACTACTACTACTACTACTACTACTACTACTACTACTACTACTACTACTACTACTACTACTACTACTACTACTACTACTACTACTACTACTACTACTACTACTACTACTACTACTACTACTACTACTACTGCTACTACTGCTGCTGCTGCTGCTGCTGCTGCTACTACTACTACTACTACTACTACTAGTAGTGCTGCTACTACTGCTACTGCTACTGCTAGAAGAAGAAAGTTCTTTTTACACTGAGATGGCCTATGTCACATAATGTGGTTTTTAATAGGGCACTGCATAAAAACGAAAAACTACTGTACTATTAAAAAATATTAAAACAGATGAACTAAAAAAGCACGGCAGAAGCACGGCGTCTGAATCTAACTTTTGAATTAAGTTCGGCAAGCAATTAATTTCGACAAGCGCTGCCGTGCTACACGGCTCTGGCACGGCAGCGATTCAAACGTCGTGCTTCTGCCGCGCTAAACAAAATTCATAAATTGTATTAATGTATTTTGGCGAGATTCGGTTCCCACGGGGAACTGGGAGACGAATTGTTACGAGGCATCAGTAAATCCTGAATTTGGTTCGACTCTGGCACGACGTCTGAATCAAAGTTGTTTTCCTGCCGTGCTACAGTAGACCCAAATTACAATTAAGTTCGGCACGGCAGAAGCACGACGTCTGAACTGGGCCCTACATGCAGAGTTATTTGACACGGTTAATGTCAAAAATCAACAATCGAAATAAACTGCAACGGATGCAAATTATTTCAAATGTCATGCTTTACTCGCAGCACTTCACTTTCCATTGGAAACTACTAGTATAGTTTAAACGGAGTTCACCCCTTGTTTAACAAAAACGCGTTCTAAGCCATTTTCATCTTATCTAACACCAATTATCGTGAACAATTTCAGTAAAGCGTATAGCGTAGACAGGAAAAGCACTACTTATTTTCTTAACTCAACCCACCTATAGAAAGGTCTAAGTTAGACTTTGTTTAAATAACAGACCCTAAATTAGAATTCATCCAAAGAAAAGCACTAAGGATAATTGTATGCTGATGTGATTCTTTCCTAATTGACAGGAATATTTTTTCCTGGATAGCAAAGTTTCTATCGGACTTTTATGTGCAGCAAAACCCATTACTCACTGCCATCTTTTCGGGAACAATAGGCTTACAAACCATTCTCGTCCCCCCACAGCCTCTGCGGACGAGAATGACTAATGCAAAGAATGCAAGATTATCCGCGCACGACTGGCGCGAGAATTCCAAATATGGCACTGATAAAAGTGTGAGTCAGTTACCCATTTCAACCATTTATACCTTTCTGGTAGTATAAATCCTGTGTTTTTGGAAGGTTATCGTGATCAATGGCGACCTAGAATGCGCTAAGATTGCGCTAACTTAATTTCCTCTGGTTGAAGGTCAGTTATAATCTGTAGTTAGATCGTCTCTTGGACAGTATGAAAGATTCTTGCGACACAATTTAATAGACTTAGTGTCTATGCTTTGGTGAAACTGTTATCCGTTCTTATTGACCAATGCTGTAGGATGGAATTGCCGTTAAACTGGACAGATAAGAAAAGACGAGTTCAACTTTCGCTTACACGTTGCGATACCCCCATATTACACATTCACAACTTATAACATGGTGGATGAGTGCTTGCGACTCGTCTCAAATTCCAGCTCGGGCCAAAAACATGCCGACGGAATAGACAGATTGTCACGCATGAATAGTAGTCTTAATTACACCAAGATTTTCGTTGCTACTTCCTTCTGCTTAGCAATATCCCAGCTTTTACATCATTATCTCCTTTATGTGGTTAAGGTAACCCAAAGAAGAAAGTAAACCTAAAGAAGTAAAACACCAAGCGGTTTTTAGTTCCGGCTTACTTCATTCTGCTTCCGCCTTGGAATTACACAAACACACCAGAACACATCATTACAGGCCCCTCCTGACAACTCCATTTTATTATTATTTTTTCTTTAAAACCTTGAAGCCTTCATGCCGCTAATATTGGTTGTCAATTTTGCTTGTCTCTTTACATTTTTTGGCAGAAAGTTGGCCTGAAGATTGGTCTTTCTACAGAGGACGCAGAACGTTGACTTAAAGTGCTTACAGATTATGGATGTAAGTTAACCAAGAAATTTACTCAATTCAAGTTTAAGAACCCCGAATGTTTAAGGAAAGCAAAATAATATCTGTCTTAACGAACCGATGAACATATAAAGAGAATGAGTGAAACGGCCTGTTTAGTTGTTTCGAAGATATAGTTAAATGGTCGATAAGGTTAAACGGATTGCTCAAAGTAAATACTGTTCTGTACTTTTTTTGTTAAATTGCCAAGATCATGAGGACTGAATAGATAACACAAAAGTAGCCAAGCGTAAATTTGGTTTGACGCGGTTGCTGTTCATGTTTTTTTTTCTTTTTTTCCTCTTAAGGTCACGGGGGACACCTTGGGCTCATTAATGTATTTATTTTGAAGCGTGGCACGAAGTACAACGACTAACATCGACAGGTTTTATACGAGATATTCATAACTGGATAAAAGATAAGCGCATAATTTAAAGTGATCACTTGCACGTGTGGCACTTAGACTGCGAACCGAATGTTTATTCAAAGTGAAAAACGAGCTCTGAATGGTAGCAAACCTTGTTTCCCAGAATTCTGTGTCTAAGAATTCAGCGCAGATATACAAAACTTCATGAGCTGGCACTGCAGAGGGGTAAATCTGGTGAACTGTGGTGTGTCATGTATAAAGCAGAATAGGCCATTTTACAGTTGTGGGCTTGGTGTCCTTGCCTTTGAGTGAACGTGAGGCTTAGGGTGACCTTGTTTTGATACACACCTCCTTCCTTTTCTAATGTAAATTTCGGCTAAAAAAATACTATTTAGAATAATAAAAACATGATTTACATAATGAAACAAGCAGGGTTGTATCAAAACAAGGTCAACTCCAGCCTCATTTCCAACTGTAGCTGTAAAATGGGTTATTCCAAAAGAATGCTTCCATAAACACAGGTAGCCCAAGCTCGAAACTGATGAGCATCGGCCAACATCGGCATTTCATTTTCCTAGGTTACAGAAACGATAGGTTTTTTCCCATACAAATCCTTATATTTCAAATCTTACGCAACTGCCGATGTTCGCTGATGCTCATATTTCGAGCTTGGGCTACCTGTGCTATAAAAAATATAAGGCGTTAATTTCAGGAATGAGTGATTTTGCTAATTTAAACGATTATACGGCTTGCAGGCAAACGTTAAATGGTAAACTCTCCTGTATACGTATACACTTGAGGTTTTGACTGATCATTTACTAAAAGAATCACATAGTGCTGTCGTCTATTTCTTCCTCAAAATTGTACACAAAAGCGCGATTTCCCTATTTGGTACAACTGTGGCTTGAAGTACTGCCTTAAAGCGATCTACCAAATAATAATGATAACAAAAACAGCCCTCCTAAACTTCCATCATTCCACAATGTCTCTGTAAAATTTTCTGTAAATCACCTTTAGAGCAGCCGACATTATCGTTTTAGCAGCGTTTTACTAGATGTAGCACAAGCAAGATTTTTCCTTATGAATTCATTCATGAATAGGTGTCCCTCGCGACCTAAAAGGGAGAAAAAACGGTGAAGGTTAAGGTAAAAGGGTCCTTATTTCGCGTCGTTAGCTCGGAATAGTCCTGATCTGACTAACAAACCCAGGGCCAAAGGTGCCCTCGTCTTATCCTGCTTCTCCCTCAGAAATTTACTGGAATTAGAGATAAACGCCTCTATTTAAAATCAAAAAGTAATTACTCAGGGTAATCCATTCAGGGAGCTTACAAAGCATCCCTGAAATCAGTAGAAGCCCTAAGTTCACTAACTAGACAATAAAAAAACATAATGAAATATATACAACGGTAATATAACATATGAACTAATAACAAGGGGCGCGATCCATTCAACCAAAATTTCCGGAAATTTCGGCCCAAAACTAAATGGATCTGTTCGGTCCAACCGGAAACGTTTCGAAAAAACGAGTCCACCTTTTGAGGTGGACCACTTTTCCCGGTCGGACCGGTTGGAATTTTGGTTGAATGGATCGCGCCCAAGATCTCCCAAAATTATGTACAGTTACAATGATTATAAAAACCGTACTTCCACGGTAAAAAAAAGATCTCCTGGCCACTTCTGTTCTCATAGCAGACAGATGCAAAAGATTGCTCTGGCGGGTTGAGCGAGCACAAATGTCCTTGTTAAAAACAAAATAGTTCTTAAAATACTGAGGGCACCGACCATCCATACATTTCCTCACAAGTTTAAGGATATGTTCATCGCGCCTGGACCTTAGACTTGGCCACTTCAAAGCTTCCATCGCAGTGTCACCACTAGATATCTCTAGATTCCCAGACCAGAGCACCATACTCTAATGTCGGTCTAATCACTGATATGAAATTGGTAGTAGCACTATGTGAAGTGACATAACGGCGCACACGTCCTAACAGACCGACCGCCCTACCAGCGGTAGAATTGGTGATTTACACCTAGAAATTGAGCTGTAAACGTCGCGCACAGCAGGCCGTACACTAGCCAACTGTGCCAACCCTTAATTCCTAAAGCAAGGATTGCGTTCTGACGAGAGCATTTTCCTCCCACCATTGTGACCCGGGTTTGAAGTCCATTTAATAGCACAGCTCTCGCGTGCAGCATGACCGTAATGCGAGCTCAGGGTGGCAACTCATCGAGATCACGTGTTTTTTTTAGGTTTCAAGCTGACCAGTTATTAGCTTGCTATTGATTACAGGCTAAGTTTATGTTTTTCCAGCTAGTCCTCAAAAGTCATTTAGTCCTCCCTTAAGTTAAGTAATAGATTTTCGGATTTCTTTGCAGTTTTTCCAAGGTCATTGCCTAAAGTAAATTATAAATACATAAACGGGTGCTTCGCTTTTAGCTCTGGCTAAATCTATATATTATGTAGGTTGATCTTGTTGTTAATTCTCTCGTCTGTTCCAAGAGGGTTTTCTCTAGCATGCAAGGCCGACGCCTTTCAAGTCGTCGCTTCTTTCACTAGGGTAGAGACCGACCGGAAATACGTCTACGTTCGGAAAACTCCGGTTTTCCCTTCCCCTAAAACCAACATACCAAATTCGAATTTAATCTGAGGAATGTCTACATTAACTTGGGGACACTTAAGAGGGTCACAGGTTTGTCAGTTGCAATCGCCATTTTTTTAGGGTGAAGGGAGATATTTTAAGAACACGCTCCTCACCCTCCAGACACGTGTTCATTTCGCGCGCCTGGCTTGCCCTAAAAAAAAAAAAAGAACAGCAACCAAATAGAACAAGTGCCCACCACAATGGCTTTTCAGTTTTCGGAATTGCCACGTTTTATCATCCATGAATAACATTATGTTTTTTCTTTAATTGGCCAGACATCTTGGTGTGAAACGTATCAGCTGGAAGATGAAGAGAAGGCTTTCGCCATGGCGCTTGAGCTTTCCCGCAAAGAGCATGAACAAAGACAGTCCACAAGTAGCAAACAACAGCATCAGTCGGTAATACCAATATTTCATTCTGAAATAGTTTCTAATAATCACTTCCGCGAAGGATTCTTAAATAAGCAATCTTAGCATTGAAGGGCAAATTTGGCGTTGCTGATTCTTTTACTAGTTCACCCCCATATTTGTAGACAGTTTTCCAAAGTCTTCTGTGAAAACTTTGGCTCAAAAACACCAACACAAAATGATCTCATCCGCTTGCCTGTTTAACGGTTAGGTAATCAATTGCCATTTCTAATCCTCTGTGTTACAGCAAAGGAAAGCATGATTTCCATACGCTCACTGGAGTCATATGAAATCAGTATTTTTCATTGCAACACCTTCCTTAACTCAAGTGGGGTTCCAAAAAAGTACAGTTTTTAACCATAAAATGTTATGTCAATAATAATGTATAAAAATTATGTTACTCTTTAAAGGAAGAATTCCCAGTAAGACATGGCCAGAAATACGAGGAAGACGTTGCTTTATCACGAGCACTAGAGCAATCAGCTCTAGACTCATCAGATGTGGCTTCCAAAAGATCTGCGGGATTGGAGGCCAAGGGTCAAGTTAGACACATTTCTCTTGGCGGTATGTTATTAGTTTTAAAACCAAATAGATTTCTTCCCCCCGTTCTCTGCTATTACTTAAAATGTCCGCTTTCTATCCGATAGGTGATGTTTTGTCAAAAACAGGAAAGCGACTGGCAATACCGCTTTGCCTTCCGAACAATTGTAGATGGGATTCGAAGAAGAGCCAGTACCTTCAAACAGGGGAGAAACGTCACTCGCTGTATGTTGTGGAAGAAGCCCTTGAAAAGTTGAGGAAGATTAAAGGTACGCTTTTCACTAAAGTGCTGTAATTGTGCGATCGACCTGTTAAGAGTAAAATAAAAAAGTTAGGTTTTCAAAAAATCATGGTTAAATGATAGAACTCAACAGAGTTGGCCTACGGCACAGCTGTTAACAAAACGACACGTACACTCTGAACGCAGAATCGCTAATTTTATCATATACATTATATCTTCTAGGTCCGGTATGTGTAGTATCTATTGCCGGCCCATACAGAAAAGGAAAGTCATATATTCTAAGTGAAGGATTTGATCAGCCACAAGTATTTCCTCTTGGACATCACATGGACCCTGAAACAATGGGAATCTGGCTTTGGATTGTACCTGGAATCTTCAAGGTTAATTCAAAACTACAGTCATTTAAATCAGTAATATTGCAAGTAGCCATTCATATGATATGTTTGTAATTACTTTAAAGGCAATAATTGTTAGTTAATTGAGGAGGATTTTTGTCCCCTTTCCCCATTTAACGCCTGCTACAGCAGCCATATGTGTCAAAGACGCACACGGATAAAGGCATTCTTCACACGCCTGAGATCTGAAGTCCAATATACAACACCAATCCTCCCTGTGACATTTTTGTTTCCTTTCTGTGTGCATGATAATGCGGAGGGGAATGGGAGTGGGGGACCATTAGGAAAGAAAATCACCCAGCCCTCGACAGAGTAAGCAAAACGACTAGAAAACTGCAAACGCTGATCTTCTACAGTCCTAACTCGTACAAAACTTACCTAAATGTTTTTGTGCATTCTTAATATGCATGATTCCATTGATGCTTTCCTCTAGGACTCTAGGGGCCAGAAGTTCACCGTGGTATTACTTGATTCCGAGGGAATTGACTCTGTTACCGGTGAAGGACTCGATGACAACCAGATTTTTACTTTGACAGTATTGCTGGCATCGGTTCTAATATACAACTCACAGGGTGTTCCTACCCGGCGGGATCTCGAAGGACTTGAGTATCCTTAAACATGATATTAAGTATTTAAGTCTCATCTTTTTCGTATACAGGATCACGCTACCGTGGCACTTTTAAAACATTTTTGATTTTTATTGGTTATGCACGATATAAGATATGATATGTATATGATGTATATCATATGATGTGATATATTTTAACAGTTATTCCATGAGTGCGCGTTGGATGTGAGATGGTAGAGGCCAACTAGGCGCGTAGTGCCGAGTTGGCTATAACCATCTCATATCCAACAAGCGCGAGTGGTAATAAAAACGTCCAAAAAATATCGAGAATTCTTCCCTACTTTATTTGTAAAGCAACCGATTTTCAGCTTGTTTTTAATTTTGAGCAGACGCGTACAGTTACTATATCTGGAGAGCATGGTATAATGGCTCATATACCATGATGGCTAAGCCAGTTAGAGCTCTAAAATTGCATTATCCAATAATTCAGTTTTTAATAAATATATAACAATTATTCACTGTAGTGGCGATGGCTAGTGGTGATGGGTATTTAACGAGGCCGCGAAGCGGCAAGGTAAATAGCCAACGACACTAGCCAGCGACACTAGCCAGCGACACTGAGGTGAATAATAGTTTTAGTAGAGCGGTTTTCACTTGACTGTCGTAAAACCAAAACCAAAGTAAATACACTAGCGAACCAAAGGGCGTAGTAAAACCAAAACCAAAACCAAAACCAATCCCTTTCGACAGTCAAGTGAAAACCGCTCTATATACTAAAACAGTGAGTTAATTGAGCCCCAAAATGATGATTTTTAACTCATTTACTGTTGCCAACGATTACAATTTTGGCGCGCAACGACCGAACGGCCGCGGTCGTCGCTTTTCGCTTGCCGACAAATAAAACTTTGTTTGTAAACATTTGTTTAGCTCTTGCGGGGAAATTTCTTCAAAGGGAGTTGTGAATTCTTTTTGTATTTAAAACAATTCTGAAAAAAGATTATTAAATTTACTTTTAAGATTATTTATAAACAATTCAAAGTAACGCAAGACTTTGTAAACAAAAAACGTTTTCACCTGTTTTATCGATGAATTCAATTCAAAGCTTTACCTGTTAAAACTTCCAAACCGAACTTCGTCACCTTCTTCGTGTATGTCGGGAACAGCTTGCTTGATTACTTGTGAAATTTCTTTGTTTCAGTAGGGCAGCAAACCGGGAAGGCATTTTGCTCGCAACTTACGCGAGTTTGGCGTCGCTCGCTCGGAGGAACTGGAGGTGAATCAGTGAATAGTGCAGGATATTCACTGATTTAGTAACCAATCAGAGCGCGCGAAAAACACTATCCACTGTTTTAGTGTATACTAAATAAATTTAAGCAACAGACCACACTTTCTATGGGTTTACCGGCGTGATAACCCATGAGGGATGTTGGGAGAACACGAGAAAAGCTTGTAAATCACGAGCCGAAGAATGTAGTTTTCTTTAACCATTACCCAGGTTTATTGTTAAGTTATCCCAGCGCATCGAGGTACGATCAAAAACAAAAAGTGTTGCTGGAAAAAGACACCAGGACTCAGAGTTTTTTCATAAAACATTTCCTTTCTTTATCTGGCTGCTGCGAGACGTTGCCCAGGAAATCCCACGAGATTGTTGCAACATCAAGGACTACTTTCTCAAGAAGGTAAACCTATACTTAATAGGTAATAGCTAGGATGACTTATTTTAAATTACTATAGGCAAAATGCATGACGATTCCAAAAATCGACTGAGATGTTGCAATGATAAAAATGCATATAGGTAGATTGGCTATGTAAAGGTTATTGAAATAGTAAGTTATGATTATGGTAATTTCTGGTCTGGAACCCAGCAAATGAAGATTTTCTTATCTTTTTTACACAGAGTAGTAAAAGGTTTGCTTCTCGTTAGGCTAATTTTTTTCAGTTTCAGGTGCATAGTTTAGAAAGAAGTGTAAATATTTTTACCATGTATTTGAGTCATAATTTTTGCAAAGGCCTGTCGAAGTGTTCTGCTATTTTCTCGAGCTACATCGGGTCCGCCACCTCTCTGTCTTAACATGACGGCATCATCCAATAATTTTCCTGTTTTTTTTTTATGATAAATGAATACAGAACTCCAGTTAAATAATGGAAAAACTATTCCAAATCCTCAAATATTGATCAGGGCAAGCCGACTGGCCTTGTTTTTCTTCATGCGACCGAAGGGGCGGAGGAGAGGGTGCTCGCCCCTTATAACTTCAAAAACCGCTCATGCTATGTCCACCATAGTTACACAGAATAATGTACTCATCGTTTTCAACTTCTGGGTATAACTTGATGGGCATAATGACGTTATCTGACGTGACATCATGATCATGACGTCATAATTCTGAATTTAGATAATTCAAAATGGCGGATCCAAGATGGAGGATGCTTTCTGTTCCTTTTTTCGTAATAAATGACATGACATTATCATGACATCACTGTAACTGTTAATGATCATTTATGTGTTAGCTAACTTCTTGACTTTATCAGAAACCTTACATTTTTCGCTTAATGCCTACTTTGAGGGAAACTTGGATACCGCAAATATGTTCAGCATTATGAAGTCATGATGGCGTCAGATTAAAACCCCTATAAATCGAGGTATTCTTAATAGAAAAAGTGATCCGCGTATAAAAGGATGCTGAGCAAGCAAAAAGATCTGCAAAATGTGAAATTTTGAAAGAAATGAACACGATTGAAAATTTAAACTCAGCATCTGCCATTTGATCATATTAAACTTTTTTTTTTTTCATGCTAGTCATTAAAAGGCCGAGATTTCATTAAAACTTACAATAACTTTGATTGAATGATGCTAAATAAAGTGTAATATAACAATGCAGTCAGTAAACAGTAAACAAACTCTGTTGCCATGGTAACGTAAATATTGACGCACGATAACTTCATAATATCCCAAGATAAATTTTAGGTAAAGGTGCGAAGATTGGTGGTCATAGCTTGAACGGTTTTAAAGTAATTTAGTTTTTTGCAGAGGGTTGAAGCCCCCACGGTCTGAATAGGGTTAAGCCAATAAAAAAAACGACGAAATATTTGAATGTGTTATGGGCTTTTGATGTGGACATTCCCAATATCTTTTTGTAATTTATTTACGAATTAAATAAACGTTGACATTCATTACATCTTCCGTGAGAAAAATTTTCCAAATCTGAACCGTTTGTGTAATTCCGAATTTTCTGTGAAGTCTGAAATGACCGCTTTTGAAATATATATTTTAATTTTTTGCAGGTTTTTAAGGTCCATGGTTCATCCTCTGCATCTCCGGATGATCAGCAGAAAGTCGCTGAAAGCATTTTAAGCTTCTTTCATGGTTTCGAAGCGTTTACTTTGCCATCTCCCACCGTTGATCCAGAGATGCTAAAAAGCATCAACGATAATAGAAGTCGGATAAATCCTTTGTTCCTGCGTGGCTTAGAGGCATTCAAACGGCTACTTGGAGACATTTTGACTCCTAAAAAGAGTTTCAATGAAGGAGAACTGGTTACTGGAGAAGGTATATATCTGTTACTAATTTGGAAAAAAAGCGCTTTTGTTGATGCCTTTAGAGTGAAACGATAGACTGAAAAAACATCCGTATCTGTTGGCGCTAATTATACAGAAGGGACTGGAGAGAGTTTAAGAATGGGGATTGAGACTGGAGCGCGCCTCGATTGAGGGTTTTACCCTGATTCTGGAGACGCTTTAACTCCTTGCCTAAGCGACTTTGAGAAAAAAAGAAGGGACCGTTTAGCGGTCCAGTGAAAAGAACGCTTGGAAAGGCAGTTGCTTTCCCAAGCTGTTGCTTTACCAAGAAACTTAGTACTTGTCCCAGAACTTTTGTAAATGAACCAGCTATAGATATAGTATACGTCATAGAAAGTGCGGCGTACGCGGTTATATTCCGAGTTGTTTGTGTCAAGGCTCGAACGAGCGAGGTACGAGCGAGTGATGGCTTTTGACACAACAACGAGTGAATATAACCTCGTACAAAGCACTTTCTATGACGTGAGCTGTTTATCAGACATATCACAACAATTCTCACTGAAATAGTTTTCTTAATGTAACACATATTACTAAGAGCAAATCACAAATAGTAGAACCAAATGCAAATTTAATAGCGATGCAAATCTCGCAGCACGTCTTGTTCTCATCGTTCTGAACCAAAGATACACTTGCAAAATTTTAATCTAGTAAGTACATTACAAAAGACAGACCTCAGCGACGTGCGCTTCTAATATTGTTCTCCGTCTTTCTTTCGAACTTGAAGTAGAAAATGTACTATTAACACGTCTAGATCTCTTGCATCAATATTTTCCAACTCTCTGGGCTCGTTCCTTGAAACTTAAAACTTTTTCAAGAACGAAACATCTCTCTGTGTTTTGCTTAATTTGTTCTTGTTTTCTTGAGCAGCGGCACAAACTCTTCTAAGGAGTAACCAACCAACACAAACCTGTTAATAGTTTTCTTTCGTCCCCGCCATTTTCTGTAGAAAAATTTGGAGGTGCCGCTAAAAAGCCGCCAAATCTGGAAAGCCATTTGAATGCAAACGACGAACGACTCTGATTGGCTCAAAGGTATTTACGCTGTCGTTGAATGGCTATACTTCCACGCGTGAAAACAGGTGTACCGCCCATTCTGATTGGCTGTATAAGCTTTTGTCGCGTGTGAAAACGTACAAAGGGTATAAATTTATACAAATAAGCTTTAAGAAACAAGTCTCGGAATACGTGTAATAAATCACAATTCTTTATTCCAGTGGCCTGAATAAAGTTCTGATTTATTGTCATTTTCCAGGTCTCGCTGCATTGGTCCAGTTTTACGTTCAAGCAATTAATAGTCCAGGAGTAATTCCTAATGTCCAGAATGCCTGGGAAGCCTTTGTGGAGATGAAGTGTTCCGACACTACAAAAAGAGCCCTGGAAACTTACGAAAATGTTATGAAGTCAAAGCTGAAAGGCAAGCTTCCTTGTGATAATGATGAACTACGTAAGGTACATGGAACTGCATTTGAAACAAGTGAAGCTTACTTCATGGCAGAAACAGCGGGAATTTCCACAAGCACCACTGAAACGTATCTAAACAAACTAAAGGTTCGTTTAAAAGAAGTAGTAGTTCCGTGACCAGTATTTATTTATTCTATTCAGATCAGGGGTGGGTTGGGTTGTTGTTAGCAGGGTTGAATGAATGAGAGTCCTGTTTTACGGAATGTTTCACTATCCTTGATACCGCCGCCTCCGGATTCCAGTTAAAGATTAAGGAGGCGATGGAGAAACCTATTCTAAATCAATAGGTGAAACATGTAAACTTGTCACTTTCCATGTAACTTAACTGATATTTCTGCTATTTTTTTTCTCCTCGTTGTTCTTTTTTCACATTTAACTTCCACCGAAATCGTTGTAATTAGCATTTTCAAATTGTAACTACTTCTACAACTTAAGATATTCAAATTGTAACGAGCTTCTACAACCGAAGATGGCGTAAGTTTGCCGGAACAATTGTCTTGTAAATTGAAAACTGTAGAGTTTTTTTTTTAAAATTATTTTGAAAATTTCAAAATAAGTTAAGCTACCTATTATGCAGTTTATTCTTATAACAGTATCCAATTAGAACAATTTTCCGTGTAAAATTCCTCCACGCAATCACAATTATCTATAGTTGTGACCTCTCACGTGAAAACGCTCACTAACGGCCTTGTTAAACGGGTGAATCGCACGGCTACTACCACGCGAGCAGAGGTTTGGCTTTAAGCGTTTACGAAAGCGTTGGTGTCGCTTGCCGGTGAGTAATCTCGTAGTTGGTTTGTCTACGTATTAATATTATTAAAATTAAAAAAAATCGAAAGCCCTGGTTACAAACGGCTTACTTATCGGTTCGAACGAGGCCATCGAATGGCTGAACGGATTATTAAGTATTCCGAAGAATATGGAGAAGTTCCTTAGAAATTGATGTCCTGATCCTTCATGGAATTCCATGGAGGTATTTTGCACAAGCTCATTTTTTCATTTTTTTTTTCTGCTAGCCATTCCCGGTTTTGAGCGTCCTTTTTCTTTTGTTAGGAACTTTTAAGTGTGAAGTTGATCGCATGGCAGACCGAGAACGCGAAGTTAACAAGAGAATTATGTAACGATCTGCTTACTCAGCTCAAACAGAATCATCTGGAACCAGTCCTTAGACGAATGCAGGGAAAAGAAGCGGCCAAAATGTCCTTTGAGGAGGTCATTGCCGGGTACAATAAGATCAAAGAGGATTACCACAATTCTGCAATTGGTGCCAAAGATGTCATTGCTGCTGTTTTCTTCGAATTCCACCCAGTAAGACCTTAAACTTTGCTAATAAGCACTTTGTGATGGCACTATGATTTTTTTTCTTTTCTTTCGCTAGTAATTCTACAAGAAACTAAGCAGGAAAAAGACGTTATTTTGGTTTTTTCGTAGAATTATAATCGAAAGAAAAGATGCCTTGTCTCCACTCTTATAGACTATAAAAATAACGTTTAAACGCCCTCAAACTTTTAGCGTGATATTGAAAAAATGATTAAATTACCAGTCCACGCATCTTCTACACCATTTGTATAGTTCTTCTGCGAATAAGTGCTTAAAAGCTCTTTCTGATATCCAGCAGAGCTCGAATGAATATGTGAGCCTTTCTGATAGGCGGGTTTCTTATAAGCCTGACGATTGGCCTAATTCTTAAGCGTGCGAGACGGTTGGGCGCAGTGACATGTCAAAATTCACAGGAGGGTTGTCAAGGAGCTTATACAGTGAACAGTGAAAGAGCAAAAGCCTTCTAATGAACGAAAAAATGCTTTGACGAAATTCTTTCAAAGGCAAAAAATTGCTGACTGGTTTTCCAGCGTCTTCCAATCGCTGCTGATGCACTATCGAGTATTCTGCCATCTAGTTGACATTTCTAGCGTCAAAAACAACAACAACAACAAAATATACAAATGTAGTTATTCAGGACCAGGCATTTCGGAGAAAGCCAAAGAAACTTAGGTTATTTAGCCACAATAAAAAGCTTAAGACTTTAACAGAGGTAAAAAAAAAAAAAAAAAAAAAAAAAAAAAAGATTTAATGGCAAACTGCATCTGTGATAAAATCCTGTCAGAAAACACCTGCAGTAACGTAAACTACAGGAACTAATTACTCAATATGCATGGAACAAAAAAACCTCTGTTGTTCATGCTAACTCTAAGGTCACGTTTCACAATATCACGAGCTCATTCTCTCGTGTCACGAACTATGAATTGTATTTGGCCTGTCAACACTTTATCTCAAATCAGACTTATCACAAACTGCGTAAGAAACTAGCCATATGCATATGTCTTTACGACTCTGTGGGATTCGAACACGATATTGTGCACTACTTCGCAGACGCTCTATGCACTGGTTTAGAGTGTCTGTGACACAGACTAACTAGAAAGTTGATACCCATTTGAAATATATTGTTTGGGGCCCAGGGTCCTCTTTGTGAAAAATGGCTGTGCGTTTTAAGAAGGAAAAATAAATTTGCTTCTTAAACCTGTATGGCCATTTTCTCACGGTAAGGCATTTTAAAAGACGATAACAACTGTTAGCCGTCGGGCCTTCCGTGCTCGAAACTAGATACCAGGAAGAAGTAATCGCAATTTTTTTTTAGTTACTGGCATGCGCTATTTGACCTTTGTTTTTCCTTCTTCTTGTCATCTTCAAAGACTCTTTGCGATCACTTCAGGATTTGATGACCTTTTTTTGTGGCTAACCTTTTTTGATATTCGTTATGTGCCCAGACGGTGGTACTGAAGTTTTGAACAAGAATTTCGGCTTTTGACAGCGGATGGTCACGCGCAGTATGCTTGATTTGTTTAGATATCTTATTTAAGCGCATAAAAGAATTGTACGTCGGGCTGATCTGAAGAATAACGTCCTTTCTCTATTTTATGGCTTGATATATCAGAGGTTTTAAGCTTCTCCCTGTCCTTATATCGGTTGACCATTTTAGCATTCTAGTGGAAGCCTTACAACTGCTGTCAGTTTTAACTGATCACCCTTGACAGCAAAACACCTCTTTCCTTCATTTTTAAATCCAACTCGAAATCCGAACCTGCTATTTCAAGCATGCATTGGTTGGAAAAATAGACGTTCAAGGCACCGACCTTTATTGTTAATTGTTCGCAAGTGCCAATATTACCTTGAATATAGTTTATTACTCATTTCGTGTTTCGCTTTGCTTCTAAATCAATGGTAACTGTTTCAGTTTACCCTGTTCCAGGCTTTGAGATAATGGGGCGGAGCGGCGCAAAGAGAGGTGAGAAGGGAAAACGGTAAGAGGGTAGGGTAGGAGGGGGGGCGCGATGGAACGCCTGTGTTCCTTTTAAACAAAAGCTTTTTCCGGAAATCTGGTTCGGTTATACCCTGTAATAAGGTTATTTTTACGACCGATCTTGTCAGCGCTCGAAGGTTCTTGATTGGAAATGTGATGCGACAGAGATGTGATCAAAAATTAGTTAGCTTTGAACGCGGGGTGAGATGATTCGTTATAAGCAGCAAGGTGAATGTGAAATATTATTCGCATTACGTTTTATTTGTAGGCCCTTTTGAAAGAACAAGAACAATATTTAGGATTGCTGGGGCAACTGAAAGACTATGATGAGGTACTGACCCAGGAACTTGCAGCTAAGGCTTATCAAGAACAGGAGAGGCAAAGACTTGAGGTATCTTTTTGTGTTACTTCTTAATAATAATAATAATAATAATAATAATAATGATGATGATGATGATGATGATGATCATCATCATCATCATCATGACGGTAATATGATATTGATAATGATAACGATATACAGTTAATATTAAAGAAGAAGAATTCTAACACTTGAAAGCCCCGAGCTGGAGGTGAGAAGCGAACTCACAACCCTCCGAGTTCGAGTTCGGACGCTCTAACCAGTGAGCTACTGGAACTCTAATGGCCAGCTGGTCGGGATTTCAATACAAGTACACCAGACTTTTAGGATTGCATCGAGGACTTGCTCATTAATTTGCGGTCCACCAGCGTACAAACCCTAGGCTGTATATTTATATTAATGAAGAAGAAGAATTCTAACACTTGAAAGCTCATAAAAAGTTTCCGAGCTCCAGGTGAGAATCGAAGTCACGACCCTCCGAGTTCTAGTTCTAGTTCTAAAAACGCACTCTTGTTTCTGTTGACATGCCAAGCACATCTGAGAGTGGCCCGTTCCTGGGAATAATGTGCCACAGTAATTGTTTTTAATTAATCAATTTTATTGTCAACAGATATCATTTAACATTTTCTTTATTTTCCAGTCCTTTTTTCATTATTTTAGCACCGACTCTAAATGGGTAATTTTTTTAAAAGTTTCGATATCCGTAGGCCTGGAAACCTGCCGCTTCGTAGAGAGTTAGTGGCCAGTCCTAATCTTAAAAGTACGTACGGCCAAGACATGTTTAAATTGTTCTTATGCAACACTGATCAATCGACGATGAAGTTTTGGATGGAGGATAGTGAATTATTGATAAATTTCAGATTTATTTTTCATAGGAGGAACAAGAACGATTGCGTCAAGAGAATTTGGCAGTTAAGAAAGAGGTAATGCTATGCTCGCACGTAATAATGGATCTTCAACAATGTTAACCGGCGGCTGTTATATCGAAGGAAAATACCAGCTACTGAAAAACACACATTCGGCCGAGATGGGAAGCTTTAAGGGTAAATCTGAAATTTTGAGGACAGTCACAGAGGCAGCTATATTCCAGAGAGCCAGAAAGGCCGTTGGTTTTCCTG
Organism: Porites cylindrica; assembly: GCA_964035525.1. NCBI lineage: Eukaryota > Metazoa > Cnidaria > Anthozoa > Scleractinia > Poritidae > Porites > Porites cylindrica. The sequence continues at coordinate 50,738,871 of OZ037776.1, read as the reverse complement.
CTTCCATTTGAAAATGAGACTAACTTAGTTGACTTTGTTATGTTTTTTTTTGCGACCGAAAAATAGTAGGGAAATTATCGACGAAGAAGGAGTATAGCGCCTGAACCAGTCCTCCGATTGACCACCACGTGACCCAAATTGGCCAGTAAAATCGCGAGAAAAATAATAGGCGGCTTAGGCTAAATAACCAAAATGTGAATTGAAAAGTGGATTTTCTTTCCTGCCCTTATTTACTGAGTTTACCGAGTGAAGTTTGGCAAGCGCGTTTGAAGATCACGGCTTTCAGCATCTAGTAATCTAAAAAAGCTTCCAATTCAACAGGAACTCATAGAAAGGTCAAATATGATAAGTTTAGAGTGAAAACGTTTATTGTTAGTTTCATGCCCAATTGTAGATGGAGATGTTAGGGCAAAAACAGCATGACGAAAGTAAGAAGTTCAGCGAGCAGATGAACAATGAACTTCAGGCGCAGAGGGAGCAGATGAACAACATGATGGAAGCAAATATGGAGCGAGCGAGAAAGGAGAGACAGAATTTTATGCAGGAAAACCAACATCTCAGGAAAGAGTTCCTGGCAATTCAGAAAGCAAACGAAGACAACATGAAAATGGTTGGAAAATTAAGAGATATGGTGGCTAAGCAAGAGGAAGACAAACGACGTATTAGTATTGAACTGGAAAAAGCAAAGGATATCAAGGACCACGAAGACATCATGGCAAAGATGAAGGCGAAACACAAGGAGGACCAGGACAGGTTGCGTCGCGACATGGAGGCCAAGATGGAAGCGAATCGTCAAGCCTTGGCACAGGGATACCAACAGGCTGTGGCACAAGCTCGAGTACAACAGTTGGACGAAATGCAAGAAAAACTCGACCAGGTGGGAACGCAGTTGGAGGAAATTAAAAAACCATGGTATCAGAAAGCATGGTCGAAATTCAAAGAAGTAGGCAGTGCTGTTGGCGGTGCTGTGGTTGACGCCGGCGCTGCCGTCGCTAGGACAGTGAAAGATAATTGTTTAGTGATGTAATAACGTATCCTTTTATGATCCTGAGAGATCAAGCAATTAAGCAATTAATTCTGTGTAAGCATTTAGACAGCCGAAGGAGAGCCCACAGGAATAAGCTCCTCTCCGTCGCCTAAAACTGAATGAGTGCCCTCCTTTGAAGTATGTGTTACTCTCCAACTTTTATTTTGATGAATCGGATAACAAAAGAGTTTGATTGTAAGAACTCAGTTTAGTTCTGACCGTTTCTCTACTGTAGGCAGAGGCCGGTTGCCTCTTTTGCTACCACTCTATTGACACTAAAATCAGGGTCATTTTGTTCTTTTTATATGTTGTTTTCAAGTTGTAATATGAAAGATAACAGAAACCAAAGTTTCTAAATTAAAGGAAATTAATAACTGCACTTTTCACAAACATGCGAATTCTGAAGTTCAGAGGCCAACCGACGATTGCGTTTTTCGCTGCTGTCAATCATCTTAACGGACCTCTCAGGAAACAAAACTTTACTTCACGGGTTCAAAAGGTCATGGTTTGTGATTTGTGGATTTCGATCCGTTTTGTGTGTTTCTCTGTGTCAAGGTTCGTTGCTTGTGATCGTAATTGTTATTGACGGCAGCGATAAACACAATTGTGAAGGTGGCTTTGGAACGTTAGAGTTCGCATGTTTGTGAAAAGCGCAGTAAAGAATAATTCAAACTTTGTCCTCTATTTCTAGCGCTTTTTTTCATCGCATGAATAATCTAAAAACCTACAATACTTTTAAAAAAGACCCAGTGTATAATGTGTCACCTACCCTTAGAAATAGGTGAGTCTACCTCTGGTTGAGGAAACGGATGGCTTCCGTTTTCACTTCTCGTTCGGTGTGGCACCGTTCAAACTGAACGCGTAACTAAGTTTACTCACAAAAAAAATATCAGTTAGAAGTCGCACAAGACTTGCGCGTACCAGAAAAGCTAAGAAATTTCTGCGTTATCACTATTCACAGGCGTGCACGGCGGGGCTAAAGTGCAGGGCACAGGTCACAGGTCAGGTCACAGGTTACAGGCCACAGACCACAGGTCAGGTCACAGGTCAGGTTACAGGCCACAGGTCACAGGTCACAGGTCAGGTTACAGGTCACAAAAAAACAATAGGACGCTGGACAAAACTGTTCTGGACTGACGTTTTACTATGCAAAAATAAAATAAGCCAAGGAACCTTGATGGTATTTTTGTCCTTTAAACAATATTAAATTCCACACATGGGATAATATTTTCATGCTGATCATACGGCATATCCGAACTTTGTAACGAAATCACAAAGGTGATTTGTACGAAAAACAAATCACATGTTTTTCACTGAAAACGAAGCGTTGTCGTGTTATTAGAATATCATCTCCAAATAAACCGTGCAGCCAAGATAACTTGGAGCGAGTCATTGAAATGCAGCACTGTAATCCTTTGATACAGCAGCAGTTTACAGAGTCAAAGATTCAAGTTGTAATGGCGGAATGCTCCCACCTAAGGCCCACGAGGCAAATCCAACAGAGGTTTTTCAAGCTGTTGTGCAATAGAACGTGAAAAAATGGCAAGCTCTTGGGAGAAGAGCCGAGAAATATGGTCCAGCAACTATTTGAGAGGCCCAAATAGCAGTGTCTGAAGTTGTTAGCCGACTGCACTTTAACACAGCAGTAGTTTGTGACTGGTACGAAGCGCGAGCAGCAGGCCGCCATCTTCAAAAGAGATGGAAGACCGATCTAGTGCAAGAAGAGTTTAGGACGAGGAAAGTCTGACGAAAGTTGCCGTATTTCAGTGGTCAAATAAGTTTTAGACTGTCCTTCTTCCGTTTTATCGTCGAATGCTTTTCAAAAGATCCACAAACACGTCATGATATTCTTAATGCAAATAGTTCAGGGCAGTACCCTTCATTTTGAGATTCGTTTTTCTAACAAATCACATGATTTTGCGTACCTTTGTGATTTCGTTACCAACTTTGGTTACGCTGTAACGCAAGTCCTCCTTGCGTGATAAACATGAATATATTTTCTCATGTGTGGGATTTGGTAAAGTTCAGAACAGATAAAATATAATTGAGGTTCCTTGGTTTGTTTTATTTTTGTATAATAAAATGTCAATCAAGAACAGTTTTGTCCAGTGTCCTATTGTTTTTGTGTGTGACCTGTGATCTGACCTGTGACCTGACCTGTGGCCTGTGACCTGTAACCTGACCTGTGGCCTGTGACCTGTAACCTGACCTGTGACCTGTGACCTGCACTTTAGCCCCGCCGGAAATGAACGCAACTATTTGGTATTAATAAAAGCTCAATGAGACAACTGTGAGAAGTTGATCTGAAGAAAAAGGGAGAAAATAGAAAGAAAAGAAGACGTGCATTAAAGGTAAAGCTTTTCTGGAAGCTTAAAGCTTTGTTAGGATATAGATTTTTACAAATACAATAAGTATGGTGTCACTCCGTCCACAGCATCACATCCAAAACGACACTGGTCAAACATTACTTTTAACACTGGGTTTTACACAAGAAAGTTCCTCGTTTATTGATTAGTTTTGATTGGAGAATGCTTTGTTTTTGCTCCAAGTAAGCATCGAATATCTGGGGCTCAATCATAAATGGTTAGCATAGGACATATCGCAAAACAGGATAAAAGCTCAGATAAAAACGATTGTGTTACAGTTTATGTAAGGTGTTCCACTGTTTTTGTTTTTGTTTTTGCTTTTTTCACTTCAAACACTCTGCCTAAAAGTGGAACATTTCTTCGGCTCAGCATTTACAGAATGTTAATGCTGTGATTTCGCACGATCAAGTCCAATGAAGGCTGAGAAAATAATATCATAACAGACGTCTGTTGGGCTTAATAATCATTGCACTTGTGGTTTAGTTTCCTAACACCGTATTAGATTTTTTTAAGTTTCCTATATTGTTCCTTACAGTATTCCTGCGAGATTTATACTGTTCGAGTTTACAAAGCTTGTTAGATAATCGTTCTGCGCGCCTGTGGTGATGTTTCACCAGCGCTTCTACGAGAACCTGTTCTGCTTTCTTTCTGATCGAGCCTATCTCGTTCCTAAATCGCCGAATCAGTTCTTCGTCACGTGTTGACACGCTTGAGATGTGTTCGAGATGTGTTAACTCCTTGTGCTGCTCGAATGATTCTTCTGACAAGTTCCTCGATTCCTCCGCCTTGTCTAACGCGGCAGGGCGGGAATGGGTGGGATTCTTCATGGAGCAGTCCATGGAGCATGGCAGATTTTTCGGTTTCAGTCCCCCCCGGAACAAAACGGATCCAAAAATTGTCGTCTCCCTTCTTGATTTAAAAAAACATGCATCTTGATTTAGAAAACGTGTCTCTTGATACATGACATGAAACACGAGCGAATTGAAATTAAATTATACAATCTTGACACATTCAAACAGTAAATTGATGTTAATTTTATCGATCTTAATAGTGAATTGGTGGATTTGAATTATAAAGTTGCATCTTTGATATTTTGTCACTTTTGGCGTAGCATATTTTTTCTTGTTTTTGGCCGGTGTTCATAGCATTATGACCTTCACCGTACAACAGGGGCATTTTCTAAGAAATGGAAGAGAGGAGCTTGTGTGCTATTGTTGGTTTTCACATGAAGTCACTAAAATTCAAACTAAAAAACTATCGATCCTACCGAGATTTTACTTTCACGATGCACTAGAGCAGCTGAAAACTAATTTTCATACAAATTTTGGCTTCAAAAGGGTTCTTGGTTTTGTGATAGAGTACGCTTGAATTTCTAAGCTTTTGCGTGACGCGGCATTTACGTGAGGGCCAAGAGTGCTGTCATGTAGGTTAAAAAAATGACTTATTTCAAGAAATTTTGCTATCTAAACAGTTCATGTATTAGAAAAAGTATTACCTTAATGTTTATAAGTTTCTCGAAGAATAAATTCACGCTTTTGTAGCTAAACTAGGTAACAGATGTTTCTGTTGGTTTCCGTCCGTTATGTTGGAGCTCATCCAGGTGAGCAGCAGCATGACTTCTCCATACAAATCTCTATAAGTTTGGGTAAAACGTTTCTTCGGATATCTCGTACACGAAATATTCCTCTGACCTGAATCTTGGCAAGGGTCTTTTACATTTTTTGGTCTGAAATCGGGTAGGGATTTGAGGAACCGGGCGGCACATCCCCACCAAGAATTCCCAGGAGTACCCCCTCCCCCGGGCCTCTTCAGTACAACCCTGGAAGTCTCAAGTGGTATTTCAATGATAACAGCTTGTCAATGAAGGTCATTTTGTTACAGGTAGCTACAGGTGAGTGCAATCATTAATACCGGCCAGACTCTCCGAAGACTGACATACACTCTCTTCTGCGTGACATAATCTGGTAGCGAACGTAAAGTGATTTTATTTTATTAAGTTTGGAGTGTAAATACAAAACAAAGACCTTTTCATTGTTAGAATCAGTCATATTTACGCTTGATATCGAAAGTAGTTGTCATGGTGAATGCATGTGTGTAAGCAAGTTTTTGAAAGTGAAATTCCTACTCGTAGATTTGGCTTTCCCCTAGCTTTCCCCTTACCGATTCTCGATTCTTTGACAATGAAATCATTTTTTTAATCCAAATTATAGATTAAAAGTTGTAAAAAAAAACAAAAAATCTACTGTGGCAAACCGGAGAAACATTAGGAAATATTTAGAGGTCTTATACTCACAAACCTTTGAAATTTTTGAGTATTCATATTCAAAACATCTTTTTTAAGAAGCTTAATCTGATAATACCTTTAAACTACTCTAAGTCTGCTTATTACATTTTGGGAACGGTGGGATCAATAGATAGGGTTAAACAGGAATGAGTAGCATCTAAAAATACTGAGGAAAGATATTATTCATCGTGGTATGTTACTGATGGGCTCGTTTATTGTTTGTATCAATGCTATTACAAGTAACCTGACCTATAACTAGGCACACTTAAAGTGACGCATGACGTTCCAATAAAGCATGCAATCAGCTTTAATATTTCGTAAATTACGAGTCCAAGTGCGCTTACGAATCTTTGCAAAGCTAGAGTTCCATTTGAACTTGAATATCTCATTAGTTTGCAGCTGTTCATGGTACTGGGGAGTAAGGTAGTTTACCCAGACTTCTTCTACCAGGAACTCGGAAACCACTCACTGGCGTTATTGTTCTTAGAAACCGTCTTTCAGCTGTTCAGTCGATGTTTCATTTAAAGTATAATACTTTACAAGAAGCATAAGCATATCACTTCTCAAGAACTGTACCAAAAATGTTGTTGTAGTGAATTAAGTTCAAGAGAAAAAGCTTAAAGGTAAGTTTTACGTGTTAAATGTTTTGTATCGCACAAACAACCTCTTATTGGAACGTCTGAAAATGTAAGTCGTGGCTTTTGGCCCGCTTCACTAAGCGCCCGACTCTTCATGAGCCGGAACTAATACATTAAATTTAAAGTAAATGAAAAGTTCGGCCTGTGAATCAGTTTATTTGGAACGGCTCAGCCAAGAGACTCGACTTTGGAGCGAATTTGGAACGGCTTTGGTTCAGACGCTGAGCTTCTAAGGCAGAACTTACTATAAGTAACGTATTTTGACCGAAATGGGTAGTTCTCTCCTTTTTTTATCTACGGCTTCTAGAGAAGCGTAGACACTATGTCATCGAGTTAAGTGATAGAGTGAAAGAGCTATTGATAGAGTGTAAATGCCACAGGAATCCCAAATGGAATCCGATCGAAAACCGACGCTAATCCGAGGCTGACCGGGATCTAAGCGATTGTATTTCCGGAAGCCGAGGTATGATCGTTAATCGGTCGGTTGCTGTCGTTTAGGAGACAGATTACGAGGTCCTTACGAGATGGTTCGACGTTACTTCGGCAGTCACGTGTGCTGGACAGCGTTTTATCGATTGCGACGTTAACCGTACGTCTTTGAGATTTGGTAAATTTTATTCCTGTTGAAGGTGAGTCGAATTGTATTTTCTACAATGTTTTCGTCCTATTTCGCATCAATAACCGAACACAGCTTTCTATTCATTTGTAAAGTATTTATTTCTAAAGAGTTTGTCAGGTTTTCTTACGGTTTGGGGCGATTTTATGCCAGCAAAAGAATCATTCGGTCGAAGGATTTTGATGCCAATGTCCATGCGCATTCAGTTTCCTCTGCAGTTCAATGCGTTCAAGGTCCGTTTGGTCGTCGCTGGATCATGTGTAACTCTTTTCAAGGGTCAAGTTTCCTACAGGGAGCTAAAAATCTCTTTCGAGAGATCGAAAATTCCCTTCGGGGAGCGAATAATCTCTTTCGGGAGAGCGAAAATTCCTTTCGGGTAGAAATTTATAATGGCCTTTGGGAGGCAAATAAATCCAGTATTGTTCCTAGAACTCACTTTTTTCGGGAGACAATGGACTACCTCGTTTTGGAAACTATGAATAAGGCCATAACAAGTCCTGTATTTGTTGAACAAAGACATCTAATTGAGCGTGTCGAGTGTTTTTGTTACTTTCAGTACAAAGATGTGATTAACGTTGTAAGATTATTTAATATAATATCACAGTTCTCTTCATAAAAAAATCTTTGTAGTAAAAGGTACAAGCTTAATCTCTTCTGACCAGCATTCTGTGCAACATTTTAACAAAGATTTCTTTTTTATCCCTATTCTATTTCCACTCCTCCCTCACCGTTTTCATTTCAGTCTTATTTTCTTTTCTTCAATTCTTTTATATTACATTTCTATACCAGTACTGCAGTAGACACATGCAGTCTAAGACTGCGTATTTTTATTTAATCCAGTGGCGCAAAGTGATTTTATTTTATTACGTTTGGAGTGGAAATACAAAACAAGGACGTTTTCATTGTTAGAATCAGTCACATCTACAGTTGAAATCGAAAGTAGTCAGTGTCTCGGTAAATGCATGTGTAAGCAAGTTTGTGTTTTGAAAGTGAAACCCCTTCTCGTAGATGAGGCTTTTCGGCCCTAGCTTTCCCGTTACCGATTCTTTGCAAATGCAATCATTTTTTTAAAATTGAAATTTCAGCTTAAAGGTTGTGAAAAACAAAAAATCGACTATGCTTAACCGGTGAAATATTTAGAAATATTTACATTTGAAAAGTTTGAATATTCAAATTCAAAATATGTTTTCAGTAAGGAAACTAAATCCGATGATGCCTTAAAACTACTCCTCATTTTGGGAACGGTGGGATCAATGTATAGGGTTAAACAGGAATGAGTAACATCTAAAAATACTGATGAAAGATACTATTCATCGTGGTAAAATTGTGTCTGGTGGGCTCGTTTATTGTTTTTATCAAGGTTGGCACAATGCTATTACAAGTAACCTGACTTATAAGGCACACGTAAAGTGACGCATGGCGTTCCAATAAAGCATGCAATCAGCTTTAATATTTCGTAAATTACAAGTCCGAGTGCGCTGACGAATCTGTAGTTTGCAAAGCTAGAGTTCCATTTGAACTTGAATATCTCATTAGTTTGAAGCTGTTCATGGTACTGGTGAGTAAGGTATTTTACCCAGACCTCTTCTACCAAGAACTCGGAAACAACTCACTGGGGTTATTGTTGTTAGAAACCGTCTTTTAGCTGTTCAGTCGATGTTTTATTTAAAGTACAATAATTCACAAGAAGCATAAGCATATCACTTCTAAAAAACTGTACCAAAAATGTTGGTGTAGTGAAGTTCATGAGGAAAAGATTAAAGGTAAGCTGTACGTGTTTAATTTTTGGTATCGCACAAACAACCTCTTATTGGAACGTCTGAAAATGTAAGTCGTGGCTTTTGGCCCGCTTCACTAGGCGCCGAACTCTTCATGAGCCGAAACTAGTACATTCAATTTAAAGTAAATGAAAAGTTCGGCCTCTGAATCAGTTTATTTGGAACGGCTCAGCCAGGAGACTCGACTTTAGAGCGAATTTGGAACGGCTTTTGTTCAGACGCCTGAGCTTTCGAAGGCGGAAGTTACTATAAGTAACGTTTATATTTTGACCGAAATGGGTAGTTCTCTCCTTTTTAGTTAATCCAGTAGCGCAAAGTAATTTTATGTTATTACGTTTGGAGTGGAAATACAAAACAAGGACGTTTTCATTGTTAGAATTAGTCATATTTACAGTTGAAATCGAAAGTAGTCAGTGTCTCGGTAAATGCATGTGTAAGCAAGTTTGTTTTTTGAAAGTGAAACCCCTTCTCGTAGATGAGGCTTTTCGGCCCTAGCTTTCCCGTTACCGATTCTTTGCAAATGCAATCATTTTTTTAAAATTGAAATTTCAGCTTAAAGGTTGTGAAAAACAAAAAATCGACTATGCTTAACCGGTGAAACGTTTAGAAATATTTACATTTGAAAAGTTTGAATATTAATATTCAAAATATGTTTTCAGTAAGGAAACTAAATCCGATGATGCCTTAAAACTACTCTACATTTTTGGGAACGGTGGTATCAATGTATAGGGTTAAACAGGAATGAGTAGCATCTAAAAATACTGATGAAAGATTTTATTCATCGTGGTAAAATTGTGTCTGGTGGGCTCGTTTATTGTTTTTATCAAGGTAGGCACAATGCTATTACAAGTAACCTGACTTATAAGGCACACGTAAAGTGACGCATGGCGTTCCAATAAAGCATGCAATCAGCTTTAATATTTCGTAAATTACAAGTCCGAGTGCGCTGACGAATCTGTAGTTTGCAAAGCTAGAGTTCCATTAATATTTGAACTTGAATATCTCATTAGTTTGAAGCTGTTCATGGTACTGGGGAGTAAGGTATTTTACCCAGACCTCTTCTACCAAGAACTCGGAAACAACTCACTGGGGTTATTGTTGTTAGAAACCGTCTTTTAGCTGTTCAGTCGATGTTTTATTTAAAGTACAATACTTCACAAGAAGCATAAGCATATCACTTCTAATTTCAGCTTAAAGGTTGTGAAAAACAAAAAAATCGACTATGCTTAACCGGTGAAACGTTTAGAAATATTTACATTTGAAAAGTTTGAATATTAATATTCAAAATATGTTTTCAGTAAGGAAACTAAATCCGATGATGCCTTAAAACTACTCTACATTTTTGGGAACGGTGGGATCAATGTATAGGGTTAAACAGGAATGAGTAGCATCTAAAAATACTGATGAAAGATTTTATTCATCGTGGTAAAATTGTGTCTGGTGGGCTCGTTTATTGTTTTTATCAAGGTAGGCACAATGCTATTACAAGTAACCTGACTTATAAGGCACACGTAAAGTGACGCATGGCGTTCCAATAAAGCATGCAATCAGCTTTAATATTTCGTAAATTACAAGTCCGAGTGCGCTGACAAATCTGTAGTTTGCAAAGCTAGAGTTCCATTTGAACTTGAATATCTCATTAGTTTGAAGCTGTTCATGGTACTGGGGAGTAAGGTATTTTACCCAGACCTCTTCTAGCAAGAACTCGGAAACAACTCACTGGGGTTATTGTTGTTAGAAACCGTCTTTTAGCTGTTCAGTCGATGTTTTATTTAAAGTACAATAATTCACAAGAAGCATAAGCATATCACTTCTAAAAAACTGTACCTAAAATGTTGGTGTAGTGAAGTTCATGAGGAAAAGATTAAAGGTAAGCTGTACGTGTTTAATTTTTGGTATCGCACAAACAACCTCTTATTGGAACGTCTGAAAATGTAAGTCGTGGCTTTTGGCCCGCTTCACTAGGTGCCGAACTCTTCATGAGCCGAAACTAGTACATTCAATTTAAAGTAAATGAAAAGTTCGGCCTCTGAATCAGTTTATTTGGAACGGCTCAGCCAGGAGACTCGACTTTGGAGCGAATTTGGAACGGCTTTGGTTCAGACGCCTGAGCTTTCGAAGGCGGAAGTTTTAGGCGGAAGTTTTAGTTAATCCAGTAGCGCAAAGTAATTTTATTTTATTACGTTTGGAGTGGAAATACAAAACAAGCACGTTTTCATTGTTAGAATTAGTCATATTTACAGTTGAAATCGAAAGTAGTCAGTGTCTCGGTAAATGCATGTGTAAGCAAGTTTGTTTTTTGAAAGTGAAACCCCTTCTCGTAGATGCCGATTCTTTGCAAATTCAATGAATTTTTTTTAAATTGAAATTTCAGCTTAAAGGTTGTGAAAAACAAAAAAATCGACTATGTTAAACCGGTGAAACGTTTAGAAATATTTACATTTGAAAGGTTTGAATATTCATATTCAAAACATGTTTTCAGTAATGAAACTAAATCCAATAATGCCTTTAAACTACTCTTAGTCTGTTTATTACACTTTGGGAACGGTGGGATCAATATATAGGGTTAAACAGGAATGAGTAGCATCTAAAAATACTGATGAAAGATATTATTCATCGTGGTATGTGTCTGATGGGCTCGTTTATTGTTTGTATCAGGGTAGGCACAATGCTATTACATGTAAGCTGACTTGTAAGGGAAACGTAAATTTACTCATGACATTTCAGTGAATCGGGGGTGAAAGTGGAATACTGAATATTGAATACTGGGTTTAGATTATTTGAATATTTGATAATTTAGTTTGAATAGGAATAAATGTACTTGAATATTCAATCTTTATTTTTTACTAAACTTTCGGGCGGGCGGATTTCTCCAAATCCTGCAATCTGATTGGTTCCGACAGCTGGCGTTTTTTTACGATCTTTCCCGCTAACCCGGGCGGAATCGTTAGCAGCTTTATTTACAAGTTTGTTTGTTGTTTGTGAATGAGCACGTGAACCGGTGATTTTTAACCATCTTTCTTCTAAAACTTGCGCTATTATTAGCGTTAGCTTGAGAAAAGTACATTTTGTTGTTCATACAAAACATCTGAATGGAGAATCTAGTAATCCAGGCAGGAAAACCGCTAACGTAAAGCAAAACAGGCGGCTCGTGATGTCGCTTCGCTAGCTTTATAACCTACGCTGTAAGTACTGCAATCTTGCTCTTATGGACCGTTTATTCGACATTTTTGTTCTGTTTGAAGGTTTGTTTTCCATTTTTGCTATCTGAATCTAGATTCTGCCGTTTTTCATTGAATTTTGCCACGCTAGTTTCAGAAAAGGTTGTTGCCAACGATTGCATGTATAAGCTTTCAATCTTGAATAAACAACACGAACAACTTTTCCGGCAGTCAGTTATCGCCGTGTTTATTTCTTTGCTTATATAACTGTTGTTACCCACATCGCCTTCTTTTAATCGAATCCACTTCAAAATCCTGAGATTGGTATGTGTAATTAGCTCTTTTTATAAAGCCTTTGTGCAGTTTTTATCCCGCTCAATTGAATTAATCTTAAAGTAGACATTCTTTTTTTTTTTATTTTTTTTATTTTTTTTTTATTCAAGACATTTATTACTATAATTACAAAGAACTACTTAAAAAGAAAATAATTACAAAGTTCTAAACAACCGCAATAACAGACATACTTACAATTATCTACATTTCACAATTATATACATTAAAGAATTAATTAATACTTAATTATGTAGATAAAAGAGAGATTAACACTTAATATTTACAGTACGCTCTGAAATAAAAACAAAAACATAACCACACATACAAAAATAAAAAATACAAAAATACAAAAAAACAAAAACAAAAAAGTGTCTAATAAAAGATTACATTTTTAATTACATACTCACGAACTTAATTAAAGGGGAGAAATGTCTTTTGGCCATTTTTCATAAAAGGTTTCTAATTTATTATTCTTAGTGGAAATATATTTTTCAACTTGGTATTTAATTCTTACTTTAAATTTGAAACCTTCGATGTTTGGAAGTACCTGTTTCTTTCTGCAATCCCATAAATACAATTTACCAATTAATATCAGATAATTTAACAAGGGGCATTTTCACATCGTTATTCCAATTATAACCTCTCGTAAACACAACCCGTGAAATTCCTTTGTTATTGTTAAATAATACTGTTCAACATTTTTCCACAACATATTTGAGTGCTGACAGTAAAATAGAAAGTGACATAATGTTTCCTGTTCAGTCTTGCAAAAAGTACATTTGTCATGCTGGAGATATCCAATTTTAAAAAGTTTTGCATTAGTGTAAAGTATTGAATTTAAAACTTTATATTGAAAGGATTTGACGTAAGGCTCCTGTGTTGTCAGGTGGGGAAGGTTGTAAGCAATTTTTAAGTCTACGTCAGATAAGCCAAAATCATGTTTTAAATTCTTTGCATTACTAGGTAATTGTGCTTTATTTGATATTATTAAAGAGTAGTAGTCTTTCGTTTTCTTTTCCGCTATGTCAAAAATCACATTCCCCTTCGTAAAATAAGTATTTTCTGTAAAGGTAGTATACTCTATTGTTTTCAGAATAGAAGGAATTGCATGCCTGAGACCTGTCCATGTAAGAAAATTAGCTTTCTCAATTATGTTATTGATTGCATTAAAGGATTCTATATTGTCGAGATTGAACAAGAGATCTTTAATAATACATATCCCCGAGTCATAATAAGATTTATAAAAGACTGGTTTTCCATCTATTCTTATATCTTTGTTATTCCAAATTATACAGAGCTGTTCTTTGTTAGCTAAAAAGAGATTTCCAAATTCTAACCAATATTCTAAGAGTTCTCTGTAGAAAACCGAATGATTGAAAGATCGTTCATTGCATAATTGCATTTAAAAAGTAAAAGACCACCAACACTACGTAGGAGATGAAACAGGTAAAATTTCCACGTACTTTCATTATCGCTGAAAACACGTTTTAGCCAAGCTAGTCATACAGCTTTGACCAAGCTTTCAATATCTGTCATTTTTATGCCACCGGCTTCATAACTGTTTATTGAAGAGAGCCTCGTTACTTTATCCTTTCCATTCCATAAAAAGGAGAAAATTATAGCGGAGCTCCACGCGCGCGCGAAGCGCGCGCGTGGGCGGAGCCCCATTGCTAAGTAAATCTACCCATCCTTGAAAATTTGGTAATCACGTGACCGTACAGCGACCGACCGCCCGCCGTCCGTCCGCACCACAGGAAAACCAATGTTTACTCTCACAATTTTAGCTAGTTTGGGAGCCCAAGAGAAAACTAATTGCACAGGCTGCACATCAATGTTGTGATCAATTGACAGCTATCAAAACAGGGCATCCGCTGACCAGTATCACCCGACCGTACCGCGGGCTCAAGTGTCGACCCATCGAGGTCGAGTATTTTTTAAAGTTATCCGCTGACAAATTACCAGTTTTAAATGATCGCAGGCTCAAGTTTATTTTTTCCAAGGATTCATATCAAATATGTTGTGTTTATGTCACTATGGCCCCGCACTATTAGGATTTTGATTTCAAACTGACCTCGGAAGCGAAAATTCATCCAGTTTTTTTAAAAGTACAGGCGGGGAGGACCTTATCTTACCATGGTCACGCTCTACGTCCAATTTTTATCCTCTGATTGGTCAAAATTTGACAGGTGCGTTTATGCGGAAAAATTATTCAGCATCTTGAAAGTAGTTTACTTTGACAGCTGAAGCTGACAGAGTTTTTTGTCAACTTGTGATGTTTTTAACTGTCTTTTTCCTCTGGAGGTACAAAATGAAATACAGCTGCTATTAAGAGTCTTCTGTTATTCATGGCTGGTTTGTTTACTCGCTTTTGGTTGAGAAATGCGTCGCTTGTCAAAATTCGGTAATTCGATTTCGGAGGGCATCGTTTTCGTTTTTCACCTTGCTTTTATGCGTAAGAGGGTTTAAAAGTCTCAAGCAACTGTGGCCTCCCTTGCTAGCTTCCAGGAACTGAATCTCGAATGGTAAGCCTAAGTAATTATTGTATTTGATGTTTGTGTTTCATGAAGTCTTGCACAGTTCACGCTGACAGTTTATGCGGCAAGTGTACATGCACGTTTGCAGGATTTGAGTCAATGATCTGACCTAGTATCAGGTTTGATATAAGCTTACAGAACTTTAAAAAGCCTTCAGATATATTTGCTCACCACAAATAGAAAAAAAACGTTCCGAAGAATATTTAGTTATAAATTTGGCTGTAGAAAGAAAACTTTGAGCGATTTTCTTTCTTCGAGGAGTTCACCTTCAAAAACAGTAAACACCGCGCCGGGAAGCCGGCTAAAACATAAACTTAAGCTTTACGCTTAAAGACTCAGGATTTTTAGAGACACTTTAATACTTGTCTTCGTGAATGAAAATTGTTGTCTCTGTAAATGTTTCACGGAATTGTATCTCTTTTTTTGATTGTTAGTAGTCTCTCTTGCAATTTTAATCGCTTGTCCGTGCCGTTTGTTTTCATCGTTCATGACCATCGCTTGCAGGAGTACTCAAAAATGTCGCGCGTATCAAACGCTTTATAAGATTACACATCGTTATAACTGAAACCATTAGATAACAAAACAAATAATAATAAATTCGCTATTATGTTGAAGCGTAACTCTGTTAAAGTTCATTCAAACACTCGACCACACTGACAGCTTGCACTATAGAAACGAGAACCAGCTGGCCTTATGGGTGATTTTGAAAATTTTCTGAAATTTTTGAACGGTTTGGCTCGTCCTGAATATTGACTGAGTGCAATTTGTCTTGAAAAATTGTGAAATACCGCATTCTGTCCGAGCTCTGTATGATAAATAGTACTGTTTCACCTCAAATGTGGTGTATAAAAATTATAAAAGGTTGGTTTAAACACCCCCAGATTTGTTGGCAAGAATTTGTAAAGTAAACCTGTCGAACGCAAAAAAATTTGGCGTGATTTGGTTTCCAAGAATTTGTTTTCGAGGCCTAATTTACTGTGATCTTGAATGTGATCGAAGATGTTTGCTATTTTTTGGGTGTACATATAAGGTTATCAATTCGATGTAAGATGTTTCACTCTAAAATAACTTAGCCTTTTCCTCAAAAGTCACCTGAATCTGCCCTTAAGTTAAATAATTTGTGGATTAAAAGTTTATTGTTTGATTTAAATTATAATTTATTAAAATTGGAGCTTCGCTTTTAGCCCTGGCTAAATCTATATATTACTATTTACTTGTTTGATGATTTTACTTGGAGGTGAAAGAACCAAAGATATAAAAACTAGTTTTGGAATAAGTAATGAATTGATTATAGTTACTTTACCACAAATGGACAGTCCTCTAGATGACCATATATTTGTCAGCTTCTTTATGCTGTCAACTTTCTCTTGGAAGTTTTTTTCGTAAAGGAATGATTGGTCATATGTAAAAAAGGTTCCTAAAGCTTTTATGGGTTCACTGGGCCATTTAATACCAAACGGTTTTTCATATTTTCTTTTAAGCGAACCAATCCACATTCCTTCTGTTTTAGAGCTATTTATCTCCAACCCACTGAAGTTCTTAAATACTTCTAGTTCTTGAAATAACGTTTTTGCAGAACTTTCATCAGACAGGATTGCTGTGGTATCGTCTGCGTATTGCAATAGCTTGGCTTCGTAATTTTCTATCTTAATTCCTTTGATATCAGCATTTTGACGAATGGAGATTGCCAAGCTTTCAACAGCTAAGATAAAGAGGTAAGGGGACAAAGGATCACCCTGCCTCACACCACGTTCTAAAGTAAAACAGTCTGATGCCATTCCATTATTTATTACACAGCTTTGAATATGTGTATAAAACATTTTGACCCAATTTATAAAATTGGGGCCAAAATTAAAAGCCTCAAGGCAACTGAAAAGATAATGCCATTCTAAAGAGTCGAAAGCCTTTTTAAAGTCAATGAAAATCAAGATACCTGGAATATTCTTACTGTCTGTAAATACCATTATATCGAAAATTGATCGGATAGTCTCACCAATATAGCGATCTTCAACATAACCTGTTTGATTATGATGTATGACATTCGGTAGAACTTTCTTTAATCTTAACGCAATCACTTTTGAGATGATTTTTGCATCCACGTTAATAAGAGAGATTGGCCTCCAATTTTCAATGAGAGTTCGATCTTTATGTTGCTTTTCTATAAGAGTTATGATTGCTTTTCTATGAGAGCTTGACATTTCACCGTGGTCGAAACACTCTCTCACACACTCCATAAAAGGATCACTAATTAATTCCCAGCAACTTTTGTAAAATTCTATTGGTATTCCATCATTACCAGGAGATTTGTTATTCTCAAAACTGTTAAGGATGGCTGTAATTTCTTCAACAAATATTTCTCCCTCACAAGATTGTTTTTGTTCTTCTGATAATCTTGGTATATTCAAATTATTTAAAAATTCGTTTCCATTTTCCTTATCCTCATCTGTTACGTTTGATTTGTACAAGCTATGGTAAAAGCGTTTTTGTTCGTTTAGTATCCCAAAAGGATCAGATGTAATGGAACCACTTATTAGCAGTTTTCTTATATGTTTTTTGACGTGATTACGCTTTTCTAAATTTAGAAAATATTTTGTGCTTCTCTCGCCATGCTCGTGCCATCGTGCCCTTGCGCGAATAATTACACTCCTTGTTTTTTCCTCATAGTAACTTTCTAGAATTTCTTTTGCTTCATTTAGAGTATTTAGGTTAGAGTCGGAAGGGTCCTGTTCGAATTTTTTAGTCGCTTCCTCGTATACTTGTTGTAAGTTTTTTTCCATAGCAGATCGTTCTTTGGCTTTCTTTTTCGAGAACAAAATAGCATGCTTCCGAATATCATACTTAAGCCAATCCCAGATGCACCTTTTGTCTGATAAATTATCACTTACTGTTGTTTTCCAAAGTGGAATATTTTGTTTTAATTCTTCCAGATAATTCGGATCTTCGAGAAGAGAGACGTTCATTTTCCAGAAGCCGGGCCCCTTTGAGTTTTGATTGGAGTCGGTTTGATTCAACTCAATTGCTGCATGATCAGTTTTTATAGCTGGAATGATATCGGTTGTATTTACAAAATCCTGTAAGTTGTTTGATATCAGCCAGTAATCTAAACGACAGAAAATTGGTGGAGATTTTTGGCTCCAAGTGTAACTTCTAGATTGCCGATTTTTAATTCTCCAGACGTCGAC
The DNA here is from genome assembly GCA_964035525.1 of Porites cylindrica. NCBI lineage: Eukaryota > Metazoa > Cnidaria > Anthozoa > Scleractinia > Poritidae > Porites > Porites cylindrica. Next base: position 50,720,952 of record OZ037776.1, on the reverse strand, counting down.
AAGGTCCAATTCATTTTGTAAACATTCAATATTATCAATAACCATTTTTCTAGGAACCATAACGCCACCTTTCTTATCTAGCTTAGGGTCAAGAGGACAGTTAAAATCCCCTCCAATGATTATATTTTCTTCACAATCTAAGTCTTCTGTCTGTAGCGCTCTATGTAGGTTTTTATAAAATTTGCCGCTGACTTTATCTTTGTTTGGCGCATAAATATTAACTAAAATGTACACCTTATCCTGAATGCCTGCCTTCAAAATAATAAATCTTCCCTGGGGATCAACAATGGGTCTTTGGATTACACAATTAAAATTATTTCTAATCAATATCGCAACCCCACATGAATTTGGACTACCATGTGAGAGAAATGCTTTACCACCCCATTCATTTGCCCATTGTTTTTCTGAATCCTCTTTTGAATGCGTTTCTTGCAGGAATATTACGTCAGCTTTTCTTTTTCGGCACCAGGTGAACATAGTTCTTCTTTTATGAAAATTACTTATGCCCCTTACGTTCAAAGAAACTAATTTAAATAAATCTGCCGTTTCAGTTGTGTTTTATAAAAATGCATATATTGTTTGGGATTAGTACTTTCCAATGTTTAACGAAGCATTCAAAATGAGTGAAACAAAAGACATTTTCTCCTCCAACTGAGAAAATAATAAAACAAAACAGAACACATGGTACATTTACATATAAACTGATATTAAACAAAATTCTTAACATCTAGTGGACGTAGATTCACTGTTCAGTTTGAAACCGATCATGGAATTAATACATTAATAATTTTTTGCCATTTTACAATAATAGGAAAGGTCTTTAGTTTCTTTTCCTCTGTATATTTGGCCATTGATTATCAATTTATCAAAATTAAAGAAGGCTTTTTGCTTATCCTGCTTGGCCTTTTTAAGCACTGGATAAAGTTTTCTATGAATTTCTTCAATTTCTTTCGGGAAATCATCTGAGAAACCGATGTTGGTTCCTTTTAAGTTCTTATAGAAGGAGCGAACATATTCTTTGTCCTGATAATGACTGAAACGAGCAATAATTGGTTTGGGATAGGACGGAGCTCTTAGACTAGAATTATTAGTGGAGATTCGGTGAACTCGCTCAAAGCGGATATCGTTGACTTTACCCGCCGGAATTTTCAAATTAGCAACGAAGACACTTCTTACCAGCTCTTCAGTATTTTCATCCTCTTCTTCCCCGACATTGAAAATTCGTACATTCTCACGTCTTGTATAGGCTTCCAACTTGATGTTTCTGCGTCTTAGCGCTCCAATGTCCTCGAACAAGAAGTCAATGTCTTCATTGTTTTCTTTTTCTTGTGCAGAAGTTTCTTTTTTGACTTTCTTGTAGACTTTCAATTTCTTCCTCGGCAGATTGCAAAGATTGTTTAAATTCTTTACTTCATCTCTCAGCTTGCGTATTTCATCTTTTAGTAGTGCAATTTCACCACACGCTGTTAAAACTTGTTCTAGTTTAGTGTTCATTTCCTCGAGGCGTGCTGACATTACTCCACCGACGCCCACATGTTCATCATCTTCATCCGTTTGCGAGCCATTTTCTCTCAGCCTTTTGCTCGGATTCTTGTCCGCTTTGTCCTTCCCCATTTCTGGTTATATCTATTTGTAGGTTTCCATGACAGGTACGTTATTAAAGCGTTTAGAACAGCATATTTGGTGGAGCTCACAAAAACACGTCCTACCTCCACGAGGTGCACTGCGCAAGTCCTAAAGTCCTAAAGTAGACATTCAGCCGAAGAAAATCTTTGCTGTATTTTATTTCTTGTGCCTTTTAAGTTCGTCAATTCTTTTATCCTTGTTTGACACTCAGATTATGAATTGTCCACCAAGACAAAAAACCTTTCTTTATTCTAAAGAGAGCTTAATTGTGATAATATAAATTAGACTGAGTTAAAAATCATGTTGTAGTGTTTTGTTTTGGTTTGCAATCGATCGCGCGCTTTGAATAACATCAACGCGAACGCGTCCTTCTTCGACACACATAGGTTGGAGGCTGAAGCAAAATTTTCCTGAAACTTTTAAATCACAGTAGGAAAAAAATAAAAATGTTCGGCGCGGCCTACGTCGGTCCGTCTTGGGAGAAACTGTGCCCTCGGTCTGAGTACCGCCATCGGCCCACGGCCTCGGGCGGTACTCAAGACCTCGGGCGCAGGTTCTCCCAATAGGGACCTTCCAGCCGGTGAGTAACATATATTTATTTTTCTAGAAAATTCACTTATTCCTTTTACCAAGATCATGTGAAATACGCTCAAATAACCTGAGATAACCAGAACACGTTGCTTTTCAATTGGATTGTATATATAATTTCCATTGATGAAGCACTGTTTTGTCATGTTTTGACCCTGTTTATATTTTGTTTTTATGTTTACTCTCACTTTGAAAATCAGTGGCGGTTAGCGCCATCAAACTGGGTCAATGTTTGTAACCAGGTCAAGCCTTTTTCTACCAACGTTTACCAACAGATAATAGTCTAGGAGCATGTTTTGTTTATAATTTGATATTTTCTGAACGACCTCTGCCATTAGGTAGTTAAAACTACTCATTGCAAAGGAATGCATTGTGTCTTGGTAGGCTGAAATAACGGACGAATAACGGACGTGGCTCTTAAGGAAAAAAAATGAGGAATGAGAAAGGTCATAATTGTCTAAGAAGAAAAATCGAGTGTGCTTTCAACGTCGCATACAAAATGTATTACTTAAAAACGGCAGTGGCGATACCCCTTGACTACGCAGGAAATAGAAATTTCCACAGACATAGCAGCCTTGTTGTGTTTGCGACCACGTTTAACCAGCGTTTAAGCAAATGCCTACTCGGTTTTTTTACTGTTGCACAATCAGCTATTGATTAGCGATAGCAATCAAAGAAAATCAATAACGTTTAGACGCATCGGTGAGCGATTATCGATTTTTATCATTGGCTAAGCCAGTCAATATTAATCAAAAGATTTTTATTTATCATATTAGTTGAAATCAATGATTGATTTTTATTGATTGTTGTCCTCTGGATTTACCTCTAAAAACTCCGGTAACAAACACTAAAATACGATTTACCACGGTAAAAGCATCCCGTGTAACCGCACCTAATGACATCGGAGTTGTCATAGCAACGTCATTGCTTATTATTTGGGCGTCACCTAAATCAAGAGAAAATGAGCTCATTCTCTCTTGCACAAATAGAGTAATCGAGATCGCTTGTTTTGATTTAAAGTTGCAATAGGCAGGCAACACGTGCGAACGTAAACAAGCCAAGTAGACAAGCCAAGCGACGTGAATGTGCGATGTGTCATGACACAACATTTATCTTCGTTACAATACTAACGGCAAACAAAAACAAATCTATTGAAAAAAAGAACGTACACTGAATGAAACAAAGTATTAAGTAAATTTAACTTTTCCTTTGGAAAATAATTGTCCTCGCCGCACACGGCGTGAATGTTTTTACCCCGGACCACAGGTACCGGTCATTGCCCTTTTCTATTGTACAGACTATTCATTGCCAATCTCTTTTGTTGCCAGTAATGGCTTATCGCCAAGAGATTGACAAGATTTTCCCCCTCATTTGTAGAGAGCCAAAAAAGATGTCACGCAAACTTCCGTGATCGTGCATGAGGGAGATAAGTAACATTGAATGAAGCATAATTTCATTGCAGATTTCGGAAAGGAGGCAATTTCTTAAAATCTTATTGAACAAAATGATCTCGTAAACAAGTTATATTCTTTCACGTCCGAAACCTAAAAGCGGCAAGTCTAACCTGTTCACGTGCAAACCGCGTTCGAGACAGTTGTGTTTAGATCCTTGGGTTAATTGGATTAAGTCGTATTCTCTTATACACGAACCAAGAAAGCGGCAAATTCTAAAGCTTCCACGTGCAAACTGATTGACAATACAACTCACCGTAAGTTCCTGGGGCCCGTTTTCGGAAGGCCCGGAAACTTTTCGGGCCCCAAGGCACATTTTAAAATCCAAACCTGTTGAATAGTAGCAGAGTTCCAAGCCCATAGACCAGTCAAGTGTGCTTTGTTAACTGATAGTTTCATTTTATTATGTACAAAATTATTAAACTTTGATCTTGAATGTAAACGCGGCAAATATAAAGCAGCCTTCCGGGCCCAATAAGTTACCGAGACCTTGATTTCGAGAAACAGGGCCTTGATCACATGAGCCGGAATGGCTAGCCAGCTGGCGAGGTGAAGTTTATCCGGGTATTACATGAAAAGGGCCAGCCCGGAGCCGCCATTTTTATATAGAGATTGGAAGCAATGCCCATGAGCAGCGTGTTACCCGCTATTCTCATTGGGGGCCGTCACGCACATATGCTCTCTGTGCCCGTGGGACCCGTGCATTTAAATTCTCTCGTATCTGTGGATCCGCTGAGGTACTCGTTGTGCACATATTTGTGAGTTTAGTATAATTGGCCTGTTTTCATGCTGGTTGTTCCTCTCTTCGTTAAAACGGACACCAGACACCTAGTTTATCACCCCATCCACCTCCCCGCAGCGATGGCACACTCTGGCGCCTTAGCTCCCGCTCCTTTCCGCTTCCAGGCTCGCCTCTTCCCATAACTCATTCTAACCTGAGGCGTTTAGGAGTGGGGGCTCCTAGTGAGAATTTATTACTATCCTGTTTCTCGCTTGGTTCATTCGTCAGGCCTCCCAGCAAGCGTGATTATATAACTCTCCAGCCGCGGCGATCCCGGCATCACAGTATTGTGATGCCCTGATTCCGCAGCTAACCGGTCTAGCTCGGTTGTCATATAATGGCAAAGTTGATTTTCGTTGCGTTTACCTAAGGTGCCGAGATTTCTGCAAAGCAAGCCAGCCAAGGCTCATGTAATCAGGCAACTAGTTCTATATCCAGATTTTACAATTGCAGCCGTTTTTCTCGGCAATGGGAACTGTTCTTCCCAAATCGTTCATAGAAGCTTTTTCCTCCAATTTCCCCGTCAATATTCGTGGAGTTTAAGTTTTTATGGTTAGAAATACGGTAAAAACCGGACAATCTTAAATTTCGTCCGTTATCTAGTAAAACGAAGCGCTTTTGAAATACAATTTTAACCAATATTAGTTTCAACTGTTTTTAAAAACCTGTGTAAAAATGATGGAGATAGCTCTAGCCGCTAGAAAGAAGGATTTGATTAGTACGTATGTAGGCGCTCTTGATAGCGGTTTTGTAAACATTTTGATCGTGCTTAACAAATAAGTGAATAATTTTCAAACAGCTCCATAGATTTTTTTTAAAAGAAAATGGGTTTCTCGAAATTAACCGTCGTTTTGTATGACCTCTGAGTTTCAAGATAATTGATCTCTTGTAAGACAGTAAAATAAGGGTTTTAATTCGCTAAATTTTTGTCAAGAAATTAGTGTTTACAAGTGAGAGCCTCTCGTTATTGAGAATATTGTCTCCAAGTTTCAGACAACGATAGCTAACATTTCTGCATATTGCAAATGCAATGTTAGTTATTGCTGTCCACGTGAAAATAAAACTTGCAAACAATTTTGTATCACGGTGGGAGGATGAGTAGAGTGTGCATGTTCGTCTGAGGTTTAGCAAAGCAAAAACCATTGGAAAAGGGAATGTCAACAAGTTTGTATTGAAAACAATGTCCGCAATGATACTCTTTAATTCTTATCCTTTCTTTTTAACAGAATGATTTTTAAATAAAGTCTTTGATTGTGTTTTTGTTTTGTCTTCAGTGTCGAGTGTCAAGAAGAACAAGACAATAATCAGCCTTTTAGACTGAAAGATGAAAAGACAAAAAATTGAACGTAAAGGTGACAGGAGCAGAAAAATGGTGGTAAGTGAGCTTTCTAATAGCTAGTTGCGGATGTGTTTTTAGCTTACAGGTTAATGCCAGTCCAAAGCACTCTTTGCGTCGTATATAAATATTTATTTACTAAAAATCCAGGGAAATAATACAAATATCGAAAAGATTTTAGTCCTATCGCCAAATGCCTCATTTTGCATAAACGTTGCTCATAGAAGAGGCAGAATGTGATTGTTGAATTTTATTTCTTCTGAATATTTGACAACAGTGACTATTGAAGAGCACCCGCCGCTTCACCATTTTTTCCTTCTAAAACATGAAATTTTCAAGGTATACATAAAATTGTTAGTTAGCCATGTTTTCCCTTCTTGATATGCACGGCAACAAAACAAAAAATTAAGAGTCCAATTTTAACGTCGATTTTCCGCCATTTTGTTACTGCAGAAAGGTATTCCTCTGTGTCTTCCCAATAACTTTACCTGGGATCCAGCTACAGGTAAAATCCAAAAAACAAGCGAGGAGCGGTCTTCTCTCCGCGTAGTGCCAACGGCTGTCAAGACGCTGAAAGAAATAAAAGGTGATTAACAGTTTGACGATTAACGTGGCCATCGTAACTTTCTTTTTAGCTAATTTAAAACTTCCTGTACCTCCTTGTTGGATAGATTGTTGTTTATCATAAGAACATCAAAGTTTATGTTATTGTATTTTTATACTCCTGCTATGATCATACTATATGTGTTGCGTTTTTCAGTTGTATAAGTCAATTACACCTTTTAAAAATACTATTTGAAAATAGCATTTATGCCATGATAGCCTCATGTATTATTAAAAAAAGGAAGTGGGACCATCCATCATGTATTCCATGATACTTAAAATCCGTATAATTCGAGGTAATGGTGATGAAAAACGTTATAACCGCGAGTGTTGAGAACTAATCCCAGCATCTACCATTTTAAATTCAGGTGACTTTTTTTTCTGAAATTGTTCACTAAAATGACTGGAATAAATCATTAGCAGCTACAATAACTTTGATAAAATAATGCTTAGTTAAGTGCAACATAAAAATTCAACGTAAACATGGCTGTCAAAACTCTGTTGCTGTGGTCATCGATGTTGACGTATCCGTCAAAACGGTTTTAAAATGTTTCCAGATATATTCTTCGCTAAGTTTGGCGGTTAAAGGTGGAACGGTTTTAAAGTTATTCCATTTTTTAATTTTCAAGGGGAGTTTCAAAAGCCCCCCCCCCCCCCCCGTCTGAACAATAGAGTTTAAGAGCAGATTTTTTTCTCCACGTCCATTTTTTTTTTCTCTCTCGTTAATGCTAACGGCATCCACTGCTGCGGCACTTTTCGGAATCTTTTGAATCTGCCACATTGGAAATTGCAGGAGCCCATTGCTCCTGGGAATCGTCAACAAAATTAATTATGAAACGAAATTGAAAGCTGACATATTTTAATTTTTTTTTAAGGCCCAGTATGTGTGGTGTCTATCGCCGGTCCATGCCGAGAGGGGAAGTCATACATAATCGGAGAAGTCTTTGGTGGGATGGATGTGTTCTCCATTGGCCATAAAATGGACCCTGAAACTGTGGGACTTTGGATGTGGATTGTGCCACAAAAGTACAAGGTCGTATGTTACGCTCATTTCTGACATTTTTTTTCTAAGCTTTTCTATATTACTAAGACGCTAAAAGTAACTTCAGATAATTATCTTTAGTTGAAGTATTAGCAAATGTGATCATATTATTCCATTTACTACATCCCGTATGGATCATAACACCACGATGTAAAAGAAATTCACCCTTGTTCTTCCCTATGATATTGAATTTAAACCAGGGTTTATGCTAGATTTCACTTTTCTTCTGCCACTGCTTTTTATAGGATTCACAAGGACGAGATTTCACTGTGATTTTATTGGACTCAGAAGGAATTAGTTCATTGGAAACAGAGAGTGAAGACGATTATCAGGTTTTCACTTTGAATGTTTTATTGGCATCCATACTGATTTACAACTCCAAGAATGTTCCAAAGAGGAATGATCTCAAGGATTTAAGGTATCCTTTTTCAGTAAGTATCGCATAAGTAGTATACAACTATCCCCCGAAGGGGGAGGGGGAGGGGTAATAGTGGTGGTTATCTACCGAAAAGTTAAAAAGTTAACGTCATTTAGTAGGAACTTTGTTTACAATTTACAAACATTTCGGGGATTTTGTCAAGTGCATTTTTACGATTTTTTTTTGTCAAAATTGGCATGAAAGTAACTTTCTACCTACCAGTGAGCGCCGACTAGCCAAAGTTCGTTGCTTTCTTGGTATTTCTTTGTACGACTGCTTTATTTATCGCTCAAATTTCGTCTTCCGAAAATGTCTCTAAACGACACGCCATCTTGGCTCCGGTCGCAAAACGGAGTATGGCCAAGGATATTTCGAGTTACGGGAGCCAATCAAAACTGGTGGAAATTGCTAATAGGGATCTTAAGTATCGACAACGAAACGATCGACGACGACGCTTCGCAACCGAGGCAGACTGGACCAAGGGTTCCTTCTTCGGAGCAGTGAAGTAAGCAGTGAAGCTTCCCAAACAGAGGACGACTTTTTCTTTGCCAAGAACTTTGTCTTGTTGCAGTCTTGTTATGGCATTCAAAGACCTCTGTAATTTGCATCCTATAAGCTATGACGATGGTTTAATCGATGACGGCGAATTTATGGTTCTTTACAACCTGTATCATTCGATTCTGGAGGCTTTATCTTCGTCGCGCAGCTTGTGTTTTTGTTTTGAAGTTAAAAGTGAATACCGATCTCGAACAGCACTTGACTTGCAGTTACTCTAAATTTCGGCAGCTGAAGAGAATTCAGTGCTGCTACAATGTTCTCCCATATTTGTCCTCTCTCAGGGCTCCACATAACCACATCATGTTCCAGAGTCCACTGGAAATAGTTGCCTTTATATTTTACTAGCGGCTAAAAACAACATGGGAAATTAATTTTAGTACGAACAAATGAACATTTATCCTATAGTACAACCTCAAATGCACGCGAGTAAACATAGACCGTCAGGGAACGAACAGCATCTAATCTAACATGTTGGGAAGATAGGAGAGGAAAGCTTACTTGTCTTTCCGACTGGTTGTTCCGGCACTACTCAGGTTTTCAGACAAACCGAGCCTAAAAAAGAAATTCAGGTTAGCAGGGGAAGAAATCGACAAAGTGCTAATAACATTTGAATTCTTCTAATCCACAAAGACTATATTTCTACTTGTACTGAACGCCCGGTTATTCGCGTAGAAGAAGCCGTTTCGTGAACTCAGCGTTTCCTAATAAGGAAATTTAGCCCAAAAATCGAAGTTTATATAACATAACATAATAATCTCGTATTTAATCTCATAATCTCATAACATAATGCTAGAGGGCACACCTTAAACAAAAAGCATTAAGGTACAAACTAAAGGCCTATGAATGGAAAACCCCATAGAAAAAGACCGGAATCCCCGAAAGGAGCCCCTGAGTGCATCGGCAATCATAGAACAATAAATTCTTCTGTTAAAAACTTGCAGTTAAAAAAATAATTAAAAAGTAGTAAAAAAATGCAATTCAAAGGGTGAGATGTGTCAATTATACTTAATTCTATTCTTAGAATTAAATTCCGATCTTTTGTTGAGGCCACAAGGTTGAAGAGCGCATAATTAGGAATACCAAAATGCTTCTCATGTAAGAAGACGCTTGTCAAAATTGTTTATATATATATATATATAAAAGTTAAAAAAGACCAAAAGTGGACAACGTTTGGATGATAAAAAGAGATAAAAAAAAAAAAAAAAAATTAGTGAAACTTTTCGGGCACAAGGACCTTCATCGTTTGGATAGACATCTCGTTGGCCCAGGCAGCTACACTACAACCAGTCTATAGTGCAACAATTTGACCCATCTTGACGTGAGTAAAAAGCAGTTGAAAGTCGCTAGTTAGGACTTAAAAACGGACAAATTAATTGCTGGCAACACACGAAAAGTTGCTCTTGGCAAAAGCGACAGATTTGTAACAAAGTGAACAACATTTAAAAGCACATTCTCAGTCTCAAACCATGAGGCTCATAGCGAGATGCCCGACTAAAACAGACGAAGAATCCACCTTTCTTGAACTCACAATCGCTTGTCTAAGACAGAATTGCTTCAACTTAACACTCACAAAGCATCTTGTACACAATATTCTTATAATACGAGCGCCATACCTGGAATCTGTCTGTCAACAACTTCAGGAAATCACACAATTAACCACATTCGCGGTACTGATAAAACTATCCACAACCAACCAGGCACAATGCTTCCACACTTTTAAAAGGCTTCGTCAGAGTCTGGTGTTGTCTCATCGGACTGGAATGTCGCGCCACTTTTTAAGAAAGGATCAAAACAGATTGCTGAAAACTACAGGCCTATTTCATTAACCTGTATTTGCAGTGAAGTCATGGAGCATATCATGGTATCCAACATTACGCATCACTTTGACCAACACCAAACACTAAGCACCCTCCAGCGCCGATTTCGTGAAGGTCACTAATGCGAAACCCAGCTAATCGCATTTGTCGATGATTTGGCCAGGGAAATGCGAAATGGTGGACAATCGGATGTTATGGTAATGGACTTCTCAAAGGCATTTGATAAAGTGCCCCACCAGGAACTGCTCTACAAACTGTCAAACAACGAAATTAACAACGTTTTCTTAAGTTGGTTAAAAAACTTCCTGTCAAATAGCAAACAATGGGTAGTTCTTGAAGGGGCAACGTATTATCAAGTTTCAGTGTCATAGGGAGTCCCACAGGGCTCCATTTTAGGTCCCATTTTATTCTTGGCCTATATAAGCGACCAACCTCAGTATGCGAAATCTATAGTTCATCTCTTCTAAACAGATAAAAAGAATGTCAAGACAACAACGTGGCAATCACTTAAGCGAGCCTGACCGGCCACCTGGTCCACGAACGACAGTCTGTCGGCTAAGAAATTGGAAGCAGAAAGAAGATATCCTGCGGAAAGCTATGCGTGAAAAACCTGATGGTTTGTTTATCAGTGAAGACCTCTCGCCAGAAACGTCGCCTAAACGTGAATCTCAAGTGGAAGCTCTGAAGAAAGTTAAGATAGCGGGCACGGTGGCTGATTTTGTATTAGACTGTTTAGTTGTCCGAGATAGACCGAGTAGTTTAACTATTTATTTAACAACTCGCGCGAGCAACCTACACTAAGGAGCTGTTGTCTCTAAATGAGTTAGCCTTCTGTCATCCAAATGATGATGAATTCCACCTAGCCTTGCTTGAGATGTGCCATGGTACCATCAATTTCGATCCCGATAAACTATCCTCGCTTCAATTTAATCCCTTAGACGGACGCTACAAATTTAGAATATAGCTAATTTGTTTTATTCTGACCCGGATAGGAATTTTTACCCAGAGTCGTTCAGTTGCGATTATTACATTATTATTATTATTATTACGTTGAATTGCCGGTAATTTTGATAGATTGCCGCTTTTGGCTAATGTTCATTTTAAGGTTTCTTTTATTGAAACCTGGCTGCAAAACTCTTTCCGTAACCGTGACATTTCTGGTTACAACTCTGTTCATTCTCCACGTTTAAACAACGTAGGTGGCGGTGTTGGCGTAGTGTTTTGATGGGGAAATAATGACTCCGGAGGTACAAAATTAACTTGGTTTTAATGGCGGGGAAATAACGGTACAAGGGTAACACTCACACGCACGAGGTGAGTCACGTGATTAAGAAAGCATTACATCATAACATTCCTCCCTTCCTTAGGAAAAGAAAAAGTATCAACGAACACTAAATAATAAAATGCCACAGTTCCTTTAGAAAGTCCAGAGTTCGCTAAGGAACTTGTTCGATAAGGAGCTTAGGTTGTCTTCTGTCACGTAATGGGTAGCGTCTCTCTGGACAAACAGACCGGTCACCACGTCGATCAGACTTCTTGCACGAAACTGATGCTTCTTGATTTGCCAGATCCCTTTGTTGTTCTGGAACTGGTTTCGCCTCCGTGACACGTGGTTGACTCTGGTTGGGTGCTGGTTCACTGTGCGAAGGAAAATGTCCTACTGTGGTGACTGGCGTGTTTTAGTTGGCGAGCACGCTGCAAACGACTGAGGTACTTTCACTTCACAGTCCTCAAGTTGTTCCTGCCAACGGGGTTGAATCTTCGTTCCTGAGAGGTCTTTTAACTGATCGATGTGCCGTTTACAAAAGAACTAGTTCACCTGCACACAGGTCCTAACTTTGCAACTACCACTCCCTTGACCCAAGGATCTTGGCTCTTCCTGTAATCTTGTACCGAGACAGGATCTCCTACCCTAAACTGTCTCTTGGGCGCAGTAGGTTATAGCTTTGAGGGTTAGATGCTTTCTTTCGGAGATCTACGCGGAAAAGATCTAGGCGTGTACCTAGTCTTCGACTCATCTTGTTGCCGTGTGACATGGTACCAGGCTCAGTTTTGGCTGCTTTCATTGCTTGCTTAAATATTTTTACTGCTCTCTCCGCTTTGCCATTAGATGCTGGATGGTATGGTGCGCTGAAAATCTTTTTCACATGATGTACCTTAGGAAATCTTTAAACTCTTGTGCAACAAATTTAGGGCCATTACCCGAAGCAATCTCTTCCTGTTAAAATAGAAAAGAGTGGGCGTAATGCGTCCACCGTTGCCTGAGCAGTTGTGCTTGACATGGGTATTACTTCTAGCCATTTTGACTTCGCATCTACCACAACCAGAAAGAATCCACCAAGAAAACGACCACAATAATCAACATGAACTCGCTGCCAAGGTCGGTATGGCCACATCCAGGGATTGTCGGAGGGTACAGGTGCTTTACTGTACGTGATTTGACAGGTCTCACTGTGTCCCACTAACTGCTCAATATCTTAGTCTAACGCAGGTCACCAAACATGAAGTCTAGCTGGGGCTTCATTCTCAAAATTCCGAGGTGATTCAGATGTAACTGCTAACACAGTCTCCTGATGCTTCGCTGGAATCACAACTCTCGTTCCTCTCAAAAGACATCCGTCCTCCACTGTAAACTCATTTCATTTAGCAAAGTAGCTTTTTCAAATTGTCTGGAACCTCGAATGAGTCTCGACAGCATGGGATCTCGGGCTGTATCTTCCCGAGGCTGTTTAGCATTAATTGACACTCTGGTACTTGAATTATGTTGACGTCTTCGGATTCCTCGTCAAGGTGTAAACCAACATTTTTTCCTTTACGTGGAAGTCTGGATAATGCGTTTGCATTCGCATTCTGCTTAGATTTACGGTACTTGATATCATACTGGTAAGCTGAAAGCTGACTTGCTCATTTTTGAATACGTGATGCAGCTACAGCTGGTATCGCCTTCTTGGAACCAAACAATAAGGTAAGGGGCTGATAATCTCTCAGATGCGTAAATCTGCATCCATACAAAAATTTCTGAAATTTGCGAATTCCAAAAATGATGGCTAGAGCTTCCTTCTCAATAATTGAATAATTCCGTTCAGATTTGGTTAGCGATCGTGAAGCGTAAGCAATAGGACGTTCAGTTCCATCAGCAGTGATGTGTGAAATTACCGCTCCCAAACCTACTGGTGAAGCGTCCACGGCTAATTGCACTTCAAGCTTGGGATTGTAATGAACTGACAAGTTAGACTAAGCAAGAGTGTATTTAAGAGCTTGAAATGACACTTTACACTCCTTACTCCAACACTAGGGTGTGTCCTTCGATAGTAACTGGTTCAAAGGACTGACCAATATTGACATGTTTGGAATAAATTTGCGATAGCAGTTCACCAAACCCAGAAATGATTGTAACTCGGTTCGGTTCTTAGGCTCACAAACTTTAAGAACTGCCTGAACTTTGGCTGGGGAGGGATGTATACCTTCACGGTCTAACACGAGAGCAAAATATTCCACTTTAGGTTGCATAATAGCACACTTAAAAATCCTGAACTTTGCTCCACAAATTTTTTGAGGGTATGATGCAAGTTCTTGATATGCTGCTCATCATTTTGACCAGTGACGATTAAATCATCCAATATCCCACCAGTTTGGGTCAGGCTATCTAACATTTTGTCCATAGTCTGCTGGAATATTGCAGGCGCAGCTGCCACCCCAAATGGTAGTCTAGTGTACCAGTATAAACCTAAGTGGGTATTGATGGTAACATGGGGCTGGGTCTGCTCATCCAGGACCACTTGCTGGTACACATGACTGAGGTCCAGCTTAGTAAATAATTCACCTCCATTCAACTTCGTGAATAATTCCTCTGGGGTAGACATAGGGTAATCCGGGACATCTAAGTAAGGGTTAATGGTGAGTTTGAAATCGCCACAAATTCTTACTGTCCCATGTGGTTTAAGAACGGGAACAATGGGTGTAGCCCAATCTGAACTTTCATTTTTTTCAAGATAACACCCCCTCTTTCTCCAGGCGCTTAAGTTCATTTCCACATTCTCTTTGCGTGTATAAGGCACTGGACGAGACTTGAAATACTGAGGTTTAGCTTTCTCTTTCACTTTGAGCTCAGCTGTGAATCCAGTAATGGCAGATAATTTACCATCAAACAATTTGGGGTGCTGTTGAACTATGTCTTCCAACTTGGGTTTTGGTTGGTTAGCTTGTCGAACACCATTAATGTGGTGCCAGTTCAACTTAATCTTGGACAACCAATCCCTTCACATTAGAGGACCACCTTTCCCTTTAGTGACTATAATGGGTAGGTCAAGTTCTTGAGAACCATACTTAACATGAACAGCGGTTTCCCCAGACACGGGTATCAGACGACCTGAATAGCTCCTTAATGTCACATTAGACTGTTGTAAGAGAACTGAGCCCAAATCGTTCTGCCGTATTTCCTTTGGGATCACAGTCACTGCAGCTCCTGTGTCCAATTCTAATTCACAGGGAACATTATTAATCATAAGTGATATCAATAGCTCATCTGATTTCCTTTTTGAGGAATTTCTTACAGAAAACATCGTCCATTCACGGCGATATTCTCCACCGGCGTTTTCATAATGTTAAAAACTAGAAGCCTCACTTTCAGAACCACTTTCACTGCCTAACAGCTTAATTCTTGAATCTTTTTTTCTTTTTCTTTCCCTGCTTAGTTTTCGGCTGCTTGGGTTTACCTCAAGCTGGGGACATGGCAGACTTCTTCTGCGGACACTGAGGACTAATTTGGCCCTTTTGTTTGCACGTGTGACACTCAGAATCTTTGTGAAAACAATTTTCTGGTAAATGATTTCGCCTACCGCAAAGAAAACAAGGGTCATGTTAGTCCGCCTTCTGTACTGTTTTAGGCTCACTAGAAATCTCGGATATTTCCTTCTTCGTCAACTCCATGCTCACAGCGATATCCTCTGCTTTCTTTAGTGTTAAATCTGCAACTCCTAATAATTTTCTTCGAATCGTTTGAGAGGTAATGCCACACACCAATCCATCCCTCCATGCTTCATCTTTCCGCGATGAAAATTGGTTTCGGCGTCAAATGTTGGTCCATAACTTCCACAATTTCAGTGAACGAAAACTCCGTCGGTTTAGTCGGTGTAGTTAGACTCTTTGACAAAGCATACATCTTCCGACCAATCAAAGTAAGCAAATTGGCTGCTTTTTTCTCGTTGGGAACATTGTTCACTACGAAAAACATTTCCAAACGCTATAATATGTCGACCACTCTTCCACTTTTGGGTCAAAATTTTCCATTCGGCTGAAATAACCTGCCATTGGAGCACTGAATAAAGCTGCACTCGCTCCTTGGACTTCAACACCGGCTGCACTTTCTTCCCCGGGCATGCTACTTTAATCCCATAACTCGTCGCCAAAATTTGTATTGTTTTTGTGGGGAAATAATGACTCCGGAGGTACAAACTCAACTTGGTTTTAATGGCGGAGAAGTAACAATGGTACAAGGGTAACACTCACACGCACGAGGTGAGTCAAGTGATTAAGAAAGCATTACATCATAACAGTTGGCATTTATGTGAGAAGGGAATTAGAATTCAGTATGCGTGATGATCTTCCTCTTACAGGCGAAAAGTGTACGGAATCTCTGTTCATTGAAACTCATAGGCCTAATGAAAAAATACTCTAATCGAGAAGTTATACCATCTTCCCGACCAGAATGTGCAGGATTTTGTTGGCAGCGTAGATCAGTCAGTTCACAAAATCTCTGGGGGAAATAAGAACTCTTACCTAAAGGGTGATTTCATTTTCAATTTATTGACGCATAATTCCCACGCGACTACTGGCGAATTCTTAGATGTGATGCTTTCCAGATCGTTTGTTCCACCTATAACAAGCCCAACTAGGCTCACCTCGCACACACTGAGTCACCGCAATCGATAATATTTTTTTCTTCCGGTAACTGACATTTCTGATCATCTCCCTATATTTTTATTAGTTCATTCAGCACAATCTAACTCATTACCCAATTACCGATGGATCTCCTACCGTGAAATAAAGCATCATAACACTGCTAAATTTAAAGAGGGATTGAACAACATTAACTGGTCGGAACTACCCAGTCTTAAATCCTCTTCAAGCTTAAGCAAGATTCCTGGAAAAGTTTACCATCTATAAAGCAAGTGTGTCTGTTTAAAAAGAAAAAAGGCACGACGTCAAGTTAATAAGGAAAGTTGAATAACAGAAAAGAACATACTGTATAAGCAGTTTCTTAAAAATCCAACTCAGGAACGTGAATAAGTCTATAAGAAGTATAAAAATATATTGAATCATTCATTATGAATCTCAAAACGTCTATACTACGAAAAGAAATTAGATAATTACAAATCCAATGCTAAAGGTACATGGAGAATACTCAATGAGGTGCTTAATTGAAGGGGAAATTCTTCAGATCCTCCTCCGTTTATTTTCGAAAATGTTGCGTGGACGATCCGACTGAGATTCATAAAAAATTCTGCGAAAATTTCTCTAATATTGTCCCTAAACTTGCTGAAATAATATCTAGCTCGAATAACACTTATACACGCCTGTTAGTACCAAAAATTGCAAATTCCTTTTTTTTTTTATCCCGCATCCAGCCAGGAAATAATCAACATTTGCAATTCTCTTCGGCAGGAATAGCAGCTGGCTATGATAACATCCCAATTGGTGTTTTTAAGAAGATAATTGACTTGATTTCTAGATCTGATCCTTGTCAATCTTCTATTAGCTCAGATGTTGTACCTGACCAGCTTAAAATAGCGCGTGTAATCCCGATCTTTACGGATAGTGATAAAAATATTTTTAGTAATTATAGACCCGTGTCCATTCTACCATCCGATATTTTCCAAATAATTTGAACGGGTAATATACATTCGTCTTCTAAACCAAGTTCACGTTCACGTTCTTGAGCTTAGTATCTTGTCTACAAATCAGTTCGGATTCAGTAAAAAAAAAACCACTAGATCTCTCCAGCACTTATCCAGTTATATGACAAAATTCCATCAGCTATTGATAATGGAGAATACACTCTCGGTACTTTTCTTGACCTATCCAAGGGTTTTGATACAGTCATTCATGAAATTCTATTAGGAAAACTTAAACATTATGGAGTCCGCGGGACGGCTCTAGATTGGTTTAAAAGATATCTTTTCAAAAGAAAACAATTTATTCAATACAACGGTCATTGTTCTTCTACCCAATGAGTTAATTGTTGGGTCCCACAAGGTTCGATACTTAGACCTTTGTTGTTTTTTATTTATGTTAATGATATTTGTGATGTGTCAAAAGAATTGGAATTTATTGTATTTGCCTTTACTAATGTCTTCCTTTCTCATAAAAATCTTAATTTCTTGATACACAAGGTGAATTTTGAATTAAGTTAACCTCTTGGTTCCAAGCTAATAGGCTCTCGATTAATATCAAGAAAACTAAATATATGATATTAAAGCCAAGACAAAAGGGGCAAACGCTTGATCATTTATAAGTAAAGCCTCTTGGTTTCTTTGGGCTTTCCTACCATTTTCTAACGATTCTTGTAATCTATTTTTGTTACAATTACCCAGCGAAATAAATAAATAATGAATTAAATAATAAATAGAAGAGGTAAATGACACAAAAAATAACATAAATGCCCTTAACGCTGACTCAGTTTTATATCGAAACTCTCTCAGCGAATTCGAATCCGATCTAAAGGTAATTCCGATGACAGGGATTTGTTTCGCAACACATTTCCATTCTTTGTATGGCTTTTGCGAGATGTCAGTATGGAGCTGCCTGATGACTGTGAAGACCTGGATCAATACTTTCGCACAAGGGTAAGCGCTGGGGTGCACTCCTCAGCTACACAGTTACGTAACATATATTTCGTTATTATTTATTTTCGTAATGATCACTTGCATTTTTTTTACTCATGAAATTCTTGTAAATATATTGGTGAGATTGCATCTACGTGATGTAGCTGTTTGTTTATCCCTTTTCCGTATTGCTGGTTTTCAGTGTGTCACGCCATTCAAAATAGATCAAAATACAAATCAAAACCATTCGACAGATAAAGTCCAGAATCTGGGAAATGAAAGGAGGTAAAAACACAAAACCCTCGCCAAGATTTGGGTCGAAGGAATAATTCGTATACGAGATATCCAAGGTAATGTTTTACTCAAATTTATGGAGCTTTGTATGGAGACGCCATGCTCGAGCTCATCCGGATGAGCTCCAACATGGCGGACGGAAACCAACAGAAAAATCTGTTACCGAGGTTTGCTACAAAAGCGTGAATTTACTCCTAGAGGAACTCATAAACAATAAAGAAATATTTTTTCTAATTCTTGAACTGTTTAGATAGCCAAATTCCTCGAAAAAAGTCACTTTTTAAATCTAAATGACAGCTCTCTCGGCCGTCATGTAAATGCTGCGTCACGCAATAGCTTAGAAATTCAAGCGTACTCTATCACAAAACCAAGAACCCTTTTGAAGCGAAAATTTGTTTGAAAATTAGTTTTCAGCTGCTCTAATACACCATGAAAGTAAAATCTCAGTAGGATCGATAGTTTTGTAGTTTGAATTTTAGTGACGTCATGTGAAAACCAACAATTTTGATTGAAACTAGTTTAGTGATGATCAGTTACCATGGTTACAAGATATCACGTCGTAAGTAGTTAAATCCATTTTTTAGTGAAAATGCATGTTTCTCAACTTCTTTCAACGACAAAGGTAAAGCTTGTGGATAAAATGGTGCAAATTACTTATTTACTTGCTATTTTGCATGTCAAGCACAAAAAACACCAATTCTGGCTGTTTCTTATATCGGGTGTGGGGTTCACGAAATAGTGCAAGAAAAGTAATATACGTAATCAATCAAAGTACAGTGAGTGAGAAAAAGGTATTTAAAGAACATCTGCGAGAAGGTCCCACTTTTTTGGCAGATCAAGGGGTGCTTTAAAAAGTTTTAATTAGTTCCGATTTCCTCTTTTTACAGATCCAGGTATAGTATCTGGCTAAAAGAAAAGTGCTACTGACACGTTTAATTTATACTGATCAGGCAAAACCTGGAAAGAAATGAGTCGTGATATTAATAAACTCCAAAAAGAGGAGACCCTAAGACAAAACCAGAAATTTCTCCACAGAAATAGCAATTAGCGTTATTTTCAACTCCGATTTTCGTCAGAAAGTCATTAGTGGAAATCCTTCTATGGGAAAACTTAAACTAGAACTCCATCACCCGTGTACGTACTTTTGGACGATACATTTGAAGGCTAGAGTCTATGCCTTAGACCATAGGTGTTGTGATTGCTCATATTGTACGTTGTTTAGGTCCATAATCTCTTTATGCGATGACTGCGGGTAGGAGAAGTACATTTTTGAGACAGTAATGTCGAGTAAAAAACTAGCCGAAGAGAAACTTTCATAAACAATAACTAAATCACATTCGCATAAAAGCCACCGTATGCCTTTTGATAGATAAGTTATGGGTGAAAAATTTTGCATAAGGCATAGGGTGGGCTGATAGAGAAAATTTGCCAGCGCCGCTGAAGGGGAGGAGGGTGGGGAAACTTGCTTGCCCGTTGTAGAGTAGACTTGCGAGAAGACGGCGAATTTGTTTGCTAGGGCGTATAAAAGGCCTAGGGAATTTCCCTGGGGACCGTAAAGGACCAATAGACTGCTTCCCGAGGGAGCACGCAGTAATCTAGTTGATTAAATCGTCACGCGGCGGCTTCTATACGAATGAGAATAGTATTTTTTGTAACACTGTTTCGACAAGTGTTCGAAAGGGGTTTTAGAAGTTATCAGCTTTAAAGTATTGTTACAAAGAAAATGCTTAGAGCAAGGAGCCAAAAAGTGTGACCTCTTTTGATTTGTTTCACATTCTTTCGTGCAGATTTAATCCAGTCAGAAGTCAGCTGGAAACTGTCCTCGACATCTGATTGGTTAATATCTGCATGAAAGAATATTAAAGGAGGTCACACTTTTGGGCTGCTTGCTGTAAATCTTTACTTTATTTTTAATTATATTTAAAACACCATTAAAAACGGGTAAAACGCCATTAAAACATTAAAAGCAGATTAAAACACCATTAAAAACAGGTTGAAACACCATTAAAAGCAGGTTAAAATACCTTAAAAAACATGTTAAAACACCATTAAACACAGGTTAAAACACCTTTAAAAGAAGGTTAAAACAACATTAAAAACAGATTAAAACATCATTAAAAGCAGGCTAAAACACCTTAAGAAACAGGTTAAAACACCATTAAAAATTGAATTTGGTACCTCTTTTAAATGGAATTCTCAAATACAATTAAAACAGTTTTAGAAATATATCAAAAATATGTTAAAGATAGTGTTTGGTTTGGTACGGGCTATACTTAACTGACCTAAGGCCTCGTCCACCGCTCTTTCTGGAAGTGTAGAGTTGTGCTGTCGATCCCAGAGGGTGATTCCCACCATTCTCCACGACAACTTAACGCGCTTCCCTATCCAACTGCTATAAGTAATTACGTTAGAACTGGTAAAGCATACTGGTTCGATGCAGCAACTCTGTGGTAGTCTGACAGCGGGCTAGACCAGATAATAGATAACCTTTGCAAGGACACCTTCGCTGCATTTTGAAGAACAATTCTGTCTTATTGTTTCACATTTTCCAATACTGGCAGAAACTTTTAAGAGCCACCTTCTTCCAAAGTACTAATTACTTTAGCATTGTCAATTTTCAAGTCCTCCGCAACTTGAATCAAACATCTTCTGTTTACATGTGGACCCATGCAGTCGTTCCACTTTTAACCCACACGTTCCATTTCATCCTTAACGGGTCTCAGACCTCTCCGTAACTTACTTTCCGACGCGCCAAATAACGTCAAACCATAGATGTACAATAGATCGTTTATTCTCAGACTGATCGGTTTCGACAACTTGTACCCTTCGGTTGCTTTGCGCTTTCAAGCTATAGGGTTTAGGCATAAGGTGAAGAGCCTTGGACAAAACGCATCACCTTGCGGCAATCCCTTCTTCAAAGTTATCATGTACGACGTTTCCATCCCTTGCTTCGTCTTAACCACAATTCTAGTGTTCCCTCTATTAGTCAATTGCCGTATTGCTACGCCTAACCACCGAGGGAATTGATGAAGTTCAAACATCTCTCCTAACCATTTTTGCTAGACCGTGTCAAAGGCCTTTCTAACATCGCACTAGGCCATACTGAGATTACGCTTCCCCCTCTGACTGTCTCGACACACCATTCGATGAATAAGGAGGTTGTTAAAAGTTTCACTGCACTCCTCTCTCGCACTTCGCTCCTCTCGCCCCATCAAGCCATACTTCTCGAGGTGATGATTCATTGGTTTTAACAGGCACGAAGCAGACCACTTGTAGATGGTGTTTAATTTAACACGGTGAAAAAATTCAATAAAGGTACAATAAATTCCAATACAATGACTAACATCCTAAAGCCTTAAAATCCTAATCCTAACATTATGTTAACCTACAACAATATGCCACTTAAAAATCTGATTTCCATGAATGCTGTGTTTAAAAATTATGATAGAGAAGGCGCTTAAATTGATTTAATGAACCAGACTCTCTAATGTTGCAGGGTAACCTGTTCCAAAGGGTTGCGCTGCTGTAACTAAAACTATTTTTCATGTAGTTAGTTCTTGGAAAGGGGACAACAAGTTTGCTTACCGAGTCCCTCAGAGAATGGTTTGATTCATAACTCTTTATAAATTTAGACGTGACCTATTCGGGAACCAGCCCGTTTAAAGAATTGAAAACCATTAAGGCGTTCTGAATTCGGTGTTGAGATGGCAAGTCTTTCCAGCTGAGTTTGTGAAACAAGGAATGGACATCTGCCGCACGGTTTTGTAGTTTTTGCTGCTTGCTAGATAATGTTTTGGCATAATTACCCCAGACTAAGCTGCAGCAATCAAAGTGAGATTGAATTAGTGAGTTGTATATATTGAGTAGGGTGAATTGAGGCACAAATGGTTTAACTCGCTTTATGGCTCTAGTTGCAGAAGCGATCTTTTTACACAGTTTACCAATGTGGGAGTGCCACGTTAAATTTTCATCGATACATATTCCAAGTGATTTCACAGAGGAAACTTGTTCAATCGGAACATTATCAATGGAAAGCTCGAGTGTATCAAATAGAGTACTTAATCTTTGCCTGGAGCCGATCAACATAAATTCAGTTTTAGTAGCGTTCAAGGTCTGTTAGACACAGGCCACTTGCTAAGTTTTTCAAGGTCGTGAGATAGACTAGACTGAATCAAATGCAAATCAGAAACAGCATAAATGATGTGGGTGTCATCAGCATACATTCTAGGTATGCTGAACGATAGACAGTTAAGCAAATCGTTAATATAAAGTAGAAATAAAAAAGGGCCAGGGATCGTTCCCTGTGGCAGACCAAATTTAAGAGTAGTGAAGTCAGAGAGACAACTGTTAACTGAGCACCGTTGTGTGCGATTCGTCAAATACTATTTAAGGTATCATCCACCCTCAAGCACCCCCCCCCCCCCCCCCCCCCCGCGTTGATCGGCGCTAGCGCTTTAGCTTTTAATAAATACCCCCATAAACTGTACATTTTCTTAAAGCTTAATAGTTCCAGATTATTGCTTATTCCTTTTAAATTTCAAAATATTAACGCGATTCAGAAATGAGAAGCTTTTTGTGACAGTGGGTGTCACTGTAAATTTAAGTCCAGGCCAGCCAGAAATAAACGGAGGAAGCCAGTTAAGATCGCATTCGCTTCTTAACACGTTTGACTAAAAAACCGTGTCTCAGATTTTGCCAAGTGGATTTGTTCTTTTGTTACAAGCAGCTGAAGTCAGGGATAGCAAATCATTTAGCACTACCTGTGAAAAAATACTCTTACTCAAAAACGAAAACAGAAATCAAAATTCGCAGACACGGTTTTTTATAAAAACTATCTGACAGTAAGTTGGCCAAATTTCAGCCAAATTAGTTTACGGGTTGCCGACTTGGAGTTTAAGACGTACCCTCAACTTGCCCTGATTTTCATTTCGAGAAAACAGGGGAAAAAGATTCTTGCGGCCGTATTACCCTTGACGAGATTATAACAGATTATAACACCAAAGCTGTCAATGTTGATGCATACCAGAAAAGGACAGCAATAGTGACACAGCAGGAAAAGCTTACAAACGAAACCCGACAACAGATGAGCAATTTATTTCAAAGGCTCTGCTCTGTTAGATCCTTCTGTTGTCCAGAAAGCATCTTTAGTTATTTGCGACGGGCAGTTTTCATTTTGAGCCAAGCCAACTTTTACTCGACAACAACAAATATTGGAATCATCATCTTTGTAATAACAAATAACAGTGCCTAATTAAAAACGTTTTGATCTTGAATTAGTAATTGATATTTCAAATTTCAGATTTTTTATTTCTTGTATCAGTTTACTATTATTGTTATTATTTTCAAGTCACAAACAAAAGACTCTTAAAGTTTGGTTGTTTACAGTTTTTATTGAAACGCAACAATACAAAGGTCTAGGAAAAATAATTCTATAACATTCATAGTTGGACTAGTCTTCATCTTGTGGAATGGGCTGTTTTTGATACAGTCGATTGAGTAAGAATTTTCGCTTATCGATCGCCAGTTCTGTCGATTCCAACTAATCGAATTCTTCTGTATCTTTTAGTTCTTTTCGGACTTCAATCATTTTTTTGAAGGTGGGATCCTTTTTCATTGCACGCATCCACTGTAGATTCTCTAAGAGCTCTTTTCTGTAAACAGGAAGAAGAGCGTTGTGGGCTTTCACGCGGGCCACATTTTCTGAATCTCCGTTCCCTTCGTACTCATTGATCAATGCGTTGACCTGGGTCTCATGGCGTTTCTCGGCTTTATCAAGAATGCGTAACCAAGGCGCTAAGTTTTCTGTTTCTTCTTGGGAAGACTCCGTTTCTTGGCTAGAGACTTCGCTTTCTTGGGAGAAACCGCTTTCTCAGGAGAAATCGCTTTCTTCGCTGTCTTCATATTTTCCAGCTCCTTGTTGATGGTATAAGGTATAGCCAGTGCTCGTCATCTTTAGTTTGAACCGCACGCGTTCTGATAGGAAACTAAACTGCAGAAAGCAACGCGTCTCTTTTATAGAAAATTGGTGAAGGTGGGGTTTGGCTAAGCGTTCTCCTTCGTAAATAATAATCGATCTTACATGGACCCCACATCGACCCACACTTCACAAACCAAGGCCAAACGAAGGTAAAAAGAGCCAAAACCAGGACAATAGGGCCAAGTTTCGTAATAGTTTCTCTTCAGTCTAGAAGTTTCTAGACGACCCCATCAGACCAATACAACTGGGACAACTGTAACCTTCTACGGTATCTCCTGGTCTCTTGTTGTCTAAGTAACGACGACAATCTTGACAGAGCATTATATAACGAAGGCCATCGTTATCCAGGCGGAGGGCTAAACATTGATCTTTTAATTCGTCACACTCCTTTCCTTCTGACGCAGTTGACTTTGCGTTTTTTCCAGTGCCTCCTCTTTCTCTCTTAACATCATGGGGGTAGCTGTTGTTCAAGACTTTTATAGCATTCTTCCCAGCTTTCACATTGTTCTTTGCATTCCTGTTATTAATTGGTTTTTGTTACTTGATCATAATAACAATAATAGTAAACTGATACAATAAACAAAAAAAATCTGAAATTTGAAATACCAATTACTAATTCACGATCAAAACGTTTTTGATTAGGCTCTGTTATTTGTGATTACACGGAATAAAGATGATGATTCCAATATTGAAAGCTGTTGCATGACTGTCGACGCGCGACACCCACGCGTGTGTACGAGAATAAAAAAGACACGACTGAAAATTGCCCGTTTGTCTCCTTTTGTCTCTTTTGGCCTGGTTTTGGCCTTTCTGGCCTGGTTATGGCCCAAGTTTCTGGCCTGTGTTTGACACTCTATATAACCTGACTATTTGCGAAAAAGATGTCATTTGTGTTCAGCCATCGAACTGTCATTATGGTTTACAAGAGAGTTTGCAGAAAATGTCCTATTTCATCGTGTGGGGCGAAGTACCTTGTCAGATTAGCTAACCATCTCGCGGATGTTCATCAGTTAGACCACATACAACGAAGACAGTATTTACAAGAGGCTAAACTGCAACCTAAAGTTAAAGTCGCCGTTTACGAAAGTGAAGCGGACAATTCCGGAAAAAATCACTCAACTAGTACGCGCAATCCAGTACAGACACAAGAAACAGTGTACGAACTGTCAAGATCACGAAGAAATGAAGCCTCTTTTAAAGCAAAAGCTAAAAGACCGACTACAAACGGAACAAGACAAAGCGTAAGAAACAAAGAGAGTCGAACTCTTGGCTTAGAGGCCATAGGAAAATTGTGTAGACACGGAAGGATTATTTACTTTTTCTCGTAACAGAACGGAGAAAACGGATTTGTACTAGCTAGTCAGTCAAAGGATTAATTTTCATTCCGTTTCCTTTCAAATCGCTGTGTATTTGACTCTTTTTGTTATTGGTTTTTAATAAAGTTTTTTAAATGGTATCTCGTGTCTGATTTTATTGCTAGCGATTGTAAGTCGCCTGTTTCAATTGATCCTTGTTAAGTTATTTTATGTTGTTATTGTTTTTATGATAAGTCACTTGAAGGTTCTCTCTTGGGGCTTTTCCTGCAGAGCTCGCATAACTCGCATAATTAACTGACCAACGATTTCTAAAAATGGTCGATGGTGGACAACAACCCATCGCTCTAATCACTTCGCAATGTTCGAGTCTTAAATGGTTTTAGTGCCTACATCATCGCCTTATATAACTGCTCTCAGATTTGATTATTAAAGTGGGATAAATAACAGCATATAATTGTCCCCATTCTTCCTGTGTCAGTTCCAGATCCTCTGCAAATTTCAAGAACACCAAGAGTCTGCCCAAATTAACTTTTAGAAATAATTCAGAATGGAGTTCTTTCAGCTTGGAAATTGTTGACCCTGGGAGGTCGCAAAATGTTTTTTTGAGAGACGTTATTTCTTTCGAGGGGGAACTATGGCCCTCGCGATCATACCATAATGATTAAGCTTTATTGTTTTGAAAGACTGAATAATACCCATTTTCGTTTTGGATGATAATAATAATTAATAATAATAACCTTCATTTATATGATCTTCAAAAGATAGAAATGAATAATGGTGATAAAAATAAATATAGAAAAGAGCCGATCATGTCAAAAAACCCTTTCTAATTTTAGCTGATGACGTCATCTCACCAGTTACCATATTAAATGATTATTTTGATGATGATCTCATCGTTTTTTTATGACGTCAACTCCCTAGATTGTTATACAGAATACCTTTCTATTTTTAGGTGATGATCTCATCATTTTAATCCCCTTAGCTATTGTGACGTCACTCCACCACCTCCACCACTGCGTAGAACTTCCCGTCTATTACTACTTTCGTCTTCTTTCGTCTTGGAGTCGAGAACGAAAACGGACAAGCTCCTTTTTCTTCTTTGGAGGCATTCACTTTTAAAATCCAGGGAAAAACAGTGAGCACTATACTTGTAGACCACGATTTCTGTCAAACTGCGTGATTAGCTTGCTTCAACAGCGGCATGCGTATAAAGTATTGCAGGACTGGTCAACAATCAATTAAAAAACTTTTGCGCTCCATAAGTCTGCACAGAAAAAAACATTTTTTCTTGGATTTTTTTTTAAAGAAAGCTCTTGATGAGCTCTACTTAATCATCTTAAAATTGAAAATTTCGAAAAATGATGATTTTTTTTTTTACCTTGGATGATACCTGAAACTAATCAAGAGTTTTACTTGAATTCCACACCGATTCATTTTAGTTAGTAATATTTCATGATCAAAAGTGTCGAATGCCTTTATAAGTCGCGAAACACGACGGCATTGTCATAGCCACGGTCGATATTAAACACCCAACAGTCAGTGTCTTCTAGAAGTGCAGTAACAGTTAAGTGTAGAGACCGGAAACTAGATTGTTGCCTAGAGATGATTTCTTCACTATTTAAGAAGTTGTCTAATTGATCATACACTATCCTCTCGAACACTTTGGCGACTACGGAAATGACTGTGATAGATCGGTAGTTGTTTAAATCAAATGACTTGCTGTTTAAACAACAGAGTCCCTCTGGCACATTTCCAGTCGTCAGGAAATGTGCCAGACATCAGATCGCATAAGGAGCCTGAAATAATACCACTGGCAGCACACTCGCGAATCAACCTACAACCAGTTGCAAAAGTACTTGAGACACTGTACCGTATTTTGGCTTAAATGGCCTGTCCACGATCTTGTGCTTGTGACCCCCCCCCCCACCCCTTTTCAGAGTTGCTAGCAATACAAGACCATGCTCAAAATTTGGAGGAACAACTTTGAATGGGGGGAGGAGGTAAGTCAGTATTTTATCTTACAGACCTGTGACTAATAATAATAATAATAATAATAATAATAATAATAATAATATTTAATACTTCTATTGCGCTTTTTCTATAAAAATACTCAAAAGCGCATTACAATATTATTAATAACTAAATTAAAAACCAGTAAAATTAACCGGTAAAATTACAATATTTAAAAATATATAACTAAATAAGTAAATGATCTAACTAAAAGCCTTTTTAAATAAATATGTTTTAACAGAGCGTTTAAAAGAGTCGATTGATGTTTCCTGTCTTATTGGCAGAGGAAGACTGTTCCATAAAAAGGAGGCAGCCGTCGATAACGCGCGATCTCCCAAAGTCTTCTTCGTTCTTAGCCGAGGTCTTTCTAATAATATATCATTATTGTTACGGCGTAGTTGGTTGACTAGCAGCGATTTGAAGCAAGACAGGTTATTTTTTCGTGAGAGTGTCTCAACATTTTTGCAACTGGTTGCAAACCAGTTGCAAAAGTACTTGAGACACTGTACCGTATTTTGGCTTAAATGGCCTGTCCATGATCTTGTGCTCGTGACCCCCCCTCCACCCCTTTTCAAAGTTGCTAGCAATACAAGACCATGCTCAAAATTTGGAGGAACAACTTTGAATGGGGGAAGGAGGGAAGTCAGTATTTTATCTCACAGACCTGTGACTAGCAGCGATTTGAAGCAAGATAGGTTATTTTTTCGTGAGAGTGTCTCAACATTTTTGCAACTGGTTGGAGCAGAGAGCAGAGATATTATCTATCCCTTTAGCTTTAGTTTTTGACAATCTATTTAGATGGTTAAAGACATCACTGGTAGTAGTCGGACGAAAACAGAATTTGTTGTAATTTTTAGGAATATCGTTTATATAAATAGACTCCTCGTCCGAACTTAAAATGGAATGGTATTTAAGAAGGTGAGCGGGCGCTGATTTTCGGTGAAAAATTGATCTGCAGGCTTCAGAATTAATTATGTTTTACTCCCCGTAAACCACCAAGGAATGTCTTGAGGTTTGTTTGCTCTTGCTTAAAAAACTCTTGGAGACGCTGTCGTGTTAGGTACGTGCCTTTTTTTTCACAAAAAAAAATCGATTTTGTTTTAGGCCCAGGATCATTCCCGGACTGGCGGCCGGTTTAAGAAAAGAAATCGAGCAATAACATTTTTGTTATTCATATTAAATATTTATAATACTTCGCGTTTGGAATGACCGTTCACTGAACTTCAAGAAGAAATTATAAGGAAAAACGTCATTTTAAATGTCCAATTTTAATCTTGAATTATTTAAAACTTTAATTTTAAACTTCGCGTACATTCGTTTTGAAGTTATCCGCTGACAAGTTTCTAGTTTTCAAATGATCTCAAGTTCAAGTTCAATTTTTTTTTTAAAACGCATAGGAAATAAGCTGTGTTTTTATGACCGTTTACGAGCCGCACTATTGAAACTTTGATTTCAAACTGACCTCGGACGCGAAAATTCGGCCAGCTATTACAGGCGAAAAAGACAGTTTCTTTTGACTTTTCTCGCCATGGTCACATGTTGGTCACGCTCTACGTCCAATGTTTAAGCTCTGATCGGTCAAAATTTGACACGTGAGTTCATGCGGAAATTTATGCGCCATCTGAAGACTTATTTACTTATATTTGAAGCTTATGGAGTTCTGTGTCGTCAGCTGCTATCAAGATTCTTCTATTATTCATGGCTGGTTTGTTTATTGGGTTTTTGGTTGACAAATGCGCCACTTGTCGAAGTAATCGGAAATTCGATTTCTGATGGCATCGTTTTCGCTTTTCACCTGACTTGATGCGTCAGAGGGTTTAAAAGTCTCAGGCGATTCTGGCCTTACTTGATGGCTTTGAGGAACTGACTGGTAAGCCTGACGGTCCATGAGCCATTTTGTGAGAAGTGGATAAATATGCAAATTCGTAGCACCCACATAGGCCTAGTTTCCTTCGTATCAAATTAAACCTTAAGGTGTGCTGAATAAAGATCAGTCTGTTTCCAGACATGAAACTTGAGCGTTAACAAGACTTTTTTTACGGGAGGGGGTGGGTGAGGAGAAATTTTGTCCCTTAAATTATAAAACATACAAATTCGAAGTCTTTCTCTTTATTTATTCATCCAGTTTAAATCAAGCTGTCAGAAGACAAACATTTCATGGTGAAAATTAAACCCTATACGCTCTTAAGTTTGTAGCGCGTTGCAACGGTTGCGAAGGAGTGTTGTGGCAAAGTCTTCTTACAACATCTGTTTTAAAGCAAGAAAAATGAACCCTATTTCTGTCATAAGCTTGCTAGTTGTTGCAATTTTGTAAGATCTGACTTCTCAGGGGCAATGGTTCCTTTTCCACTTGTCTGATCTTGACTAGACGTACTTTGTTGCCAGAGAAACTTCAAAACTTCAAAGTGCCGAAGTGCACTCTCAAGTAAGGTCAAAACCTTCCTTGGGACTGCACTTATGCAATCAAAGCATAGGTAGGAAGTTTATTATCGAAGTGTCAATCATCTCGAGCCACAAATTTCACTCTCGCAATCGAACAAGGGAGAATTGATTGATGAATGAGGATGCTGATCTCCACAAAATGTAGATAGGTTTTTCTCAGTTCTGCTTCAAGAGCTAGTTCAGAACATTTCACGATTTCCTTTTAACTATATTTGACAGCTTTGTCGGATCCTAAGGTTCCTATTAAAGGATTTGCGACGCTGAAGAATGTCGTAAACTTGCAATTTGTTTCCGAAGTGAGGCGGAAGTTGTTCGAGAGCAGCTCGAGTTGTTTAGTTTATCTGAGGAGGAAAGAAATATTACTTTTTGCTCGCCTTTCGGTTTATAGTTACTTCAGTCTTTGCCCCGTTAGATCGCGGAGACGAGATTGTAGAAGAAAAGTAAAAGATGGTTGAATTGTGGGTTTAATTTTTTTTAATCTGGGCGAGCAGGAAGTTAATGTTTTGTTGCAGAACTCCGAACAATCGGCGTGAGAGAGTTAGTTATTTGGGGCTTATAGGAAACTGATTGAAACGGGAAGTCGAGTTATGGCATTCATTTCCTGAGAGGTCATCTGATTGTGCTATCTCTGTGATTTTATTCTCTGATTGGTTTATTGTGTAAGGCGAATCGATGAGCCAGTTAGGGAAGAGTTCGATGTTTTTGATCCGACTGATTTGGAAAGTTCCGATGAAATGGGCGACTATTGAAGAAAATGAAGGAGTCAATATTTCGTTGAAATATGTATGTTGTGTTATATGGCGATTTCAAATACAAATACACACACTGTTCGCGGTAGGCCAACACCGAAAAATGAAATAAGGCGTTTTCCGAATGGGCTGGTCTGCGAACTTAAAGTTAATGAAAGGAAATCATTGAGAAAGTAAAAGACATTATGTTCAAATAGACGAAATCAGTTTTTGGAAAGTGAAGATAACATTATTTTATAATATTTGGTTAAAAACAGTATCCAAAGGAACATGAACAGAAGAGGTGAGAAACGCGTAGGCGCCGGGCAGGAGAAATCGCCTTCGTTTGCCAAAATAACAAAAGAAATGAATCAATAACATTGGCGAGCAAATAATCGTTACATATATTTGGAAAATCGATGGAAAAGGTTACATATGTTTGGAGAATCAAGCTTCCTTCGACAATGATTTATACAGACTCCGTGTCATTACTCACCTCCACTAATGATCGAATTCAGAATTATTCGTCGATGTCACTGGCTTTCCCTGGAAAAATCCATCGGTGAATTCTCTATAGTATATAGATATATATATATATATAAAATAATAATAATAATAATAATAATAATGGGTGCTCTGCTATAGCTTAGGGTCTATAATCACGATTTCGGCTTGTAACTAGTTCAACTCCACAAGGTTTGTTTAGATATTCCGGATGCACTTCTCAATATCTGTTTCACGCGCGTATCTTGTGATATGCAAATCAGACAAACTTGGCTAAGAAATGGTATGAAATGCGCATGTGCATCAGCTGACTGTGTCTCTTTAAGAGTGAAGAGATTTTGACAACTGGAGAAGATAGCAGCAAGGGTAATTCGAAAGAGAAAGAGGTGCGGTCGTTTGCGTTGCTTGTAGACCAACCGATAGATTGTCAGCAAGAGGAAGGAAAACGAAGTTGCCGTCTTTTCGGAAACGTTGCGATACGCATCATTATCATTGCTCTTCTTTTAGTTTTTCTTTCTTTTTTTTTTTTTTTTGGAAAAGCAGGCGTTTTTACACCTGTTTTTTTATTGCGTGTTATTGTTTTTCATGTAATAATTTGTTGCGATGTTGTACCTGAATTATCTTTGGTGTGGAGATAGTGCAGTTTGAGCAAGTTTTGTAAGGGAGTGTACTGATGTTATTTGCGTTGCTGGAGAAGGTTTGGAGTTAACTGTACATAAGGACAGTGTTGCCGTAGGAAGTGGAGCTGAGATCTCGTCGTGCGCAATTTATTTTTGACAGAAATTATTAATAATCGAATTGGGTAACAGCCACGCGGTCATGAACCTAGCGGACAGCCGGTGGAGAAGTTAAGACGTCTGTTACACAAAAGGAGAAAAGTAAGGGTATTTGTATGGAAGGGTATCCGGAAAAATACCATTCTTTGCTATTCCTCCGCATTCACAATAGCACGACCAAGACGCCGAAGTGTACGCTCCCATAGCGTCTTGTTAAAGTTAGAACCGGCTTGCCATATAGGTGATTTTGGAAATTTTTGGAAATGTTTCGCTAAAAACCCATTATTACCCTGCATACCACAGAGGAGCAGATTTTTCTGACTGAAAAGTTTCGACACTATGGAATTCTCTTCCTGAAAACGTTTTGTAATGTGGTTAATTCTGTAATTTGTAGTGTAAAGGAAGCGCGTGTTTCGATCGTCCTAAATGATTGAATGAGTGCAATTTGTCTTGCAAAATTGTGAAAAATGCAATCTGTCCGAGGTCAATATAATAAAACCAGCGCCTTATAGTACTGTTTACCTTAGATGTGATGTATAAAACGTATTTGCAAGCCGCCAGATTTGTTGGCAAGATTTTGTAAAGTAAACTTGTCGAACACCAAAAATTGGCCTCCCTTTTAGACAAAGGAAAGCAAACTATCAATGAATAACGTGCAAATTGTCTGCCTCCCCTAATAAACTAAGGTAGTGTAGGTGGGCGATTGAGTTATTTTGTTTGGGAAGAATTTGCTTTCCAGGCCTAATCTACTGTGATTACGAGCCATCATATGACTCTTTACTGTGATCGAAGATGATTTCTTTTTTGGGTGTTTATGTAAGACTATTAACTCGATGTATAATTTGTTTCACTCTTGGGTGAGACTTGGACTGTTTGCATATTATTTTTCTCTAAAATCACTTAGCCTTTCCCTCAAAAGTCACATGAATGAGGCGTTAAGGTAACTGATTCGTGGATTACGAGTTTATAGTTTGATTTAAATTATAAATTGATTAATGGGAGCTTCGTTTTTAGCCCCGGCTAAATGTATATATTATAATTACTATAGTAATTGAGTTTCGATAATTTCGATGGAACCATCCCCATTTCTAAGAAAGGTACTGGTTGCGGTCTCCGACCCTGATTTTTGCTTCTTCTGATAGCTAATTCTTCGTAAGATCCAAGATCACAACCAATTTTTATGACGTACAATGGTTCTAGCAGCCATACATAAAACATACCTCATCTTGTTGAGTGGATCAAAAGCTGTCCACCGGGGCAAAATCGTTTCGAAATACTGCAACATATCAAAAACCCAAGAGAGGGGTTCCATCAACCTCCTCCCCTTTTACGACGGTGGGGGTATTACTTTGCGTGTACGTCGGACGGTTGAACTAGAAATACGTGAATCACAGGACTTCGCGAAGAACTTCGGGGGAACGGCAAGAAGTAGGAAGAAAGGGAAATAATGCAAGAGGGAAGAAAAAGAAAACAAAAATTCCGTTATATAAAGAAACAAAACAAGACTACAATAACTAAAAAAGTACTAAATGAAAAGACAAAAAGCGCAGAGAAAAAGAAATGTAAATTCTCCCCCCGCCCCCAGAATCGAACTCAGGACTTTCTACAGGCTGGTCCATTTCGTTGCTACTACGCCACGTCAAAGCCTTTAGATTTCTGTAGGACTTACGGCAGCATGCTCCGTACAAAGCTTTGGAGTTTTACTAAAAGCGATTTTTTTTTCAGGAGATTAACTGGTGTATTGGCAGTAAAAAAAAAAAACAACAACAACAACAATAAGAACAGCCTAAAGGCATTTTATCGCATTTAAAGAACGGATGCCCAACTAAGCCAATACGGTGTAAACTAGTCTATGAAGTGGGATGCAAAACATGCCTTTGTTACCTTCATTCTCACTCATATTTTAAGGGTAATAATCCAAATCGCCTCAATATTCTCTTGAAAGTACTTAATTTTTGCTTCGAAATTCATCGCAAAAAGCACTTATCGACCCCTCAAATGGCCGCCAAAAACACCAAAGTGATAACAATATGACCAAAGCAAGACACACTTCGCTAAGCAAAATCGATTTCCTGGAAACCCACAATGCACCTTGTCAAGGCGGACACCAAGCAAATCCGATAGACTGACAGCAAAGAGACGATCAAACCTTGCTTGCGCTCCTTTTGGGAGTCACGACCGTTGCAAAACTATAAAACTATAAACTCGCTTTCGCGAGGAATGACAGCCAGTCCTTGTGTTGGACACAATTAGCACAATAGCTGACTCCTTGATTGGGCCATTTTAACTCCCAAGAGAAACTGAAGACAATGCTTAGGCAAAATTTTGGAGTGACCAAAAAAGAGCGTTATAGTGTGTTATGGCATTTTCTGTAGTGGTCAATTGTGTCGCATATAAGCGGTGTTAAGTCAAGTTACAACAAGACTTTTCCCTGGCAACAGTCTCAAACGTTCGATAAGTCCGATAAACCTTAATTAAGTTGAGTTTTAACACTTTCTTTGAACTGTTGTTTTTTTCTTTTTTTCACTTGAAGGTTTTTAAAGTTTTGACAAGTAAGGAGGCAGAAAATCAGAACCGGGTCGCACAAAGCATTTTAGAGTTCTTCTCTGGTTGGCAGTTCTTCGCCCTTCCATCCCCAACATCGGACCCAAACGTAATGAAAAATATTGCTACTGAAAGAGATAAGTTAAATCCCGAATTCCTTAACGGAGTCAAACACTTTGAAGCCAGTTTGAAGTCTAAACTGACACCAAAACGAAGCATTAACCAAGGAGAATATGTCACTGGGGAAGGTAAGAAATACAAGGAAGTAATTACAATGTTGAGTCAATTCCTTCTCTCCCCACCCCCTTCATGTTAAAATCTTAATTGTGTCAACAACTTAATTCTCGAATCTGACTGGTTCTCAGCACCCCTAATTTGTCAGTAATAGGACTACATCCTGTACAATTTGGATGAAAACAATTCCGAGGACAGCTGGCGGAGGAATTTTTTTAATTCAATTATTTCAATGATTTAGCTCTAAATCGAATTGCAGCCCTTATCGGAATTTTCTTTCGAAATGCTTGACGCTACTTATACTTTGGATGCTTGTCTTCTGTTTTGCGAAGTTTCACAAAAATCTGTAAGAGAAATATCGAGATATCTTGGACTTTCTACAAAACGGGCATGAATTATACATGAACTGAAGACTTGACTTAATACCGAAAAAATTACTACTTTCTGGATGTTTCCGAATTTGGGCGAATCGTTTTTGTCACTCATTCGTTTTGTAAATGACCCTCATACACTCTACAACCGGCTAAACGCAAGTAGATGCACGATTTCGAAGAGCACAAAAACATTTAAATCATGGCAAAACTGAACGCTGAGCTCTTTTTGTAATTTCAAACTACTTTCTAGAAAACAGCAGGTCGGTTAAACAAAAATTCGTCGATAAATTTTCTTTAAAAAAAATTCAGAGGGCAACTAAGCGCGGTAAATTCTCGCTTGCTGCATGGGAATTTGATGCTATGCTAAACTCGAGAAAATAAGAAATCCCAAAGCAAAACGTTTTTTAATAACTCTGACGTCGCTTCAATATTTGCTCAATTTTGGGCCTACGTTACCAACTTAAAAAGTTTCCAATGTACAAGAAATTCGGGGATTTAATAGTACACTGAACAATTGCAGCACTGCAATTTTTTAAAGAAAATCTATCGACGAATTTTTGCTTAATCGCTGTTTTCGTGAAAGTAGCCTTTGAAATGAAAAAAAGAGCTCAGCATTGCGTTTTACCCTTATTTACATGTTTTCGTGCTCTTCGAAATCGCGCAAGTTTACTTGCGTTTCGCCGGTTGTAGAGTGTATAAAGGTCGATTAAAAAACGAATGAGTGATAAAAGCTTTTTGGAAATGTCCAAAGAGTAGCAATTTTTCGGCATCAAGTCCAGTCTTCAGTTCATGCATAATCTATGCCTTTTTGTATCTCGAAATTCCTTTTATAGATTTTTGTGAAACTTCGCACAACAGAAAACAAGTACCCAAAGTATAGGAAGCGTCAATCATTTCTGAAGAAAAGCCGATAAGGGCTGCAATTCGATTTAGAGCTAAAACTGTTGTGACATCATTGTCACGTGATATTTATTCCGATCGCCCAAAATATAATATCATAATAAAGTTTAGTCTATGTGTAATACATGTGTTATAATGGTTTTACTCTAAAGAAAAATTTGTGTAAGTCTGAGAGATTCAGAGATGGAAGGTGTACGTACAAAAATAGTGGGTCGAGCCACCTTAAAGGCCCATGTTCACCCTAGATGCATTGCGCGCCCTGTACTCCTGACAAAAAAAAAAACATTTCGCGTGGTTGAAAATCGCTGCCCTCATTGTGTAAAGTCAATCTTTCTTAATCTTCCACAGTTGGCTAAATCTGGTTTAAAAGAAGGTCTAAACAGGCTCTTTTAGTATTTTTCTTTACCTCTTCTTGGATATTTTGGTCTGTTATCGAGCCTTTTTGTTTCTTTGAGTGTTTGATTCACTGCTGTACTTTCGATGGCGGCGCCATCGAAACGTACGGTTGGAAAACCGCGTCGACGAGGGTCGCCGAAATACATTCGTCTCCGTGAATCCGTATTTTTTTTAAGTCTCTGGAGAGATGGGAAGGAAGCTCTTGGCTGCAAATTCTACACTGTTTTCCGAGTTCCTTCTACATCGAATTTTGATGTTCAATTGTAAACAAAGGTCCCGTTGAAATCAGTTAAAAGGGAAACAAGATCTAACATGAACAATGCTTTATTTAATTTAACCTATGAAGCGAGTGATATCCTTAACGTAAACTTATCGTCTGGCATATCGCTCTAAATTAGCGAGAACTGTTATTAGCAAACCAGTCCTTAGCCAAACTTAAAGGAACTGTAACACAGCGATTACAGGGACAAGACTGTGCGCAGTGCTGATTCGACGCTTTGCAAACACAACTTCTCGCTTATTCTTTCAAGAATACATACCTATAGGCTTCCTAAGAATTAACACAAAATAGTAGATTGAGGAATCAAAACATTTCACAGTCGAATCCGGCTTCAGGAAAATCTCACCTGGTGCTTAGACGTTTCGTAACTATATGACTTCACTGTGTTCATCGGACTCAAAGCATCCATACGGATTCACTTCCAGTTTAAATTTTGAACTGCTTTCTCTGGTGACATTTAACGAAGTCGGCGATGTATCTTCCTCCATTTGGCCTCTTTGATACTGTCTCTATAAGCCTCGGTCAAGCGTGAAAAAAACTAATCTCCCTCGCTGTCGTTTTTAGTATCGTCACGCAACGCTCCTCAAAAGTGGAAGCCAATCAAAACACTGCATTTGCGTTTCAAACACTGCGTTTCAAAAAAAAAAAACTAATAAGAGTTTGGGTATTAAATTTGCTTGAAATTTCTAAAGATTTTCTTATGTTATTTCCATATTTTTAAAAACACTGAAACAAGGTTTGATTGAGAAACCGTTTGTTACTTTTGAATTGAATACTTTTGAACATTATGGTCGCAATCTGCGTGCCACATGTGAACATGAACACTTTAAATCTCTTAGTTACGGAGCCCCGTAAGGGCCATGCAAATAGCGTAGCCCATGAATGAGCAATTTTTGTTTGAGTTTTGTCGTTTTTCTCATTTTAATGACAAAACTCAGACAGAAGTAAGCAGTTCGCTAATGATAATTTCAGTGTTTGTCTGGGTTTCTGGTCTATAAATAGTAACTACGCGCAGCGCTATTCACACTCTCATTTTCTGGTTTCCTGTCTTTAATTTTCGCGACCTTCTTTTTGCGACTTATTTTTTTCGCGACTTCGTCTTTCGACTGTTCTCATCGCCGCAGGCTCAGAGACTTAGTCACCACAGGTAGCCGAGGCTATGTAATAGTACCACAGTACGGTTCCAGTAAAATTACAGTGTTTGTATGGGGTACAAATACCATCCTAAAATTTCTAGAAAATACTGAATAAAAATCAATGAAACTTACTCTGCAGTTAGTTGTTGTTGTCCTTAATGCTCCAGCGAAGTTTCGTGATAATTTGTTCAAATCCACTCTATATACAATAATAATATACAAGGTAGGAATCTTCGCCGCCATGCTCCCTTTCAACACAACTTTTCCCACGAAATTCGAACTCCAACGGAAAATAAACATTCCAGGATCGTAGAAGTAGAATAGTCTGTCGAGTTACAAGGCACCCCATTTTGTTAGAAATGTAGCTGTCAAGGAAGAAACGTCTTTTCCCTGCGATTCCACTTGAACAAATGATCGCCACGCGCTTTACCGATCTCGTCAGCTCTTTATATATTTCTTTAACCAAAAACGATTTCCCCGTACCACCCTGGCCTGTTATAAAGACATTATGTCCCTCTACAACTATATTCCGCACCTGGTGCTGGTCCTCAGAAAGTCTATCAAATATCAAGAGGGCAAGGTTATAGGTGCAAAGGAAATAACAACGAAGGAGGATTTACAAAACTTAAAACGAGCAAAAGATAATATATAGATTTAGCCAGGGCTAAAAGCGAAGCTCCAATTTTAATAAATTTATAATTTAAATCAAACAATAAACTTTTAATCCACAAATCATTTAACTTAAGGGCACATTCATGTGACTTTTGAGGGAAAGGCTAAGTTATTTTAGAGTGAAACATCTTACATTCGAATTGATAACCTTATATGTACACCCAAAAAATAGCAAATATCTTCGATCACATTCAAGATCACAGTAGATTAGGCCTCGAAAACAAATTATTGGAAAACAAATCACGCCAAATTTTTTTGCGTTCGACAGGTTTACTTTACAAATTCTTGCCAACAAATCTGGGGGTGTTTAAACCAACCTTTTATAATTTTTATACACCACATTTGAGGTGAAACAGTACTATTTATCATGCAGAGCTCGGACAGAATGCGGTATTTCACAATTTTTCAAGACAAATTGCACTCAGTCAATATTCAGGACGAGCCAAACCGTTCAAAAATTTTAGAAAATTTCCAAAATCACCCATACGGCCAGCTGGTTCTCGTTTCTGTAGTGCGAGCTGTCAGTGTGGTCGAGTGTTTGAATGAACTTTAACAGAGTTACGCTTCAACATAATAGCGAATTTATTATTATTTGTTTTGTTATTTAATGGTTTCAGTTATAACGATGTGTAATCTTATAAAGCGTTTGATACGCGCGACATTTTTGAGTACTCCTGCAAGCGATGGTCATGAACGATGAAAACAAACGGCACGGACAAGCGATTAAAATTGCAAGAGAGACTACTAACAATCAAAAAAAGAGATACAATTCCGTGAGACATTTACAGAGACAACAATTTTCATTCACGAAGACAAGTATTAAAGTGTCTCTAAAAATCCTGTGTCTTTAAGCGTAAAGCTTAAGTTTATGTTTTAGCCGGTTTCCCGGCGCGGTGTTTACTGTTTTTGAAGGTGAACTCCTCGAAGCAAGAAAATCGCCTAAAGTTTTCTTTCTACAGCCAAATTTATAACTAACTATTCTTCGGAACGTTTTCTTTCTATTTGTGGTGAGCAAATATATCTGCAGGCTTTTTAAAGTTCTGTAAGCTTATATCAAACCTGATACTAGGCCAGATCATTGACTCAAATCCTGCAAACGTGCATAAACTTGCCGCATAAACTGTCAGCGTGAACTGTGCAAGACTTCATGAAACACAAACATCAAATACAATAATTACTTAGGCTTACCATTCGAGATTCAGTTCCTGGAAGCTAGCGAGGGAGGCCACAGTTGCTTGAGACTTTTAAACCCTCTTACGCATAAAAGCAAGGTGAAAAACGAAAACGATGCCCTACGAAATCGAATTACCGAATTTTGACAAGCGACGCATTTCTCAGCCAAAACTCAGTAAACAAACCAGCCATGAATAACAGAAGACTCTTGATAGCAGCTGTATTTTATTTTGTACCTCCAGAGGAAAAAGACAGTTAAAAACATCACAAGTTGACACAAAACTCTGTCAGCTTCAGCTGTCAAAGTAAACTACTTTCAAGATGCTGAATAATTTTTCCGCATAAACTCACCTGTCAAATTTTGGCCAATCAGAGTATAAAAATTGGACATAGAGCGTGACCAACGCGTGACCATGGTAAGATAAGGTCTTCCCCGCCTGTACTTTTAAAAAAACTGGATGAATTTTCGCTTCCGAGGTCAGTTTGAAATCAAAATCCTAATAGTGCGGGGCCATAGTGACATAAACACAACATATTTGATATGAATCCTTGGAAAAAATAAACTTGAGCCTGCGATCATTTGAAACTGGTAATTTGTCAGCGGATAACTTTAAAAAAATACTCCACCTCGATGGGTCGACACTTGAGCCCGCGGTACGGTCAGGTGATGCTGGTCAGCGGATGCCCTGTTTTGATAGCTGTCAATTGATCACAACATTGATGTGCAGCCTGTGCAATTAGTTTTCTCTTGGGCTCCCAAACTAGCTAAAAGTGTGAGAGTAAACATTGGTTTTCCTGTGGTGCGGACGGACGGCGGGCGGTCGGTCGCTGTACGGTCACGTGATTACCAAATTTTCTGGGATGGGTAGATTTACTTAGCAATGGGGCTCCGCCCACGCGCGCGCTTCGCGCGCGCGTGGAGCTCCGCTATAAGTGAATTTTGGCTCTTACCAAAACAGGACATACTTGTACAACAGTACGAAATTCAAAGAGAGGTGTCACGATGGTTCACATATTTAATTGATAGAAAGTTCAGCTGTATTAACGAGAAGTTGGCGAGTTACGGGGCATTAATCGTTAAATATGTTAATCGCGCTAGTTCTTTGTTTACTGGTGCACATGCCTTTCACATCGTCTCAGTTATCGCAAATCAAATTCTGTCGGAATTTTCTGTATAATTTTATTTTGACATTAATTTGTAAGCTTCACCGTTTATTTACGATCGTTTCGCTCGAGAGTTCACAGCAACAATATCTCAGTCATCATCTACCTTTTGCTCAATCTTGTTTTTAGCCCGCCTTGTAAGTATTTCGCGTTGTTATTTCATAGTTTCATTACTGTTATTTGCATTCCTTAGTAAAAGAAATGGGGCACCTTGTAACTCGGCAGACTATCCTGGTTTTATTGATTTTTTTAGCCATTTAAATTTAGACGCGTGTGCGGGAATTGCTCTGGCGAATTGTGATTGGCTAGGAAGAACAATTGCTTTCTATCAAGTATTTTTCCAGCAGGGGAGGATGGCTTTGGGCAAATAGTGTATCGGTCCCCAGAGAGGTCAC
Source organism: Porites cylindrica (assembly GCA_964035525.1). NCBI lineage: Eukaryota > Metazoa > Cnidaria > Anthozoa > Scleractinia > Poritidae > Porites > Porites cylindrica. The sequence goes on along the minus strand of OZ037776.1, from coordinate 50,679,594 downwards.
CCTAGGACTCTCGGGATGGTTTTTTTATGTACAGTGACTAGGCCTCATTTTCTTAGCCGCGCGTTGATCTGGCCCCGCTACTTCGGCGAGCATGCATGTTCTCAGTCTTTTTGGATTATAGCCTTCGAGTTTCTCAAAGTCTGTGGGATTCGTTTCTCTATCTGTGAAAGCTTCGTTGGTTTCTATACTGCTGCTATTCTATTTCTACGATCCTGGCATGTTTATTTTCCGTTGGAGTTCGAATTTCGTGGAAAAAGTTGTGTTGAAACGGAGCATGGCGGCGAAGATGGCATCTCGTGTCTCCTACCTTGTATATTATTGTTGTATATAGATTGGATGTGAACAAATTATCGCGAAACTTCGTTGGAGCGTTAAGGACAATAACAACTAACCGCAGAGTAAGTTTCATTGATCTTTATTTAGTATTTCCTACAAAATTTTAGGATCGTATTTTTAGCCCACACAAACACTGTAATTTTACTGGAACCGTACTGTCGTACTATCACAGAGCCTGGGTTACCTGTGGTTTATTGCACCTAACTAAAGAAGTTCTGCCTAGGTATTTACTATTACCACAGGAAGGTTCTTTTGTTGATCGTGATAATCTTATCAAGAGATACTTTCATTTAGGACTTCAATAAAGCCCCGTACAACTAAAGAACCTTCCTGTAGTAACAGTAAATACCTTGAAAGAACTGCTTTGGTTAGAGGCAATAAACCGGTTACAATAATGAAAGCTTTAAGCAGTATTACCGCCGCCATTTCCTACAAGTTATGTAACAACGTCTCTGAGCCCGCGGCGATGACAATATTTGAAACAAATAGAAACCAGAACATGAGAGTGTGAATTTTCATGGCCTTTACGGGGCTCCGTATAGAGAGGAGAAGTCGTTATGTCACGTTAACGTTGCTATGGTAGCAAAATTTTTGGATGACAACAAACCGAAAATTCACTTAAAAAGTAAATTCGCACCGTTTCAAACTTCATCGATCTTATTCAATTAATGCTGACGAAATTTTCTGGACTGAATTTGAAAGGAACGTATCTGAGTTTAGAAAAAGATAAAGAAACTTTTTGTGTTCTGTTCACCTACTCCGTGAAGCGGGCGCGTGAAATTAGGAAGGCTTATGTCGCAGTGTCGCAGGTGCCAAAAAGCGTGTTTACTAAAGTAAACTTGTTTCTTTTTTTTTTTTGCCGTTCTCGTTGCCATCGCTGTCGTTGTTGCCCAAGCTCCCTTCTGTTGTCATCCAAAAATTTTGCTACCATGGTCAAGTGACGTCAGACTTCTCCTCTCTATTAAATAGCTTACGTTTGATATATGAAAATTATAACATGACTCCGAGGCTTTGGGTCAATTTTTTTACGAATCCATTGTCTTGCAATTCCCATAAGAGACCTTAGCACAAAAGAACAAACAAACAAACAAGTACAAACAAAACCCCGTTAACGTAGACACTGATGGCGCCATAGAAGGTGTCTGTGAACAGGGTGTCCGTATTGAGCGGGTCATCTTATTAAAGTCAGAAAACACTTTATATTAAAACAAAATAAGAAATAAATTAAAGAGGACTGTAGCATCTTCAACTTAAACATCTCTAACTTTCAGCAAATCCGTCATACCGCGGACTAAATCCACGGAACCTGACTCTATATTACTCAGTCAAATCCGTTCTCTGCATAGCTAGTTTGATGCCTGAAATAGTCTGAAATTGACGTCTACAAATCATTCTATCCAGTTTACTGTAGCACTGGGAACATCAACGTGACAAAAAAAGATTATTATGGTATTTTCTAAAGTGGTGAAATCGGTTTCTAAGGCTTATTCTGTTGATGAACAAGAATTGATGGCATTCTTTTTTTTTGCCACGTACTTAATTTAATTTAAATTATTTTATTCCATTTTCACTGCAAAAAAGAAAACTTAGCTAAATTACATAAGAGAACAATTAACTACATACTAGAAAAAAAAAAAAAGAGAAAAAAATTGTTGCAGTGGGGAAGGACTAGACGGAAACATACGAACCATTCGAGTTAGTCCACCCAAGCTAGTCAACAACATGATGTCATAATAATATCATGTCATTGCGTCAATCATATTATGTCTAATGATGAGACGCCATTAGTCTGGGTAAATTATGTTGGCCATAATATAATAAATTAATTATAAACGGTTTTAAAGTTATAGAAAGGGGCCAAGGAAGGACCCCGTCCCCATTGCAGAAAGCCAAAAAAAACAAAAAATTACGATGACAAAAATAAACAAAACAAAACAAAACGAAGAAAAAACTTGTCTGGTAATAGGGTTTAATTACTGTTTTTACTGTCAAATCAGCTCTCGCAGCGCTACTGCAGACATACACAGACGCTATCAACGATCCTGATCTAATGCCCACTGTGGAATCGGCATGGGAGACGTACGTTAAACAAAAATGCTCAGAAGCTACAGAAAAGGCATTAGTAATCTATGACCAAATCATGGAACCATTGTCTTCACGTCTGCCGTGTGACAACGAGGATATCTTGACAAGCCATAGAGAGGCTCAAGGCAAGAGCATTGAGGCGTTTGAGAAGGAAACTGCTGAACTGATCTCTGCAATGATTGAAAAAGCTCGTGGGCAATTGACGGTGAGAATTTTTCTCCAGTAAACCCGAGCTGTTCGAGATGATCTTTGCTTTGTATTACTGTTCATAATCCATTGCCAGTACACAGGGGGGGAGGTAACTCTATTGTTTTCCATTTAAATTCCTTGACCCACTCCGCGTGCCAGTATGACGTCACATACTAACGGGAAGAGCCTCTGGTCGCTTGTGCAAATTAGCAAGGGATACGATAGTTATTTGGACGAGCGAGGTCGAGGAAAAGCTAAGAAGCTAGCAAATATCGCTATATATCGCTTATTTGATCGAATTTTTGTGAGCTTTGGTGTTGCTATAATCTGCTTGTGCAAACCGTTTTGATATTTTGTGTCCGTGATTGTATAATTTCTTTAATTTGTTTTGCGGGCCGAAATGCGGGATCACCATCTATTTCACGGGACCGGTAAGGTCATCAAAACTTAATTTTTTTTTTCTCTCTCTAAAAAAGGCAAGGTCTAGTCTCCAGAATAGGAGGTTCTATTCGCAGATCACACATGTTTATATTTCATATATTCTTTTGCTAATTAAACGTGCCTAACTTCATATCATTCCTTTTGAGTGTGGGCCTCTGTTGATCTCCTGAATTCAGTAAAGCTAGTTCGATCGATCATCTACATCGAGTCGGCGCGTTGAACCCGAAAAAATACGAAATAGCTTTGAAATACGCGCTTAAGCTTATTTTCCTCAAATGTATATTTGATTTCATGATAAATACAGCTCCACCAGCTTCAAACAGCGTTTATGGCAGAGGAAAATTTTTCAAATCATGTGATGCAGTGGTCAAGGAGTTCCTTGAACGTGCAGATAAACCGGGTTCGACTCCCGGCGACGCTGTTTTCTGTTTCTTTCTACCGTTTTTTTTTCTTCTGTTTAGTCTCTTTTTTTTAAACACTATTTTTCCTTTGGCCTTTTTTTCTTTATTCTTAGCGCTGACCCTGCTGGTCATGCTCTTGAGCACTTGGATCAATATATACTTTAAGCTTAAGTCCGGAGTTTTATTTTGGATAAGATATTTCAAAAGCTCTTGATCTGCATACTGCCCAAGCTTACGACCAGAAAAAAACTATAAGCTGTCAAGACATGTCCCTCCTCTGAAACAGCTGAATTTTTTTCAATGTTAGTTGACATCATGACAAAAAACACACTGTACACCACAAACTGTACTAATTTACACTCAGTACCCACTACTGGCGAAAGTTAAACTTGCCTTTTGTACATCGTCTTAATCATCAATAATATTACCCTAAAATGTCCACTGGGTTTGCTCCCCAAAAATAATTAAACGAAACCTTTTATTGGTTTTCGGGATTTAATTACATACAGAATGACAGGTGTATGCCAAATACAGTATTAAAATGCGGTAAAGCAACAAGATTCAGCGCTCACAGTCTCTCACAAATACCTGTCATTTAGCTTCCTCTTTCAACGCTACAGCTAAGCGAACTTTGAGAGGAATGATATGGGGTTCCACTAGTTCTGAAGAGCTGAAAATACGCACAATGTAAAGTATAATACATTCTTTAATGAACCTCCTATTGCTGTGTCTAAACACCTCAATCTTGCTGTGCACTGGCCCTCAAAAGTGTGACCGGTCGATGTGATTGCTCGTAAAATTTGCTCCACGATAGAAAGGAATCTTTAAAATTCATTACACTACTGGATATTTAATTTCAAAAAAGTACTTAATTCTAGTTTTCTATGACAATAGAAACCTTAAAATCTCCAAGTCCAAGAAATCGGAACAGTATTTACGTGATAAAATCGAAATTTTTATCCGTCACTTCGATGAACACTTTGCTCGCCATTTGAAAGTTACTGTCATACTGGTGGGCGGACTGTACCACAGATTTCCTTGGAGACACCTTCCTCCCCCCCCCCCCCGACAGTACACAATTTGATTGGTTGGCTTACCAACTATCTATAAGCACAGAGTTACTAGAGAAAAATGGGTTAGTCCCTACTAAAATCTTGTAAAAAATAAAAAGAAATTAAAAAAATTAAAAATAAGGAAATGCTCATAATTGCTGATCCATCGCCGTGATTGTTTGACACATTCTGGTTTTGTATAGGAATGTAATCGGCAGATTAATGTGCAACTACTATGTACAAATATCAAACATCTTTTCAGCTATCAAAAACATGTGAATTTGCCTCATTTGTTTCCTACGATGGCCTGGCCTAGTGAAGTGAGACGAAGTTAGATATAATCAGCAATCACCTGTGTTATTTTGAGATACAGCATTGATACGTCAATTACACTGCACTTTCACAAAATTAAATTTAGAAAACAATGTGTGGTTAAGATTCTCTCAGGTCACTCCTCTCTCCATTCGTTACTGCAGAAATCAGTTGACGAGAAATTGAGTTCTTGGAGGGAAAAAAACCATTCTTTGACAAAGCGGGTTTCTGAAGAAATATTGTTTGAGCTCAAGGCCAAGCATTTGGATCCTGTCCTTAAAAGGGTGCGTGGTCGTGATGGTGCCAAAGTGAATGACAGTGAGATCATGAATGGACGGAGCATGATCAAGACTGAATTTGACTCAAAAGTTGTTGGAGCTAAAGATGTCAAAGCAGATGTTTTCCGCAATTTCGACCAGGTAAGATACTGTAAAAACATCCAATAGTCGTTGTAATGATAGCTTATCAGAATGTACTAAACGCTATTTTTAAACTGTTTTCTTAATTTCTGCTTCTAAAACATTTTGGTTTAGAAGTAATATCAAGCATTCTACAGATTGTTTCATTACCAGATGAAACACTTCGAAGTTTGTCAAAAATACTTCGCTGCGCGTCGTACATGTATGTTCAACTCTCTTCTCAGTGTTTCATCTGTCGATGAAACACTGCGTCTCATGCTTGATACGGCTATTTCCAGAAAGTTTGTCAAAAGAAAGTGCACGCGACAACCTCGAAAGGTATTGTGGGTGGTTTTGAGTTCACGCTTCTTCAAAGAAATTTGAAAAAATTGCACGAGAGGCCTATGTTTGGGAGTGCCATTAAAGGAAAGCAACAAATTTTAAAGAGTAGGTTTGACAGCTACAGTCTCAGGGAACACTGTATTGATCATTTCCATATTACCCTATACCTTTCGGGATTTTTGCGAGCACATGTCTACCAACAACCTTTCTCGAAATAGTTGTACACATAAACGTTCAATATGCATAAAAGAATAGCTGGTCAAATGTTTAATATTGTGGATGACAGAAAAAATGTAAGTTTGCGTATTTGAGCTTTTGTTGCTGATGACTGCTTTCTTGCCGTTTTTAGACCTTTTAGAGTCGTTAAGAAGAAACGTTTTTCTACTTTTGGTATCTAAAAAAACCTTTTCGTGTGTGCTATATATCCCCCTAGCTAGAAGCCTCATTTTTTGGTAATTTTTTCAAGCAGACGTTACAGGAAGAAGTAAAGAACCACAAGGAAATCTTGAAAAACCTGAAAGACTATCACAAAGACCTTGCAAAGGCGAAAATTGCTAACGCTAATAAAGAAAAGGAGATTGCAAGGATGCAGGTAGGTATTTCATTATGGATAGTAAAAGGCAAATGAGTAATATACAGATTTAGCCAGGGCTAAAAGCGAAGCCTCCGTTTCTAGACTTATGATAAAAGCAAGCAAATTAAGGTGACTCGAAACCCATTTTTTTGGGGGGGGGGGAGGGGGTACCATCCTACTTTGAAGCTCTCTGGTATCCCCACCTTTACTTTTATTGTAAGTCTAACAGATAGAGTGGATAACATATAGATCAATCTACAATATAACATAAAATGTTTGGCGATCGGAGTAAATGTCACGTGGTTATAATGCCACGCCCCTTTGAGGTCTTAGTGGAAAATCTGCTGTTGCCGGCATTTTTTCGTGAAAATCTCTCGGCTACACATAATGCGCATTAGTGCCTTGCGCTGAACAGAGTTTCACCAATGTGCTAATCATGGAGATATTAATGGTACCTTTTAATTTGGGAAAATTGGCATAACGTCAAAACAGTATGGGATTATCATGCTGGTTCGAAGGCTTGGTTCATTTCAGGGAGTTGCAGTGAATCAATCTTAATGAAAGAATTATATACTGCCCCGCATCGAGAGGTCTCTCTCTCGATGAACATTTGCGCGCAAAGGAAGGCGGGAAGGAGAAAACGGGCGAGATGTCTGGCAGATCTTGTTTTCAAGATAGCGGCAAGGGTCATGGCGGACGAATATGGAAAAATATGCAATTTCTAAAATAAGTGCAGACCTGCTCATTTTGCGAATTTAGAGCAAATCATTGCCTATCCGCATCGCGTGTATGAAGGGGGAGTTTTTTCTGAGAATGTTAATTTACTACCGAATAATTATCGAGGAACTAGCCGCGGACGGGACTGCCTTTGATTTAATGAAAGTGTTGCACGCAAAGGTAACAGCCGGTCAGGAACGTTACTATTTATAGCGGAGCTCCGGCGCGCGAAGCGCGCCAGCGAAGCACCACGGGTAAGAAAATTTGGTAAACCATCCATCCAGGAAAATTTGGTAATGACGTAGCGTACGCCCGTACACTCTTTTCGGGGAAGGCAAGGAAATCAGGTGTCAGCCCGTCCGGGGGAGGAGTATGTTATAAATCGCGCGATGCATTTGTGCAACCCGCCTTTTTCTTGGCGGGAAATCGCGGAAGAAATGGCGTGGCTGTCGTCGCGTTCAAAAAATGTTTACTTCAACTAGCTTCATTACATAAGATTGTGACCGTAGTGCTCAGTTTCTAGTAAACTGTTTCGAAAAATTGTTATGGCAACAAACAATAGTGGATTGAATTCAAACTATTTGCATGTGAGTGAAGAGCAACGGGAAAGAGAAAGAAGAGAAAGGCATAGAGTAAGAATTAATAGGCCCTCCTAGCGAAGAGGATTGAAGTGGAAAATTTTTGCAGCATCTACGACTGGTTCACTTATAGCTGAAGCTGACAGAGTTTTGAGTCATCTTCTGATGTTTTTACCTGTCTTTTTGCACTGAATCTACAAAATGAAATACAGCAGCTATCAACATTATTTTGTTATTCTTGGCTGGCTTGTTTACTGGGTTGTGGTTGAGAAATGCGCTGCACGAAAAAAAGAAATCGGGAATCATCGCTTTCAAAAATATGCTACTCTTAGTAAGCTTACTTCGCGTTGCTGGACTATGCAAAAAGTCTTAAGCGATTCTGACCTTACTTTATGGGTTTTCGTGCTGCATCTCGACCGGTAAGCTTTAGTAATTTTATTGCATTTTATGTGTTTTCTTTTTTCATGTTTATGCCGTCATTTTACGCACATTTGTAAGATTTGAGACAATTTATCTTACCTAGTAAAGAACTTAAAAAGTCTTTAGACATTTTCGGACGGCGACTAGAAGAAAAAGTTCCAAAAAATAGTTTAGTTATCAGGGGCACCCAACGAGAACATAGTTCAAAACCACTTAAACATAGCATTGTTAAACGTATCTTAGTATTTAAACGATAGATATAGGCATATTTTTATCCCCTAAAAACTTTTCATCTGTTCGGATTTCCTAGCTGAAAGTCTAGTGATGCGAAAATTATAGGGATCAAAACTTAACTTTTCGAAAATTTCATCCCGAAAATTCTAGGTGACCTTTTAAGGCTAAAAATCCGTTAAAAATGGGCAATTATACCATTTTTTAGATGTTGGAAAATCCTAGGAGAGGCAGGCAAGCAATAAATTTTACAACAAATGTTCCGAAAATTCTAGATCTCAAATCGTCTTCCGAACAGATATTTTCTGAAAATTGTCGTTGGGTACCCCTGAGTTATCCTATTGTTTGGAAAAAGAAAGCTTTGAGCGATATTCTTGCCTGGAGTTCATCTTGCAAAATAGCAAACACGGCGAAGGCGGCTTAAAACTTAAGGCTTAAATCTGCAAGGTTTTATTCGTGACTCACGATTTTCAGAGACATTTTACTCTCAAAACACGTCGTCGGGAACAAAAATCAGTTGTTGACCTTTAAATGTTTCTTTGTATTGCATTTCTTGTCTTAATTGTTTGTCAAGATCTCCTTCTTACATGATCGCTTTGCCAGTTGCAGGGGCGGATCCAGGATTTTTTTTAGGAGGGGGTGCACTCGTCTCTTGCTCTACTTTAACACCAATAAACCACATAGTTTTTTTTGCAGAATACCAGTTGTATTAGAAAACCGCAGGTCATTTTGGGGGGGGGGGGGGGGGGGGGTGCGCACCCCCTGCACCCTTCCCTTAGATCCGCTCCTGAGTTGTACTCGACAGCTCTCATTGTAGGTTTTGGCGCTTGACAAAATTCAGAATTGGCTGGTCGGACGGATGATTTTGTAAGCTGAATTAAAATATTTTTTTTCGAAAGTTTTAATTTTGCTCAAAGCCCGTTATGATTATTAGCCCGCATAATACATAATGGCAGATTGGCCTGACTGAACAGTCCAGTCAAATGGTGAATTCTCTATGTAAAAGCGTTTTATGATGCTGTTATTTTTATCATTTGTTGTGGAAGGGAAGCGTGTGTTTCGATCGTCCTGAATACTGAATGACTGCAATTTGTCTTGTAAGATTATTCCGTAAAAAACTGCAGAATTATAATTAAAATAGGGCAAAAATTAAAATGACATAAATTCTGTCCAAGGTCTGAAAACAAACAACACCTGATAGTTTACATCAGAGGTGGTGTAAAAAGGCTGGTTTACGCGCTACCAGCTAGAATTGTAGCGAGCCACACAAAAAAAATTCCTACCTGATTTTTCATTTTGGCCTTTCCTGTAGACAGAGAGACACCGATAAGTTATAACGAGTAAATTGGCTGCCACTGGGGACTATCGTACCTTTACGGCCTTTATAGCACTGATAAAATTATAAAATAAAGGTGGTATAGGTGGGCACAAAGGTGAATTTGCTTGGGAAGAATTTGTTTTCGACGCCTAATCTACTGTGGCCAAAGGGGATTTCTATTTTTTAGGTGTATAAATGAGACTATTAACCCGATGTAAGATTTTAGATGTTGCTTCATTTTTGCACTGTTTGCAAATATTTTTTTCTCTTAAGTCACTCAGCCCCACCCTAAAACATCATATGGATCTCCCCAGTTCACCGGTTTGTGGATTACAAGTTTATTGTTTGATTTAAATTATAGATTTAGCCCTGGCTAAATCTATATATTACATTTATAAAGCAGAACCAAACGAAAACTGAGCCAGACCTACTCTTTAGACTTTTATAAAATCTTTTTTCAATTAAACTGTTTTTTTGCCGAAATAAATGTTCAACGTTTGTTAGTAAGTAGAACTTGAAAACTAAAAGGGTGTATTTGGCAGCCATATTGTTTTTCTTCGTTCCGTAAGAGAAGTCATGTAGCAGCTCTTCTAACCCTAAAAGCCCAGTAGTATGCTACCCTAACCTAAAACAATGGAAATAATGATAAACAATGTTTTTAAAATGTTTTTCCCGTGCGATGAAAAGACACGTTACGAGCAGGGAGAGAATCGTACGGTCATGCTGTTCTGTCGGTAGCCGCGCGATCGATAGTTCATAAATTTCTTAAACGTTCCTCGGCATGGACCAAGCCTGAAAGAGTACTAATGGGTTTATTGTGAGCTTTACGTCTGGCTTCGAACAGTTTAAGATTTAATTCTAAACTGAAACCAAAGAAGTCATCCTTGAAACCTGTCAATCATCATAGAGAATGAATATATACCTCTTTTAAACTTGAACTATCAATGCTTACCGAGGTGGTGTAGTGAATAATGGCGCAAACTTTTAGTACCAACTGATTCGGAGGGTCCGCGTTCGAATTGGTTGTGACGAGAATGGATACCTCAAAATCAGGTTGGACACCTTATGTTTATTACACAACGCTATACTCTGCACCACGCTAGTACTATATTTAGGCGAATTTACTGGGCACGAGAACTTTTAGAAAAGTGGGGAAATCAGAGTAAGAGACAGTTGTGCAAGAAAAAGTGTTGAATACAGGATTTAGCAACGAATTTTAGTGATTAGGGTTAAGCGCTGTTTTAAAAACGGTTAGTTTTCGATAATATAATGATCAACGCAATGTAAAGTACGTTAAAATTAACCGGTCTCGGCAGTTAGCCATTGATGGTGTAGTGGATACGGATATGTATTATACATCAAGTGACGCGGGTTCAAGTCCTCCACACTACCTACTGTTTTATTTCTTCTCTTATTTACTACTTTAAGTTACAAGACTTCTATGATGTATTTTGAGTGAAGATGACAATCTGACTTTGGGGTATCCATTCTACACAACCCGTTGGAATCCCATGTAGCAAATTCTTCGTAACCTTATTTATTTTTTCTTTTTCTTTTTTTCTCTTTTTTTTACCTGTGTGGTGCATATAGCTAGTTACATAATGTGGTAAATTGAAAGCAAAGTTTGCAGGAATATAAAAAATGCCGTATGTATAATTATGATATCGGAGCGTCGGCGCGCAAGCGTGGAGCTCTATACCTAAGAAAATTTGGTAAACTATCCATCCGAAAAAATTTGGTTATGACGTCACCGTACGTCCCTACGTCCCTACGTACGTCCATATGGACTCTCTGGGTAGAGGTAAGTAGAAACGAATTTCTTCTCTCTCCACTAGAGAGTTTTCTCTCCTGTTGTTTCATAAGGCTTTGGAAATGATTGACAAATCAGAGTCTATATCTGGTGGATTTCAGCGGCCGACAATTTGACTTTTGAGGAGGCCGTGATTTCAGGAAAAAAGTATCCTGCAGACTGATCTCGAGAGGGAAAAGTTTGCAAGAATATACTTGGGAAAATAATATCCTGCACTGAAAAAATAATATCGCTCATGACGTACATAATGCTGACAAAAAAATTTACACCGTTATATGCCAAGGAAGAAAATTCTAACTCCAGAGGTTTGGGAAAAACGTTCTTACCCAAACTAAATTACCCATACCCCCCTCCCAAACAAAAGTAAAATGGTCAACCCCGTAGGGGGTGATTAAAAAGCGGATTTGGCACCCTAGTAGATGTCATGCGTCAACAAAATAGTTGGCGCGCGTTTATCATATGGTGGTTTTCAAGACGAAAGTTTTGCATTTTATGAGTGAAAATACCCCGTAAAAAGACAAAAATGGAAAGAAAAAGTCCAGAAGAATGCCCAGATTCCTTTTTGTGGATAAACGAGAGCTTTTCGCTATGAAATTGTGTTTCGAGGAATTCAACCTTGTTTTCTTCTCGGCGGATCAGAGGGCTTGGCTTGTTTTGAACCAACCGACGTATTTTGGTTTTCAGCCAGCCCTTTCACCTGATAAAGACCGTTTTTCCCTCTAGTTTTAAAGAATCACACTCCATCCTGGAACTTACAGCACGAACATGAGCGCAATGACTTATATTTTCCAAGATACTGTGGATGGTTTGGGCGGCTGTATAGCAATTTTACTCGCAATTTACGAAAACTTTCTTGCAGAGCTCCTTTAAATTCAGAACCTTTGTCACTTTGCAGTACAAGATCAGAGGGGGTCCATTCTCTATGTGTAATCCTTTAACTCAGCCGTAACTGCTTTGCTATTTTTTACTTTAATTTAAACACTTCAAAGACAAATGAACCTACTAAAAATATTCATAACGGACAATAGATATTGACAGGAGCCCATCAAATGGAGCCTCCATCTCCATTAATTTCTTGAGTCAACCCTTTCCCGAGTAGATTTATAAATAGAACGGCTTGTTTCCCGCGAAAAGTGTCATATTTCCGTGAGTCTCGTATGTCACCGTGAAAAAAATGAAGTTGGATGAAGTCGAACTCAGAAGCCCGTCCTTCGACCGTTTTCCTTTTTTACTATACGTCCATTTTTACAGCTTTACAGCCGCTGGGATCTGGGATGAAATAAAAGTTAATGAATTACCCGACTGAGGCTGAGCATGAAGCGATGGGACAAAGGCAGCGAACTGCGGATCACGGAAAGGTTCTTTGCGAGTGTTTGTTTTTGTTTTTTTTTTTTGCCGTCATACATCCCACATTTAAGCATGCACCTTGAAAAGAGTCGACGATTAAGCGTTTTGTGGACGACTTGAAACTTTTCGATGATCAGCGCCGAAAAAGTGCCAGGATCATTTATTTTTGTCATCGCCGTGGAGTGGATTTCGCCAGTTAAGCACCGTGTGCAAAAGCGATGACCTAAGTAGCAACTAAGGAGGAATGCTTCAGAAAAATCGCAGTCTTCATTTACAACTGACTTGTATCACCATGAGAGTTGCCTGATAAAACTGGCACTTGAAAAGTTGAACAGAAGACAACAGTTGCTCGACCGTGAAGCTAACTCAAAAGTAATTTGCTAACGGTGGAATTTGTGACATCGCGCTCCAGTACAAAGACCCTCTTATCTCAAGAAAAACAAAATGGATTGTATCTGCGCCCAAAGAATTATGACTGACCAACAGGAGAATTCTCAGCAATTAATGTAGAAGTTTAGGCCAATTCTTTCCTTCGAATTCGCATCTGTAGATCACTTTTTTGCGAGAAAACAATGGCTGGGCTCAGCGTTGCAAAACATAGCAGGGAATCATCACACTAACTGACGGACAAAACAACCACAGTATTTATTCAGACAAACGCATTTCGGACAAAAACTTGAAAAACTAGAAATTTGATTAATATTGAGTCATTTAGCCGAAATAAGAAACTTAACGCTCAAAAAAATTGGCTAAAGAAAACGAATCCTATCAGAACTACAGACTGCAGGTAGTAGTTAATTCGTACGCATGTAACAGACCAGCTTAATGTGAGACAAGCAACCAAAATTAAGATTAACATAGTCAGAGTTTAAAACTCTCCACAGTATAATCTACCCGCTAGAAAGAAAAGAAAGAAAATCTCTGAGGGATGAAAACGCTAAAGTCACGTTTCACTAGCTTATGATTTTGTTTGGCCTGTCAGCACCGGATTTCCTGCTGTTTCATGAAGAACAATAGCAGTGTCATTTAGTCGTTGTGATTGGCTCTTCCCACCGTCGGCGCGCGAAGTCTCCCCTGGGAACCGTTCTAATTATAAATCTACTCGGGAAAGGGTTGACTCCAAGGGCTTGTATGGGAGATGGAGGCTCCATTTGATAGGCTCCTGATATTGATAAACAATCCTTGATCTGAAATTTAATCCTTCCACTTTTTCCAAGATCAAACAGATCTACTTGGTGTCTGGTCTGACTTGCACAAAGTTGGGTGTTTCACACTACTTCTTGAGTGGTTAGATTTCCTTTCTTTTCCTAATATCAGGCTGGGATTTAACAAGGCCAGGCACTGTTGGGTTTGTTTAGAAGTCTGATCTGGTTTCAGCAAGAGAGGATAAAGCGGACAGAGAAGGCATCCCCCATACACCCCCTATTCCATAGGTAATTCGTCTTGAGTTATATTTAAGACCGCAGATCCTAAGGGGGATTAGACAATAGCCAATCACATAGCACGAATGTGTTCCGCGTGGATGACCCACGCTCAGAGCCACACGTCCTTCACGAATTCACGCAGAACAAAATAGGGGAAGACGTGGAGAGCGATATTGCTATTCGTTTTGTCGACGAAAACGACTACAGAGAGATTTCTGCTAAAGCTGTGTCAGCGAAACGAAAATTAAAAAAGAATCGCCCTTCCTGGCTTGTTTCTAAGCGTTGTTACGACGTTGATTCGAGCGAAGCTGAGAGTTCTAGCGAAGAAGATGAAAAAGTCAGTGCAAGCGAGGAGAAAGCTGTAACCGAAAAGGAGAGTGCCAATGAAATACAAGAAAACGTAGAAAGCTCCTATTCCGATGATAGTTCAGCGGATGAAGCAAAGAGGAGGAAAAGTGCAGGGAAGCCTAAACCTGCGCCTTTGAGTTCGACCGTCACCAAATCAAGCAAAAAGGCGCTGAAGAAATCAAATAAACGGAACAAGAGTCTTTCGGAAGAAGAGATAGAGCAATTCCGTTTTCCCAGCTGAACGCCGACTCATTTCGCTTCAATATTCAGGAATGCTCTCGATCTCTTTACGCTTTCATTGCCTTTCGCCCGACATGTTTTGCACGGCGTTTAGTCAAGCGAAACCTCCACGGAACATACACGCAGCGCGCGAGGTAACTTTATCCCGATTCTAAAAATAACTCGAGACGAATTACCTATGGAATAGAGTGTGTATGGGGGATGCCTTCTCAGTCCCCTTTATCTTCTCTTGGTTTCAGAGAAATTTTACCAAGACCATCATGATCATTTAAGAATTTTTACTGTTTGCTGCTTTTCTTTCAATCCACCATATTCACTTTGCCCAAATAAGTAATACTATATATTGTTTACCGCAAACATTTTATGCCTAAGCCTTGTTCTCAGTTTCCCTTGGGAAACCTGTAATATCCATGAAAAACTGGAAACACTGGTTATGCAAAACATGGGAAGTTAACACGGTGCATTAATATTGGCCAACGTGAAATCCTTAAATGTCTATAAAGACTTCAATATGGCATAGAAAGTAAATCGCCTGGCTATGACATTTAAGTCACTGCGACTTTATCAAGTTTACGGCCAATAGTTATTCTACTACTGTTAGCACTTTATTGCATTTAGGGCCAAAACGTATTACACTTAGGACCTTTTTTACATTTAGGGCCAAACCTTTATTACATTTAGGACCTTTATTACGTTTAGGGGCAAAACGTTATTACATTTAGGGTCATTTATTACATTTGAGGCCTCAACACAGCCTCAGAACGTAAGACTTTTTAGAAACACTTCAGACGGGCTACTCCCCATTCTTGAATTAACACTAAAGTATTGTTTTTGTACATGTTCCATTGAACTGCTATTAATTTCCTTATCCATTACTAGCCATTAAAGAGTTTTGCAATGTGCTGCTCTTATTCTA
>OZ037776.1:50629115-50659115 GCA_964035525.1 Porites cylindrica | reverse complement strand
GTAGAAGTTGTTTTCCGTGATCGGTTAATTATCTAGGTTTCTTCTTGGCCGCCTGGCAGCAACGTTTTCCGCAAGGCGCCATTAATCCTTATGACGGAACAAGTGTCACGATTGGCAAAGTCTGTCGTCGTCCAATATGTTACTGTATTTCGTCTCATTTTGGCTAAACGGGTATAACACTGATCTCGGGTTAGAGACGGAAAGGCATCATATTGCGAGCTTTGATGTGGGCGGTGACGAGTCTCTGGCCTCAAAAAGTAGCTTTTGGGAGTCAAATCTATTCGGCGAGAGCAAAATTGATGCTGATTTCTGACCAGGCCAGAGACTTAGTAAAAATTGTTTTGAAGGCCGGCGTCCATGTGTCTCTTTCAAAACGGTTCGTCTACATCCGGGATCTTGAATAAATAGACTGTGTCAGCAGAGTTTACATGTGATGATTTATGTGGAGAAAGCGAGAGTTATTGAGAGAGAGTAATGTGATGATATTTCGCCGGTAATAAGTGTGGAAACATTGTGTCTGGTTGGTTGTGGATAGTTTTATCATTGCCGCGAACGTGGTTAATTGTGTGATTTCCTGAAGTTGTTGACAGACAGATTTCAGGTATGTCGTGGCGCTCGTGTTATAAGAATATTGTCTACAAGCATGAAAACGCTTTGTAAGTGTTTAGTTGAAGTGATTTTGTCTTAGACAACCGATTGTGGAGTCAAGAAAAGTGGATTCTAGGTCTGTTTTGGTCGAGCATCTCGCTATGAGCCTCATAGTTTAAGAGACTGAAAGGTCATTATTTCTGTGCTTTTAAATGTTGTTCATTTCGTTACACATCTGTCGCTTTTGCCAAGAGCAACTTTTCGTAATGTTATTTACAATTTACAATTTTAAGTTTAAGTATGTCAAGCAAAAAGAATCAGCATGAAGATAACATCCTGTATTTTGGTCTTAAAGTCTGCAAAAACTGTACGAAGTCCCTAAGTCGGTCTAATTTTCAATTTAGGTCTTCCCTTTAAGACAGAAATACTGACCCTAGAAATCGTAACCTGTAAATTGCTGCTACTAAAGAGACCCACAATTTCACAATTTTTTCAATTCAGGTTTGTTTGTGGGATATTCAGAAAAGTTTTCTAAATCATTTAGCTCCTCCCTCTAAAGGTGAACTGATGGCGAAGGCGTCTTTTATTTATTTATTTATTTATTTATTTGTTTGGCTTGGAGTTCATTTTATTAGTTTGAATTTGATTGCTTTTATCATAAGTATAGAAACGGGGACTTCGCTTTTACCCCTAGCTAAATCTATAGATTTATTTAGCGTATCTACCGGTATTTTTAATAATACTGGACACCGTTATCATTACCCAGTTCAAACGTCGAATTTCACATGTTCCTACTTAATTCGAGAGGTAACTGCTTTGAGATGAGACGCCTGAATCAACCAAATTAAACAGTTTCAAATTAAATACGACTTTGCCGAATTTGCGACTGAAACATTCAACATTTGTTTTAGAAGACGTATTTCACATGTGCCGAATATTAATGTATATTGTGGATAACAATTTTTTCTAGAGAAAGGAAATTCGGCACCATTAATTATATTCGAGGTCTGAATCATCTGCCGTATTTAATTATTTTCATCGACTAAAATAGGTGTTCGGCTCTCATAAGAAATTCCACGTTTTAAAGTGGCCTATTATAGCAGCTTAGTGGTTTGAAGACTGTTCTTTATTAAGTTATTTTTTTTCTTTTCAGTAAGAGCAGTTCCTATCTCTTTGTAGATCCATTCATCGGCTTGTGCCACGACTTAAGAATCAGCTGTCACGTAGTTGATTTTACTTTCTCTTTGACATGATTTATATGTCACTGAACATGATTTGTATGTCAAAAAGAGTGATCAATTTTCATTCACTCATTTCAATAAAAGCAAATGGTATCACTTCTCATTATAACGGACAACCTCGAACCATGACTTCGTCGTATAAACTTGCGGCAGTGAAGAAAGACGTAAAAGCTAACCCTTTTTGATCAAATTATTTTAAGGTTTAAACTCGAAGCTTTATGTAATGTAAAATAATCATAATTTACTTTTACCGGTATCACTTGTAATAATAATGGTGATGATGATGATGATAATGACAGTAATATGATTTTGATAATGATAATGATATACAGTTAATAACTCGTGTTTCTGATGACATGCCAAGCACAGCTGAGACTGGCCGGTTCCTGGAAAAATGTGCTACATCAATTTTATCATCAACGAATATCATTTAACACTTTCTCTATTTTCCAGCCCTTTTTTTGATCATTTTAGCACCGATCCTAATTCTGCATTTTTTTTTATTATTATTATTTTTAAGTTTCGACATCCGTATGCCTGGAAACCTGCCGTTTCGTAGACAGTTAGTGGCCAGTCTTGATCTTAAAATTATAGCTAAGGCATGTGTAAATTGTTCTTATGCGACAATGATGAATCGACGATCAAGTTGTGGGTGGAGGATAGCAAACTATTGGTGAATTTCCGATTTATTTTTCACAGGCGGAACGAGAACAATTGCGTCAAGAGAATCTGGCATTCAAGAATAAGGTATTTCTATGCTCGCACGTAATAATTAACAATTATTCTTTGAAATCGAGGTGAATAGTGGCAAAATATTTACCGAGCCGCGAAAGCGGCGAGGTAAATATTCCCAAAGCCACTATTCACCGAGATTGAGAAGAATAATTGTTTTAGTATGTACACACGAAGTGATCTCATCAAAATCAGAAAGGAAACCATTCAAAAGTAGGATTTGATTGACAGATCAAATCACGCGTAAGTTTAAAAATAGATCTTTGCAGAATTTTCAAACATGGCAATTCACAAGTTTACTCATTTCGCAAACAACAGCGTAATGGCTTCAATGGAATCGCTAAAAGTTTGAACTGTTTCCTTACCTGAGAAAAAAAGTAGAGCTGTGTTGTTTTCTGTTGACTCGCCAAGTTTATAGCCAAAAGGGCATGTTGTGTCGTTCTTCGCATGAAGTGCTGACAAAAATGGCGGCTCGGTTGCTCGAGGTAAGAGGTCGTCTTCCTGTATCATTCTTTTTCCTGTTTACTTGAAATGTAGAATTTCTGCAAACATTTCCTTTTAAAATTTGTTTGTCATAAATAAACTTCGATTTTTGAGCCAAAATTTTCTTCTTAGAAAACGCTGAGTTCACGAAACGGCTTCTTCTACGCGAATACACGGGAGTTGTAAACAATCCATCGAGCACAAAACTCCTGCTACAGTAAATTGAAAAACGCCGTATTGAATCCTTCCAAGTCTTTTCTTGCCTTAAAAAAAGTCAGCCCTAGGATTTTGTCGACTTTTAAAAGATCGTTCTCTAAAAAAAACGGGAAAAACACCGAGCTCTCACATTATCCACTCGCTAGGAGGTGAATATTGTTGAATAGTCCGAGATAGCGAACCAATCAGATTGCTTAAATCACCAAGATCACTGAGTGTGCATATACTAATATGTATGGTATCACTAAGAGTTACATCGCTATTTCAAGCATATCTAGATCTTGAACAATTAATGTTAACCGGCGGCTGTTATATCGAAGTAAAATACCCGCTGCTGAAAAATACACATTTGATCGAGATAGAAAGCTTTAGGGGCAAATTTGAAATTTTGAGGACAATCACGGAGTCAGCTATATTCCAGCAAGTCAGAAAGGGGTTTGGTTTCCTGCTCCTTGACACTATCTTTGTCGATTTTGTTATGTTTTTTTTTTGCGACCGAAAACTCGTAGGGCAAATGTCAACGAGGAAGGATTATATCGCCTGATTGACTACTACTTGACCCAACATGCCCAGTGAAATCGCGACAAAAATAATCGGCGGCTTATAAGACTATATAACCAAAACGTGAACGGGAAACTGGATTTTCTGTGTTGTGCTTATTTACTGAGTTTACAGGGTGAAGTTTGGCAAGTGCGTTTGAAGATCACGGCTTTCAGCATCTAGTAAACTATAAATGCTCGATGACAATTCCAATTCAACACGAAGTCGTAGAAAGGCCAAATATGATAGGTTTACAGTGAAAACATTTATTGTTAGTTTCATGTCCAATTGTAGATTCAGGTGTTACGGAACCAACAGGACGAGGAAAGAGAGCAGTTCAGAGAGCAGATGAGCAATGAACTTCAGACCCAGAGGGAGCAGATGACCAAGAAGCATAAAGAAAACATAGCAGAGATGGAGGCGAAACACAAGGAAGAAAAGGAAAGGTTGCGTCATGAGATGGACGCCACACAAGCTCAACTGAAACAGTTGGGCGAAGAAGGCGAACGGTTGAGAGAGCAGTTGGAGGAAAAACCAAAATGGTGGGAGACATTATTGTCGAACGTACACATAGGCTTCCAAATGAATGCAAACTTACACAATTAATTCTATGTAAGCATTTAGAGACTCTAAGGAGAACCCAGAGGAGTAAGCCTCTCTCCTTCGCGTAAAACTGAATTAGTGGCCCCCTATGTATTATGTGTTACTAACTTACTCTCGAACTTTTATTTTGATTGCAAAAGATTTTGATTGTAAGAACTAAATTCATTTCTGATTCAGTGTTTCTCTCCCGTAGGCTGAGGCCTGTTGCCTCTTTTGCTACCACTCCATTGACACTAAAATCGGTGTCATTTTGTTGCTTTTCATGTCGTTTACCTAGCTTTCACATTATAATATTTGATAGCCAAGAGAAACTAAAGATTATACATGACAGAAAGTTACGAAAACTATTAATTTTTCACAACTTTGTCCTCCATTTCTAGAGCTCTTTTTATCACATGAATAATCTAAAAACCTACAGTAATTTTAAAAGAGACCCTATATAATGCTTCACCTACCCTTAATAATGAGCGAATCTAACAGGTTGAGGAAACGGATGGCTTCCATTTTTTACTTCTCGTTCGGCGTGGCACAATGCATAACAAAAAGTTCAAATTGAACGCGCAACTAAGTTTACTCACCAAAAAAATGCGTCAGGTAAAAGTCGCACGAGGGCTTGCACGTACGGCAGAAAAGCTCAGGAACGTCTGCGTTATCACTATGCACAGGCGTACAGTTTAGACTGAGCAGTGTGAAATGTTCGATTAACCAGGCAGTTAAAAATGAAAGATTCAGGCACCTAGGCATCTAGACTTTCCCGAATACCTACTCAGTAATGTCAAAACAACTGTTAGGTATCAGTGGCAGATCCAAACCTTCAGATAAGGGCAAGGGTGGGTGGTCATCCAGACCCTAAGAAAGATGGGGGGGGGGGGGGGGGTGGTCTCAAAAAAAGTATTTTTGGCCTCAATTTGGTATAAAAATAGGGGGGCCCGGCCCCTCGGTCTCTCCCCTAAAACCGCCACTGGGTTTAAAAGCTCAGTGAGACAACTGTGAGAAGTTGATCTGAAGAAAAAGGGAGCCAAAAAGAAAGAAAAGAAGACGTGCGTTACAGGTGAAGCTTTGTCAGGATATAGATTTTTAAAAACAGTGTTTTTAAAATTACTACAATTACAATAAGAAGTGTCACTCTGTCCACAGGATCTCAACCAAAAGGACACTGTGCAAGCATCACTTTTAATACTATCGGATTTATACGAGAAAGCTTCTCGTTTATTGCTAATTAGTTTTGATTATAGAATGCTTTGTTTCTTTGGTTCCGAACAAGCATCGAATATCTGGGGCTGAATCATAAATGGTTAGCAGAGGAGAACCCGCAAAACAGAATAAAAGCTCAGATAAAAACGATTGTGTCAGTCTTTTTGTATTTGTATTTATACCTGGATTTTTGAAAACCGGTTAGCAAAAATATCAACTCATTCTACTACTTGGCAATTTAAAACAACAAATCTCATTCAAAGGCTGATTAAAAGCCTTTATATGACGCCGGGCAGTACGTTAATGGTCCCTAGAAGCATTCCAACGAGTCCAAATTTAAAATGACGCAAATCCTAGAACATTTATTCAGTAAACTGACTTCACCGTACAACAGGAGCATTTTCTGAGAAATGGAAGAGAAAAAGAACTTGTGTGCTATTAGTAAGCTCAAACACCAACAGCTGCCTACTACGTGTAACAACGTACCGAATGAGTAACAAAATGAGCCTCTTCAGTACAACTCTGGAGGTCGCAAGACTGACATTTCACATCGGTATTTCAATGATTATACTACTACATGAGAAATTTCTGCAATTTGATTAGCTTAGAGCAGTAGTATTTCAGCTTAATATGAAATACCTACATGTGAAACCCTTGTGGGTAGTAGTATAAACAAATAATAGCATGATTTGTACGTGATATTTGGCATAAATACCACTCGTGATATTTCAAAATTGTCTAAAATTTCACTCGCCTAACGGCTCGTGAAATTACGTATAACAATTTCGAAATATCGCTCGTGGCATTATCATGCTATTACCTATACTAACAGCTTGTCAATGAAGGTCATTTCACTACAGGTAGCTACAGGTGAGCGCAATCGTACCCAGACTCTCCGAAAAAGACATACTCGCAGTTCGCCGTGACATCTGAATCAGCTGGTAGTGAACGTAAAGTGATTTTATTTTATTACGTTTGGAGTGGAGATACAAAACAAAGACGTTTTCATCGTTAGAATCAGTCATATTTACACTTGAAAACGAAAGTAGTTGTCACAGTAAATGTATGTGTAAGCAAGTGTTTTAAAAGTGAAACCCCTTCTCGTAGATGAGGCTTTTCCCTAGCTTTCCCCTTAACCGATTCTTTGCAAAAGCAAGAATTTTATAATTTCAATTGTAGCTTAAATGTTGTGAAAAACAAAAAATCTACTGTGTTAAACCGAAGAAACATTTAGAAATATATAGAGGTCTTATACTCACACACATTTCAAATTTTGAATATTCATGATATTCAAAACATCTTGAGGAAGCTTTATCTGATAATGTCTTTAAACTACTCTAAGTGTGTTTAATTTATTACATATTGGAAACGGTGGAATGAATTTATAGGTTTAAAAAGGAGCGAGTAGCATCTAGTATAGAAATACTGAGGAAAGATATTGTTTTGGTATGTGATGGGCTGGTTTATTGTATGTATCGCCTGCTATTACAGTGGAACACTGTTAATACGGTAACCAATGGGTGAAAAAACAACAAAAACAAAAAAGGGGTGGTATTACCGGGGCAGGATTAAATTTCATAAACGCGGTGGGTCCCTATAAAAAGAGACCTTCCTTAGGAAGATTTTGATAAGGTTCCGATTACCCAGCCAAGATGGTAAACAAGGTTTTGAATTCTCCCACGTCTCGCGAGAAAAATCTAACGTACCGCAAAATGTTGCACTTTATCATTGGCCAAAATAACGAATACTTACAGAAAACCTGTTCCTATTGGTCTTTAATTGAATTAATAAGTATCTATCCACGAGGATAACGCGTATCACACGTACACGGCTTCGATTAACCGTCGTGGAAGATTCGGTGGCTACAGAAGAAGAATATTGGCTTTTCCTAAGAACTGATGATTCGTGTTCAAGAAGACCACTTCGTTCCATATCTTTTTTTTTTTTTTTTGTACCTTTTGGACGCTGTCAATTGACCACTCCAGAAAATACCATAACATACAATAATGCTCTTTGTTTGTCACACCAAAGTTTTGCATAAGCATTGTCTTCGATTTCTCTTGGGAGTTAAAATGGCCCCAAGAGAAACTGAAAACAATGCTTATGCAAAATTTTAGGGTGACAAACAAAGACCATTATGGTATGTCATGGTATTTTCTGGAGTGGTCAATAGGCCATTTCCGAGTTCCCGAAAATTCCACTTTCAAAGCGAGGCTAAGTGCGAAGCTATTGATATGAAAATGATTTTTAATTATGCTGCAAATAAAACTCATTTTCACAACAAAAGTTTCGCACTTAGCCTCGTTTTGAAAGTGAGATTTTTTGGAACTCGGAAATGGCCTATTGTATTTGTGATGCCAGGTAACCGTCTAAGTGAGGGAAAATGAAGTAAGACGGTATTTATGGCGGTGCGCTCAGACAGAGGAATTAAGAGTGGAATTTATTTTTATGAGCCATAGACATGTCCGTCGACGTTTCAATCCCGGGAAGCTTTTTCTAAGAAGAAATTATCAATAGCAAGAATAATAGAACTATTCTGTTTGCTGTACAGTATACTCCCAGAGGTATTGTGACGGGAATAAAACATCCCTTCAACTGCAGTGAATTGCATGTGAATTTCCTCTTGCTTGTTAGGTAGATCGGGTCTCACACGATTATTACAGTCCACAGATAATGATTTTTTTTCAATTACATTGCAAAGAGTAAGAAAAAATTATCTAAATCTGTTAATAAAGATGGTCTTAGCTGAATTGGGGCTACTCCGTAACTAGTACTTTTCCTGTCTCTGATTGTATTCCCGTTCGCTTCATTTCGCTGACCCTCCGTCCATGGACTACCACGATGGACTACCGAAATGGACTACCGAAGTGGACTGCTAAATGGACTACCAAAATGGACTACCTAGTGGACTACCCTAAATAACCTACCTTCAAAGTGTAAAAAGGGGGGTCGGTGGGCGACACACGACTTTTACCTCATGCCAAAATGCCGCTTGTTCCAATTAATTTTTTTTCTCTCTGTCTCGTAGATTATGCTCTGGAGGAAAACGTTTTGACTGAGCAAATAAGGTTTTGCCGCTTACCGTAAATCTTCTATTAAGCGCCCCCCTCTAATAAGCCACCCCCTCCCCCTCCCCTCCCCTCCCCTCCGTCCTTATTCTTCACAAACAATTAACGTGGACTGATCAGCTATGGTTTATTCAGGCTGGAAATTCATATTGTTTTTGGTCTTCGTCCGCATGACAACCTTCATGTGCTGAACTTTTTCAACCGTTTATGCTCTAGTTCTCTGTGGAGAATTGTTACCATTTTCGTATTCTTAGAAAAAGCAGTATAGCGCCCGGTAACCAAAAGTCCGTCCTCGAGAAACCTTGCTCTTTTTGATGCATTTCGCTAAATTAAATAAGCCCCCCTCTCTCTATTGAGCCCCCCAGGAGGGCTTAATAGAGGATTTACGGTAATTCATACTGAGAGCCGGTCGAGACACGTATATTGATTTACTACGGTTATTGCTTCTGGTCTACATGATTTTCCCTCTGATGCAAGAGCATTTTCCTTGACCTCTTTTGAAATGTAAAGTTCTTCATGGCGCCTAAATAAGGGTTTTAGGTTGTCTTGAATTGAGCATGCTTGTGACAAGAAGCTACTTTTTCATCATTATTGAAAAGACTATTAACTAATTTAAGCCAGGTCTGAAACAGGGTATTGATTTAAGAGTCAGCTCTTCAATAGGGTTTCAAATCTTTGGTTCCTGGTCATAAATCTCAGAGTTTGGTCTTGAATAGGATATGTATGTATGTATATTCCCGAATGTTACCATTTCTGGGTTGAGAAACGCTCTTATCACAACACACTCGTTCTATTTAACTTAGTTACTTTGCAATAGATGTTTCAGAACGAGAATAGGAAGTTAAGAACCTGAAGCAAAAACCAGTAAAGATTAAGGCTCATTGACTCTAAGCCCTACTGCGAGCGACGATCGATATCACAGGATTCGCCATTCGATATTTTTGTAAACTCTTTCGGGTAAGAATCATAAATTTCATGTTAAAAGAACGTTGTGTAAGTTAATATTTATTTTTCTTTACAAGATACGTTTTGATTTTTTACAAGAATGAGAGTAAAGTGGATTCTCACATCGCGAAGCCAACTGTACCCTGGGTACCAGAGATTTCTCCGCTCGGGTGCGGCGGGAATTTTCGGTGGCCCTCCCAGCCTCTTCTCCTGCGCGGGCAATGTAATGCAGTAGTTCATGGAACTGGGTATGACAGTGTTCCCAGACTTTTTTAACCCGGTGTCGACAAAACCGGGATCGGATCACTGATCGGATCATCGGATCGGATAACGGAAGAAAAAAAAAAACACAAGAAAAAAAAATAGGAAAATCATAATTTTAATTTGAAATAATTTTAAATTAAGTTTTTAATCATTAATGTTAACTCACATCAATAATAGACCGGATGTAACAGGAACAATAGCGCAAAAAAATAGTTTGTTACGCCTGCTCGCTTTTGCAAACTTTCCTTTCCTGCCTGTTATTGATAATCTATTTAACTTACATCAATAACAGACCGAATGGGAACCGAGCTATACCGTTTCTTAAGTGAACGTAACAGGAACAATAATACAAAAAGAAAAAAATAATTTGTCGGTGTATGACATTTGCAGACTGCAGACTGCAGACCGCAGACTGCAGACTGCGGACTGCAGACTGCAGATCACAGATTGCAGATTGTAAATTAAATGACACCAAAAATCTTCCTAATAAAGGTGACGTCATCGAAAATATAACATCG
Organism: Porites cylindrica; assembly: GCA_964035525.1. Taxonomy (NCBI): domain Eukaryota; kingdom Metazoa; phylum Cnidaria; class Anthozoa; order Scleractinia; family Poritidae; genus Porites; species Porites cylindrica. The sequence continues at coordinate 50,648,723 of OZ037776.1, read as the reverse complement.
TGTGAAAATGAGAAAGTAGCCTGGTTGATATTTTTGCGCGAAGTTGCATTGGCCTCATTCCCAAGATGCTCTTGGATATTCTTCTTCGACCCTTTCTCAACTCACCCGGCATATCACTAATTGCGTTGATTCTTTAGTTTTCTTTGAGTATTTTGAATTGATAATGACAAGTAGCAATGCCCACTAATGCCTGTCTAAATAGTAGTCTTCTATAGAAAAACGTTTTTAGATTGCGAGCACTTGGTGCTCACTACAGTTACGTCGACAAAAACAACCAGGATAGATCAAGGACATTTAACACCTTTTAAATGGCTTATTTCATCTTAGCAGTATTGAGGGATATGACAAATAATCTAAAACGAACAGATCCTACCTGGACTCGACGAATTACCAGAAGTGCATTTTGAATTTCTAAATAGGCAAATCATTGCTCATACTCAAGCTAAGTCCTAGTACACAGGTGGGGACCCCGTAGAATAAGGATTCCGGCGCCAGACAGACTTACATAACCATAGTTTAATTTCGTCTGTGGCGTAGGCTAAATTGCTAGACTGTTGCTATGGAATCATGAGCAAGTTTGTGACATCGGCAGACATTATTCTGCTCTAAGTCAATACGAAAAGAACAGCCAACAGCTCCTTTAGGAATGAGGTCGGTGTAATTTGCGTGAAAAATATAAACTTCGCTTTTAGGCCTTACTTCTCGGAAAGAGGTAATGTTGATGATGACGCCACCTTTATTACGATATTTTTGGTTTCATTCAATTAACAGTCTTCTTGCTGCCTCATGCAGTCTGCAGTCTGGGGTCTGCAGTCTGCAGTCTGCAAATGTCATACACCGCCTTCCGTCAGAGTCTGTGATGGTTAGATGGGTCTGGGTTAGAGAGATTCCAGAATCTGTTGACTGCTCTCAAAACATTTTGATTTTGTGTCAGCTTGGGTCACGTTTTCGTTTGCTGATTTTTATACTTTTGTTATTATCATTTTTTATTATTACTTTTTTTTCTCGCTGAGATCCTATCCATGATCCGATGATCCGATCCGATGATCCGGTCCGATGATCTGATCCGTGATCCGATCCCGCTTTTGTCGATTCCGTTTCCTACCAAGAACTCGGAACACACTCACTGACGTCACTGTTCTCAAAAAACAGTCTTTCATTTAAAGCAAAATGCTTCACAAGAACTGTCAGAAGTTGCTTGCAAATATATATTTGTAAAAAGAATATGAAAATGCTACCAAAAATGTTGGTATAGCCCAGTGAAGTTCGAGAGGAAAAGCTTAAAGGTAAGTTGTACGACCCCGTGTTAACTGTTTTGTACCGCATAAACAACCTCGTGTTGGAGCGTCTGAAAATGTAAGTCGTGGCTTTTGGCCCGCTTCAGGCGCCGAACCGTTTTCATGAGCCAAACCTAATACATTAAATTTATAGTACATGAAAAGTTCGTCGTCTGAATCAGTTTATTTGGAACGGCTCAGCCGGGAGATTTGACTTTGGAGCGAATTTGGCCGACGCCTTTGGTTCAGACGCTGAGCTTTCTAAGGCAGAAATGCTATAAATATCGTATTTTGACCGAAATGGGTATTTCTCTCCGGTTGAATTTAGTTCGGTTGGGTCTAAATAAGTTCAGTGGATCGTAATAATTTTGGTCGGCCGAAATTCCACTGAATTTGGTTCGGTTCATTAAAATTTGAGTTTCACGACTGAACCGAGGCCTAATGTTTCATTCTGTAAGTGTTGGACGGAGACGAAGATCAGTCTTAACAACTGAAGCATAAACGTACTTTTATTTCTAATTTAACCTTACCCTTATAGCAAAGTAAAACTCTTTGTTGATGGTCGAGATCTTAACAGGTGAAGTGATAGGCTTAATTGATGATAACATTTTCATGGTACTTAGAATCATGAAGTCTTTCCATTACCCTCAGCCGTAGAAAAGCAAGCAAATTAAAAGCTTTGATAATCCGTCCTTCTCAGAGCTAGAGATGTTAACTTCCGAATTGTAGTATTATAGTACACCGATGAGTTTCAACAATCGAAGTTTGTTTTATTTTATTTTATTTCATTTCATTCAGTTTGAAATATACACATATCAATATTTCTTCCGGAAATTGAAACTATCGGTAGTATTCCCGGAACTCCACTATCATCTGTTTATACATTTAAAGCCTGGCACCTTGTCCTTCGGAAGATATTCATTTTTTACGCATATTTAATAAACAAAATTACGTATGGATGGTCTGAGGGAAATATTCGATCCAGTATGTAACATGTTAAATGTAATTTCCTTTGTGATCTTTACAATGAAAAATTCAAAATTGTTTGTTCACGAGTGAGAGGCATGTAGGTTAGCATATGATTTGAAACTGAAATTTCTCGCAGCTGGGGTTTTCCCAAACCAATCGAATGCAAATGCATTCATTAGTATATAGCGTTTCAATACAAAGTTTTCGTAACCGCGCAGTTGTTTGGCGATGAACGATGTTTGAAGTCTTCTAGTATTGCAATTGAAATTACTTTCAAAAATTGCGTGCTTGGCTAGTCAGTGATGATAAGCTTGGAACCAGTGGAGCTCTACGGGACTTTCTGGAGGTACATTTCTCTTCGATGCAGTTCTCTTCAATGGTAGTTAGTCAGGTCCAAGATCCACATTAATCACAACCACGGTGTGGGCAAGGAGTACTTAAGGGGTACATTGTTTTGTCTAATCGCCGTGAGAAACCTCTGCTACCAGGCGGCGGAATTTCTAAATGTTTCTTTGTAGGCTGTCAGGCCATAGGTTGGTAAATACAGTGGTGAGGTAAAAAGAAAGCGGGAAAAGAAAAGGAATCCAAAAAGCTTTCCAGAGCGTTAATAGAAATGGAGGTAAGTAATATTAATAGTTCGTTGTTTCCAGTTGTTATCTGGGTTAGCCAAAGGCAAACCTCAGTAAACAGCGGTAAAAAATCATGAAAACATTTAATGCCAATTGACGTAGTTTTTCTTCTTCTTCTTCTTCTTCTTCTTCTTCTTATTATTATTATTATTATTATTATTATCATTTTTAGGAATGGAGGGCACGTTATAAAACAACGGAGGACGAAGAAAAGGCCCTAGCTATAGCTTTGGAGCAATCGCTCAAAGAATATGAAGGCAGCTGCAGCCGATTAGTAAGTGCATCGACGATTTGTTTATTGTTATTCTGGTTAGGTCTTTTTGGTTTGATTGAATTGTTTGATCGAAAGCTTGTTTAGCAATACCTGATAGGTAACGAAGGACTAATAAAGTCTGCACGTTAGGAGGCAAGAGCACTGGACTGGAATCCGGAGAAAACTTGTTCAAGTTCTGTTGCCGTCCAAACTTACTTGATGTGTTTCTCCATCTCACTTATAAGACAACTACTGTTCTTCCTCCTGTAATTCGTAGCAGTTTCTTTTTTCACCTGATTAACCCACATATTGTCTTTCCACCAGGAACACCGAGTACAGCAAGACAGATCGAGACGAGAAGCTGAACTATCGTCAGAAAAATTCCCCACACGAGTTAAAGAAAATCATTTGCGAACAAGTCCAGGTAGTGAGGATGTGCATTTGGCGCGTCATGTCTGCAAAGATAGTAAAGCAAAAATGCGGTCAGTTGGTTTAGTAATTTTCCACGCAAGAAGTAAAAGAAAAAATCTATAAATTCGTATGTTTATTAAAACTTCATAAACCCGCAGAAAGGTTAGCAAGGTTGGGCAGGAGTACTAGACTACAAAGCGCGATATAGGCTGGTTTCGCTCCAACGGCGGCCAGTATCGACTCTTAAATGTGGAGAAATAAACTGAAGGTACTATGTACCTTCGCCTTGACTAGACTAGACAATAAGCGTGGCTTGGATGATCACTTATCAACGGCGGTCATAAACAGTGTCCTCAATTAAACTTTCATGTTCAATGCATTTGATTCTTGAATAAAGCAGTTGTTTACATCACTACTATAAGTACCCTCTATTAACCGTTTGTTCATTTTCTGCTTGTTTCCTGGTTTGCAGTCTGAGTTCTGGGATGAAATTCGCTTGATATGGTAATAGCAACTTCTTCGTGTTGATATTAGGCATTATAAACGGTTTTGTCCCCCGAATTAAATCATCAGCGTGCAAGATCTCGTTAGGTCTGTTCTCCGCCAACTGCTTATACTTTTGGATCAATGTTTTCCAGCCACCATAACATTGATATTTAAGCATCGGTGCGGGCTTATGAAATAGTATTTTTAAGTTAAAAAAATATCAAGACGGTTACCACTTTTCATTGGTAGCAACAGGGACTGCGAGTGCAAGCACTGGTGATGAGCGGAAAGCAATTCCTCTTTGTCTCCCAAATAACTGCAAGTGGAATTCACACGCTCGTGAGTGTACGAAAACAGAAGAACAACGCTCGTCTCTGTATGTGGTTGATGAAGCCATTGAGAAGCTCAGGGAAGTCAAAGGTAAGTGACCGTTTCTTACCATGGATTGCGGGCAACCTGAAAAATAATGTGGAGTATAAGACAACACTCTTCTACCGGTACTTTCTTCCTGGTTGTAAAAGCAGAATGATCATCATCACCGGTTAAATTTTTGTGACTCTCAGACTGAATGTAAGATAATGATATTGTCAGATCGTTTATCAAGGAATAGCCTTCGCTCGGTGGGCGCTACTCAACGACACGGGGAGACCCAGCCCTGTGGTCCCACCCTATTTCTTCTTTAGTCATTTTACTGTAACATTAAAATAATTTAGTATTTTCCTGAAACATTTTAAAGGCCCTTCTAAAGACTTAAAATATAAATTTCCCGACCCTTTCATATACTTTAACTCGTGATTTCCCCACCCTTTGATACCCCTTTAGGGCCGAGCCTCCATTATAGGGAGCCCTCGTCCCACCCCCCCGCCTCTTCTCCGGGGGTGGTCTTCAATGTTACTCGTTGGAAAGAAAGTTTCTCGCTCTTTTAGGTCCAGTGTGCGTGGTGTCAATAGCCGGTCCTTACAGAAAGGGAAAGTCGTACATTTTAAGCGAAGCTTTTGATCAACCGGAGGTTTTCCCTCTTGGACATGAAATGGTTGCAGAGACCATGGGGATCTGGCTGTGGATTGTTCCGGAGAAATATAAGGTAAGCAACAATCTTGCTTTTTACGGTAAGATACAAAGCCACATGAAATTACCCTAATCCCAGCGTTTAGGACTGAGATCAATATGAAAATTGCATTAGTAACGCAGTGTGTATGGGTTCGAATCTCGCTGTATGGTTGATATTTTCCTCACTTCACGAAAAATTAGATTTACACAAATTTGCTCGGGGCAAATATGGTGCAAAGAAGTGCAAACGAGGAGGAAATCAAAGGCAAAGATAGTAAATACCTCACTTGCACAGCGGTTTACATGGGGTTGTAAAATTCGTGAGCAAATGCGATATTTACCATCTTTCCCGTTGTTTAACCTTAGTTTACACTTTTTTGCACCATATTTGCACTAAGTAAGTTTGGTGTAAATCAAATTTTTCATCTACTTTTTTTTTACATTTAGTTTTATAGACAACCACTTTTAAGGAGCCTTATATATGGGACGGATTATCCATCGCTGTCATCTCTTGAAAGACCATAAAATGAGCAATTGCCGGCAAATTCAGAAAACCGTTAAATGTATGGGATGTAATTTTACTGTGTTGAAAGGAAAACCTTCTTTTCGTCGCTATGAAAAATTTCAGCAGTAAACAGCAACTATAATTAGTTTGTGGTATTAAAAGTTTGTCCACGTATCCTAAACGTTGTTGTAACTACACAATCAACATTCCCCCTTAATTATTTCAGGAGTTGATGGTTTTGACGGTTTCTGAGTTAGCTGGCAGTACAACGTATTAACTTATTGTCGAGGAAAAAATCTTTCGTACTTAACTGCAGCTTAACTTCCAGGATTCTAGAGGCCAAGAATTCACAGTGGTGCTACTGGATTCAGAAGGGATCGACGCTGCTTCCAGTGTTGGTTACGATGATAATCAAATATTTACTTTGACGGTTCTGCTAGCTTCCGTGCTTATTTACAACTCACAAGGTGTCCCCATGAGGCGTGATCTCGAAGGACTAAAGTATCCTTTACTTACCCTGCTTTATCCCTATTCTCTCCTATTGCGCTTCGAGCAATTTCTTGCTTTCCTAATTGTTTGTTTGTTTGCTTCTGCTTTTTTTAGGGGGAGACAAAAGTACTGAAAAAGGTGGAGCTCTCATACATCCTAGGCATCCTACTGATGAACAGTTGCGACGCGTAGATATATATTTTTTAGCAACTAAGATGATTTGCAGTCTGTCTACTTTGAATTGAAAGGACATTTAATTGTGGCTTTATTTTATTTCATGATACCTCTCTTATTTGGAAAGATGAATGTATATTTCATTAGGTGGTTGAGAGAGTGGCAGATTGAGTGACGTTTAAAACGTATCATTTTTATTTGAAACGGTAGTGTGAAAATACCTATTTACCTTAAGAAATTAACTCTAACGCGTAATATTCCTTAACATATACTAGTTTTATAGCAAAGCTCTCTCAAAGAATCCAAGTTAGATCAAACCAAGGGGTTGGTGTCAAACAAAAGGAAACAGAGTTATTTCACCGAACGTTCCCTTACTTCCTATGGCGCCTGAGGGATGTAACGCAAGCTATTCCACGTGTTTGCAAGGATTTGAAAGACTACTTCTTAAAAAAGGTTAGACAAAAATGCAAGACCTTTGCATCAAGAAACGCAGTTGTTGTAAAGTGGTTGCAAAAGTGTGTTAATTACCGATGTGATGTATTGTTTTCCAGGGCTCAGTTCTGCAAAACATGGTTAAGTTTAACTCGGGGTACGCCAAATTTAACTGGGCAAGGCTTTAAGGTCGAGGGAAATGTAACTGGAGCTTATAAGATAACGTTTAGCCTTTATTCCGAGATTCAGTCAATTAAATTTTGATAACATACAGTTATAATTTGAACCGGAAACCTACAGTAAAAAAGATCGATACAATCATGACAAAATTTAAATCTTTAGTTTATAGTGTTGATCGAGCTTTCAGCCTTAAACAGGCTCATAGTAAGGTTCGTGCTCTTTTCCAGGCTTTGTCATAAATTTAGCGCTCTGTTTCCGGTTTCCCTGTCGTCGGGTGCGGCTGTCTTATTCAGGTTAGTTCAGTCTTTTTCCCTTTTCGTAGGTTTTTAGAGACCAAGATTCCGCATCATTGTCATCATCTCGCCATCAGAGTCAGCAAGTAGCGGAGAGCATTCTGCGTTACTTTTCTGGTTTTGAAGCCTTCCACTTGCCTCCACCTACGGCTGAAGGGGACATAATGAGAACCCTTAACGAAAATAGGAGTCAAGTACGACCTCAATTCTTTACTAAACTGGAGGAATTTAAGACCCTTGTTAAGTCTACTCTGCTTCCAAAACACAGCTGCTTTGATGGACAGCTGGTAACTGGAGAAGGTAACAAGTCTTTATACCCTTTCAGTACAGACTGAAAATCAACAAATAGAGTTCTAAAAGCATAGTGGTTATATCAGTGGGAATGGAAACTACCCAAAAAGTGCTACTGGTCTTTAATTTAAACTAATAACAATGCGTTATTCTGACGTTTCATACCCTGATGGGCTACTTTTTCATTTGATTTTTCTCCTGCATAAAAGAGAGTTTATTGTCAACTAATTGGACAATCAAATACAAATTACAAAGAATGTTCATCCGCCACTTGAAAAAATACCATAATAATCTTTTTGTAAACACCCCCCCACCCCCGCTCCCGCTTCCGAAGTTTTGCATAACCATTGTTTTCAGTTTCTCTTGGGAAGATTCTAAGTCCTAAAAGAAATATGGAAAGCTTTGTCTTAGACAAAAATATTGTTATGGTATATTTTTCTAAAGTGGCGAATAAAAATAATTTCAATAAATAATACATAGCGAATACAAAGAAAACTTGTATGCTTGACATGTTTCATGTACGTTAGTATCCATCGTTAGAATATGATTGCTCTAAACTGCAGTAGTTTGAGTTGATTTTTGATCAGGGTATTTTAGGCTATGCATGTATACACTGTACCGGATATTGGTCTTGATGGGTAATTTCGGAGCGGTTACTTTGTATCGGAGCAAAAGCTGCAACCACGTTGATTTTAAAAAAGTCCTTAGAACTAGATCAACACATATCGGATAGGTTTCTGTACCAGTCCGTTTGTGGCAATGTGAAAAGGTGTGCATGCGCATACCAGCGGCCGAAGTATTTTCCATATCGACATGATAACATACACAATAAGCTGTCCGCTGTAGTGTAAGATACCCTTTATAGTGCGTTATGTTCAAGTTGTGATTTGTGCGTGTAGTGCTGCATTTTCCCCATCACGAAAGATTTGAAATTGTGGTCAGTTGTTTTCCTGTAATCGTTTTATCTAAGTAGAAAATAACAGAACATAGAAAAAGATTAACTGAAGAGAGAAGTTTCACTAAATAATAACAGGACTTGCTGCTTTGACCACTCTGTACGTGGAAGCCATTAACACTACTGTTTCTGTTCCAAACGTGCAGTCCGCGTGGGAGACGTTCGTGGAAACAAAATGTATCGACGCCAGAAATGTAGCCCTGGGTATTTACAACACTCGTATGCGGGAGGTTTTGTCCAGTAAGCTCCCGTGCGACAATGATGAAATTCGCAAGGTACATAGCGATTCGCTAGAAGAGTGTCAACGACAGTTTATGGCCGAAACCAATGGCATATCCACAATAACAACTGAAAAGTATTTACGGTTGCTAAAGGTAAGGTTTTAATGTACTCTTTGATATCTTTAAGGAATGCGACTGGATGGAAGAAATGAAAATATAATGATGATTATAATGATGTTGACAATAATAACGATGATGTTAAAAACGTTTGTAATGATTATGATGATGATGATGATCAGAGTGATAATAATGATGATGACGATGACGACGTGATGATGATTAGTGAATAGAGTTGCTTAATAGTAAGTCTGCTAAGATGCTTGTTCCAGCTACTAGATAAGAGCAATAACATCAGGCCTACATAATGTACTTATCTGGGTTGAATTTCATCTAGAATGTTGCAATTTACCCTCATATTTTCTTGCCTTCCAGAAGGTAGTTGTTTTTTGTTAATGTTCTGCTTATAATTTAGTATGATTTCTCCTTCCTTTTTAATGCATTCCTTTATTCAGCAATCGTTGATCCAGAAGTTGACTGAATGGCAGACTGAGAATACTCGGTTGACCAAAGAACTCTAATAATTTGTTGTCTAAATTGAAACGACAACACCTAGGTCCAATCCTTCATCAACTACAAGGGCATGGTGGATCGAATTTGTCTTTTGACGACATAATTGGAGTATACCATGGCATTAAAGACGACTATGAAGGACAAACGGTTGGAGCAAAAGATGTGACCGCAGCAGCTTTTTTTGATTTCCAACCCGTAAGTATTTCCTCCCTGTTAAACGTACTTCATGCTTCATTTGACCTTGTTGTGGCTTGTTCTGGTGTAAGGTTAGCATTATGGCTTTTCCTTGGCCTTTTTATTTTTTCTTATATTGTTTTTGTTATCGTTGTATTAGTTATTTTTTGTTCCGTTTTTCCAGTTCTTTATGTCCTCACTCTGTGCGTTTGTCAGTTCTTTCGCGTGATTTTCATGAAATTTTTTAGAATTAATTTTCAGTAGGCAGCAGTGTTCAAAACTTCTGACACAGTGGTAACTGTATTTTTTGTTCCTCCATTGCGGCCGCGAGAGTGGGTAGAAAAGTTGCGTCCTTAACGGGTTTTAAGTCATTTTCCTGGAAACCTAACGAAGGATTTTTCTGTCAAAAGAATGCGTTTGAATTCGTTGCCATTCTTGCTTCTCATGATTATATGACCTAAGATATTTGGAATCAGACTAGCTTAGAAGCGAGGCTCCCAAACAAGTCCGCATTGAAATCATTAAAACACAACTGAGAAAGAAAGTGTGATGATGATTGTCACAACTATTGTAGGAACTTGCAAGGGAAACAAAGCAGTACCTTGAAATATTGCGACAGATGAAAAACTTTGATGAAAAAGCAGCACAAGAAATGAGAGTACAAGTTTATCAAGAGCGAGAGAGAAAGAGACTTGAGGTAAGTATATAGACTAGATGTTTCATCTGTGATGAAGCTTGAATGAAGAGAAAAAAAAGGGAATTAACCAAACGGCTTTAAGAATTACCTGCTGATTTTCACACATGTCGTTATAGTTCTGGATATTTGTGAGTTGCCCACAAAGTCGAATCAGACATTTTGGATGAAAAATTGCTACAAAAAGCACACGTTACAGCAAACTATATGTATAAAAAAAACAAAACAAAACAACGGCTCTCGATATTGTCGGTGCAGGTTTGTCAAAGTTTAAAGGAATACAAGGACGTTTTTACTTGTTATATCCTTTCCGTCTTAACGGAGAAAGTGCACGCGAACATCAAGGTGCGCTTATTCTAGGACTGTAGAAGAGGGAGGTAAATAAAGGTTGCCTCGTCCCTAGTTGTCTCGCGTGCTCAAGAGTTCCCCAATCCCCACTTAGACTCGGGAAAGCCTGTGGAGGAGGCCCAAATAAAGGTAAAAAAATTGGATAACGGCACATGTTTTCCCCGAAAAAAATATCCTGAAAAACTCAGTACTAGATTAGAGAACAAACTGAGTTTTTATATTAAGAAGTACATGCTACAAAATCGCCCTTGTCTGGCTAGTATTCTACAATGACCACAAAGCGACAGTTTTCATCATATTCGAATTAAGTTCATTTTCCATCTCAATCTAACAATATGACATTTCATGCACAGAAATATCATGATGTGTAAAAATAATGGAGAATTAATGACAGACAATTAAACAATTAACCTTCATTTATTACCATGATTACTTTAGGAACAACAGCTGCGACTTCAGCAAGAAAATCAAGAACACAAAAAAGAGGTATCATATTTACTATCCATTTCTTCCTTTCTTTTTTATTGTTATCCAATAAAAGATTTGTACCTTGCACCATTTGCTTTATGAACAGACAGGCCACAGAAAAGATTGGACCTTGACCTGGGGTATGCCAATACATACGTGTATCCGATACCTTGCGCAAGTTAAGCTTGGTAGGCTTGACACCCAGTCTTAACCTTTTAGTTGTGGACCTCTGAAACGACGTGTTTGTTTCATTTTGACTTTTTCAATTGGACAGTGGTTCTTGCACTCTTCTATGTTCACCTGTCGTTGTTTGTTCTCTCGCGGTTTTTCTGGCTACACTCACTCAGAAAAAAGAGGGACTGCTTCGATGGTCGCATGCCATACGACAAAATTTTCTTGCAAGAAGGATGTTTTGAGTTAACTTTTGAAAAGATATTGGAGTGGTTAGTGTATAAATGACGACAGCCGTTAGCCTGATTATGATTGTCTGTCTTCACATGTAATGACCTTCAACCGTTTCATTTTTTCGTTTCTTTTACTTTTCTTGAAGATGGAAATGTTGATCACTAGGCTAGAGAAAGAGAGGGTACAATATCGGCAGCAGATGCACAGTGAGCTGGAAGCACAGCGAGTTCAAATGCAAAATATGATGGCATCAAATATGAAACAAGCCGAGCGAGAAAGAGAGGCCTTCATCAAGGACAACCAAGCCTTAGAGGAGCGCTTTCTGGATATGCAAAGATCAAACGAAGAAAACATAAAACTGATAAGAAATATGACCGCTTTTGATTGCAAGGCAACATAAAGAGAAGAAGGTTCTTAGAGAAAATGCCAAGGAACTGCCCAGGGATAAAATGGAAGGCTTGTTAAACGAAATGAGTGAAAGACCCAAAGATGAGGTCAGCGCATTGCTTAAAGAAACAGATGACCAGTTTGTGGGAGCCAAGAAGCTGAAGCAAGAAACCAGTGACGAAGGGGATGATAATACATGCCACAAAAATTTGGATGAAGTGCCAGAGATGATTAAATTGAGATCAGAGGCTGTGGAAGATGTGCAGAAAAAGATAACCGAGACTCATCAGGAACAAGAAGAAGTCGAGACATCAAGTTACATAAAGAAGGGATTAAAAGTTATTGCGCGAACAGCAATACCAATTGGTCAAATTATTTCTATTGTTCATCCAGAAACAGCACCATTCGCTGTGCCAGCAAGTGCTGCTATTGGTACTGCCGCTGAAGCACTGTCTAATGAATGCAGTATAATGTGAAGTTTTATAGGAAGCCAAAGTATTTCTAGCTTCATTAACTGTGTTACCAACATGTATTCTATCTGTGGAAAAGATGCAACTTACTCGATCAACGAACTCGAAAAAGTGCGAAAGTAAGAAATTAGTGAAAAGAAGAAATTTTTTCAATCCAAAAAAAGTGCTATACATGATTTGTCTGTAAATAGGAATTAGCTTAGTTGCCTAAAGGTATGAAAATTACCAATCAATCGAAGCATAATCGGATCCTTTTATTTTTAATTATTTATTTATTTTTTCATTCAAATGACCTGGCCTGCCTCTTAAAGGCTAAATCACTCCTCAATTAAAAGGGAAAAAAAACCGTCTCTGAACAAGAGGTACATACATTTAGCCGAATGTTTGAAAACGTGCTTCAAAATGGCCCAGAATAATCGCACAAGAAGCGCGGTATGGTATGGTATGCTCGGCGGGGGTGATTTGGGGGAAGGTGTCTCCAAGGAAATCGGTGGTTCAGTCCGCCTGCCAATATGACGTCACGTCTCGCGTCAGTGACTTTCAAAATGGCGAGCAAAGTGTTCATCGAAGAGACGGATAAAAATTTCAAATTTATCACGGAAATACCGTTCCGATGTCTTGGATTTGGTGATTTTAAGATCTTTATTGCCATAGGAATCTGGACATTGGTCCTCTATTGGAAGGAAACGTCCAGTGGTGTAATGAATTTTAAAAGATTCGTTTCTATGGTCGAGCAAATTTTACGGGAAAGTATACCTACCGGTCACACTAGCTGTAGCGTTGAAAGAGGAAGCTAAATGACAGGTATTGTGAGAGACTCTGAGCATTGAATCTTGTTGCTTTACCGCATTTTAAAACTGTATAGGGCATACACCTGTGATTCTGTAATTAAATCCCGAAGACCAATAAAAGGTTTCGTTTAATTATTGTTTTTAGGTAAACCCAGTGGCGATTTTAGGGTAATAATATTGATGAATAAGACGATGCACAAAAGGCCAGTGGGTGTTGGGTATAAACTAGTACAGTTGTCAGCGGCATTTGACATGGAATTCGCTACCATTAGATTTGCGTGAGTCACCACCTTTAACTGGTTTTAAGAGAGGATTGAAAACATATCTTTTTATGTAATTTTTAGAGAGTGGGTCATTGTTTTTGTGAAATGATTTTAAGACGTGTTGTATATGGATTGTAAATAAATTTTTAATATTTGTGATATGTAAATTATTTCATTTTTCTTCCTTTTTTACATTATTGAACGCTATATAAATAAAGTTATTATTATTATCATTATTATTATTATTATTGCTATTATCATTATTATTATCACTATCACTATCATCATTATTATTATTATTATTATTATTATCATCACAGTTTGTGGTGTACTTTGTTTTGTTTGTCATGATGTCAACTAACATTCAGCTGTTTCGAAGGAGGGACCTGTCTTGACAGCTTATGGTTTTTCCCAGGTGGTGTGCGCACTACGATCGCTAAGAATTATGGGTAGCATTCAGAATCTGATCATTTGTGTCAAGATGGCGTGGAGTGAACATCTCGACTGCAGAGTGAATATTCGTTAATTATGGCTCAGTCAATTCCAAGTGTGCTCACCCCCGGGCATTTGTCGAGCATTTGTCATCTTGTCAGAACCAGCGTTTGGGAATTTGTCACAAAGCCTCTGCCCGGGGGAGGGGCATTTGTCAAATCTTCTAGAAGTGGTTAACGTCGTTCCTTTTTCAATATTTCACTTAAAATATGCTTATTTATATAGATTGAGATATTTCTATAAAGAATATTTTTGATAAGTATGCTTTAAAGAGATATGCAGTCCGGGATGGTTATCAAAGTTGATAACCACCTTACGTCACAACATGGCGGCCATATTAGAAATCGGCGATTTTCGTAGCCTGTTCGTCGTTTTCTTTGTTTGTTGGTCATTGCTCGCCGTATGTAGCCATGATTCCATTGAAAAATGGCGAAAAGACATTTCTAAACACGTATGCCCAAGATGGCGACTGTGATGGAAGTAACATTTTGGGTCGAGAGGTTTCAGGGCGGTTGAATTCACACGTTTGAATGAGGTATGTTTTTCAACTTTGCATTCAAGTTTAGGTTAGTAAATGAGTTTTGCCACAGTCCTAAAAACTATAGAGCTAATCAGTAGTCTCTTTCCTTTCGATGCCATTGTTGTTTATCCCAATGCAAACCAAGAAAAAAAAGTGCATGGGGTGGTCTTGGTCTGCGTCTTGTTAAGTCGCTTACCGCCATTTTGTGTTTTCAACGTTGTTGTCAATCGTTCTTTTTATTATCCGAACATGTTGTGACATGTTGTATTCACGATATCTTATAGGTCGGCGGGATTTGCCCTCTGATGCAAGAGCATTTTTGGGTACCTCACGTTTTCGTAGCGTAAAGCTTTTTGTTACGGCTGATTAAGCTAGGGTTCTAATTTTCTCTAAAATGCCTTAGCTTCTGGATCCGAATAAATAAGCGATTTCCTTTACTCCGTAAATGTAATGTTCTTCTGCAATGATCACTTTGCATCTGACCGAGAAAAGTCGGCACAGAATCGCTTTGTTCAATGCTTCAATCATGAAAAGCACTGAAGGTAAGACCCGCGGCTCGCCAAAAATTTTGATTTCACAATGAAATCAGTGCAACTAGAAAAAAACTAGTGCTAAGAGGTACTGATATGCATAACATTAATAATAAATTATCCCCCTAAAACAGTTGAAGCTTCTTCCAAATACCCGGCCACTTCTCGGAAAGCTTTAAAGAACAAAGTATGAACGCAGTACTTTCTTAGTTGTTATTCAGCAAGATGTTCAGTTGTTACAGCTGTAGGTATGATAAGAGTAGTTCAGGGGGTCATCTTTTCAAGGACTTAGTCCTCTGTTGGCACCCTGTCTGCATTTCCCTTCGTTTATCATCTGTATTTATCATCCACATGAAGTAAATAAAGTTAATAGAGTATTTGATTTTTGT
Organism: Porites cylindrica; assembly: GCA_964035525.1. Taxonomy (NCBI): domain Eukaryota; kingdom Metazoa; phylum Cnidaria; class Anthozoa; order Scleractinia; family Poritidae; genus Porites; species Porites cylindrica. The sequence goes on along the minus strand of OZ037776.1, from coordinate 50,633,547 downwards.
CTATTTATAGACATTATTGAGCACCTTTATTCAAGAAATACTGCAAAATTGCAAGTTTCTTTCCTATTGGTATGAGTCATAGAATGTCTTAAAACTGGTTTAAAACTGAAAGTGGCATATTTGTTATTACAAAGCCTGATGCAGTCAACAGCAATAGATTTTACAAGAATTGAGTTCATCAGATATTCAGTAGCCTGCGCACCGAAGACGTAATTCGGTCCTGTGTCATTCCCGAACAATAGGACTCTTCCAAGAAAATCAGTGACATCACTGTTCTACGAAAAATTAAAACTGAGGTAGTGATTAACATAATAACATTTCATACTGGAACTGTTCGTTGCAGAAAGTCGATATGGTGAAAATTTTTAAGGAAAGCTAAGAGGTAAGCTGTTTTTGGTAGTTTTACCAAATCAATCTCGCTAAAGTTAACCGGATTCGTGGCTACAAATTCGGTGAACGACAGATGCAGACTGCAGACTGGCAGATAAACAAGGTAAACATATATTGTTGTGAAATGCTTTAACAGATTCCCTATGCCTTTAACTTTGAGTCTTCTTAAAGTCTAGTTTAGGGATAGGGAATCTGTTAAAGCATTTCACAACAATGTTTACCTCGTTTACCTGCCAGTCTGCAAGTCTGCAGTTTGCGTTTGTCGCACACCGCTACAAATTGTAGTTCCAATGTAAATGGCGAACCGGAGAAGAAGATCAACCACGAGGTAAATATTACGCTAGCCTGTTTCTCGGGTGGTCTTAACAAATAACGAAGCATAACCACACTTTTATTCTTAATTTCGCGCACCTTTTATACAAAGGAAACCTCTTTACTGATGGTTGAGTATATAAACGTGTAAAGCGAAATTTTCCTTGAGTATCAAGAAGCTTTATCATGCTTAATGAATAGTTTATACTCAGTATCATGAACTCTACTATAAATTATCAGCCTTAGAAAAGCAAACATCAGCAGCTACACGGAAATCGTCCTTTCAAAATATTTTTCCTTTCGCTGGAAAACTGCAACAGTAGATAAGTCAGCAAACTGAGGTTTATATCATCCAATTCCAACGGAAAGCATGTTTCTTCCCGGAAGTATCTACGGTTGTTTGTTTTCCCGGAAAACTACCAGCAGTTTCACTTAATATAAACGCGAAACCTTTTCTTTCGAAAGGTATTCGCTTTCTTCAAATAATCATTTGATATAGTATATAAAATGCTGCGTGGTCGGAGATCTATTTTGTTGACTGTGTTAGACTTTGTTTGACTCTGAAGATGACTACCACACAGGTTGTCGAAACTTCAGTCACTGTCAACAACAGTCCTATTCAGGACTACGTTCACCCGGACGATCAAACTCAACCTACTTTTGTGTTAGTTTTCTTTTATTTTACCAGTTAGCCTGCGAATACAGCCGTCTCTATGAGGAGAGACGGCTGTATTCGCAGTCTACCACTTTTTCAGTTGATTTCAAACGCGATGATGATCAGATGGGGCGAAAAATTCAATTCAAGGTTGTACCTGTTTTCCTATCTATTTGCCGATATGATTTTAGTAGCGATGGAAAATTTAAATTTGTTTGTCACGAAAGGCACTGGCATGTCAAGCATGTGGGTGAATAAATGAGGTGAAAGTGAAAGTTTTCGTGGAAGGGGTTTTCCCATGTCGATCGAATGCAAATAGGATTATTGATTAATGAACCATTCTTTTCTATTTTGCGTATTCCAAACTTTTCGTAAGTGCACAGTTGTTTGGCGATAGGCGATGTTTGAAGTCAAAGAAAGCCCTAAGATCCATAAGGGACGCAATTGTGGCGAGGGCAATGGATACGTTAATGGTCAAATGTTTTTCCTAATGGATAGTTGAACAACATTTTGTTTATGAAGTCTAAGTTAGTAAAAAAATACAGTTTTTAGCAATTTGTTTCTGTTTTTGTATTTTCATTTACACCTTAGATGCTCGGATTTTCTTCCACTCCATACAAGTTCAAATGTGGCTCAGCAATATGTACCACTGAGTTTATTACGCTAGCGTTCACTTCTCAACTTACTCTTTGTTTTGCTAATTCTATGAATGCTTCTTGAATTTCTCATGTTACTTCAGTTTGTAGACTGCTATCCTGTAGTTTGTTAAATGAAGTCGGAAGATAGAAAGAAATCGATTACTAGGAAAGAAATCTAAGAGGCTTACACGATACGAGCGTAACACTGAAAAGATGGATAAGGTAAGCAATAAATCGTTGTTTCCAGCTGTTATATATCACTTTGCTTTCATAGTGAAATGAAAGTACTGAAATTAAGAACATTTGAAAACATAACCTTCCATCTTTGCTAAATATTAATCCTTGTAACATAAAGGAAACGTCCTGGAAAACACAAAGCCTACTGCAGCCGCCAGTCTACGTGTCTGCAGCCATAAACGATTTGCAGAAGAACCTCCTCGTCCTCAGCGGCTGAAGGGATAAAGGCGTTTCTCTTAAAAACAAACAAACAAATAAACAATCTATAGAAAAGGTTATAAGAGAGGAGGAAAAGAAAAAAAATGGATGAGGCGGGAACCAGTATTTTAAAACCCTGAGCCATTTGTTTCCTACCTATAGAGAGTATTCTCAGTTACTAGTGAAGATGCAAATATCGACCTAAACATGACCGGTTACGTACCATACAGCCGAAATACTCTTTTTCCGTCGTAGACAAATAAAAAACCAGTGGGACTGAAATATCTCCTCACTGGCTCACACGGTGCGCTTTAGACAGACTTAGGCCTGTTTCAAACGTCGTGCTACTGCCGTGCTAAGCTGGCTTGACTGTAGCTCAACTGCAGCACGACTTGGTTTCAGACGTCGAATTTAATTCAGTCGAATAGTCGAATAGAACAGTTGTTGCCGAAAACACAAAAATAAAGAAAAGGTTTAGCTAACTTTAAAATGTATTCTAATGTATTTTTAGTTTATGGATTGAGTTCGTCACGGCGGTAGCACGACGTTTGAAACTAAGTCGAGCTACTGCCCTGTAGCAGGGCAAGGCTTTCCGTGCTACAGGGCAGTAGCACGACTTGGTTCCAAACGTCGCGCTACTGCCGTGCTAAAGTTGAATTTAATTCGATCAATTGAGTTCGGTACGGCAGTAGTACGACGTTTGAAACGGGCCTTAAGCGTTGTTCACTGATAGTTTTGTCTCTGGTAACGAAGTTCAAGAAGATTTTTTGATCTTTCTCTAGCCTCTCACATCTCCCGTTCGTCGTCCTCATTTTGACGCTAATGGTTGCAAGCCTTTTCCGCTCACTACGATAGCGCGAATTGGTGAATTTTACACAACTAAAATATGTGAAACTATGTGTTAAAATATTTAATAGGAGTGGAGTGAACGTTTCAAAACAAGGGAGGACGAAGATAAGGCCATAGAAATAGCCTTGGAGCAATCGCGTAAAGAATATGAAAACAGACACAGCTACAACCAATCAGTGAGTGCTAATTATTATTATTATTATTATTGTGAACAGGCTAAAGATTTGCGTGACAGTGGTGTGTCGAAAGGTCAAGCCAATTTTACAATTTTAAGGATAAATTACCAAAATTATCGATAAATCAGGGTAAGGCATATTTTCAGTGTATAATTTTACACAGGTATTGTATGACTTTCATCCTTAGGTAAGCCTGAATACTGATATGTCTACAAATTAGAAGAAGCTGATCGAACGGATGATAGTTTTGTCAGTAGTTTTAGGGAATATAGACTTTGAACCGTGGCAAACCGACTTTATATATATATTTTACGGATTGAATTTGTGGGGTCTTAGAAAAACTAAGCGGGGTCTTTGTTCTTCGAAACTACGAAAACCAAGGCTCCTAAATTTACCGTTATTAAAAATTTGACCTAAAACTCCATGGAAAGGATCGGACAGAAGAGAATTTGACAGATTAGGCTTATTTCGGCTATAATTTGACTTCATACTGGACGAATCCAATTTTAGGGGGTCTTAGTTTTCGTAACACCTCAAGGCTACCTATAGAGAGTATTCTCAGTTACAAGTGAAGATGCAAATATCGACCTAAACATAACCGGTTACAATAAAGCCGAAATACTCTCTTTCCGTCGTGGACAAATGAAAAACCAGTGGTACTGAAATATCTCCTCACTGGCTCACACATTGCGCTTTAGACAGACTTAAACCTGTTTCAAACGTCGTGCTACTGCCGTGCTAAGCTGCCTCGACTGTAGCTCGACTGCAGCACGACACTAGCACGACTTGGTTTCAGACATGGAATTTAATTCAGTCGAATAGAACGGCTGTTGCCGAAAACACAAAAATAAAGAAAAGGTTTAGCAAACTTTAAAATGTATTCTAATGTATTTATAATTATTTTATGAATTGAGTTCGTCACGGCGGTAGCACGACGTTTGAAACTAAGTCGAGCTACTGCCCTGTAGCAGGGCAAT
>OZ037776.1:50601615-50624115 GCA_964035525.1 Porites cylindrica | reverse complement strand
TGAAATATGACAATTATATTTTACGAAGTACATGTTTATTGTGCTAACTTGATCATGCTTGCTGTATTCCATTAATGGTAATCCAGTCAATGAACAAAAAAAATGAATTTGGACGAATTTGCTCCTTGCAAATAATTAATATGTCGCAAAAATGTAAAAACTGAGAAGTAAATATGGGGCAAAGACGGTAAATACCACATTTGCATACCAAAAAACAAGGGGTGTAAATAACTAGGCAACTATAGCATTTACCATCTTAGCCCCAGATTCACACCTCTTCTTTCACAATTTTGCGACATATTTGCAGGGAGCAAATTTGTGCTAATCCATTTTTTCGTCCAGTAAAGCATATATAATATATAGATATAAAATTCACAAAAAAAATCTGAATTAATGTTTTGTGTCAAAATGTGACAACACGAGAAAGGCTCGCACCATCCGCTATAAGTATCGTAGACAATTGTATTCTTGCTGCAGCAGTATAAATGGAACCAGAAGCATGCTTCTGATTGAACACAATCAAAATACGATTGCCGCAATTAATCATTAACGCCTCATACGGATCAAATTTCAAGACCATACTAGACTTTTTCATCAGTCGCTTATGAAAAAACTGGCCGTTGTCGAGAGGCTATATTTTGGCAGTCGGGGGCACGCTTTAGTGGGCGTTGACGTTTTATAAAGATTTAAAAGAAAAATGCGTATGGAATGTTCGCCGCGACAAAAAAGAAAGAAAAAGTAGCCGTTGTAGAGAGGTAACCGATAGTGGAGGCTCAACTGTATTTTTAAGGCAAAAAATACCAAGGGAGTTACCACTTTTTCATTAGCAGAAACAGGGACTGCGTGTAAAAGCATCGGCGATGAGCGGAAAGCAATTCCTCTTTGTCTCCCAAACAACTGCAAGTGGAATTCACAAGCCCGTGAGTATACGAAAACAGAAGAACAGCGCTCATCGCTGTATGTGGTTGAGGAAGCAATTGAGAAGCTCAGGGAGGTCAAAGGTACGTGACCGCTTCTTACCATGGATTGCCGGCGTTTTTAATAAACCAACTGACTGACCGAAAGTGAGTTCATTACAGAGAAATCTCAGACTGAAGCTTTGACGTCGCCGTAGTGACCAAACGGACGACACGAGGTTAATAAGTAATTTATTATATGGCTTTTTTTAGCGCTATTAATATAAAACACCGGAAATAAACGAGCCTGCGACCAGTTAAACCCAGTAACAGGTCAGCACATAACTTTAAAAATACTTCATCTCAATAAACAATGCACTTGAGCCCGCGGTACAGTCATGTGACACTGGTCAGGGCATAGACTTTTTGACAGCTATCAAGTGACCACAACACGGATGTCCACTATCAAGTTAAACACAGATTATATATGCCTTGGACACCTAACCACTAATGCCCGGTCATTACATACAAATCTGGCCGCTCAGCAGCCAATCAGAGCGCGAACGCTATTGTAGCCATGAAAAAAAAAAAAAAAAAGAAACAGTGTGTACGCTCGCGCTTTGGTCATAATGATATATTATTTGAAAAATAAAACAACACTTTTCAATACTTTCTTCGGGTTCCTGACAATAAAAACCGAAGGATCTTCATCACGCGGCTAAATAATCATCAATGGTGTGATGCATGGTTTGTGTAGCAATTAATATGGCTTTTACGTTTCTTGTTGAAAAGCTTCTCACTCTTTTGTAGGTCCAGTTTGCGTTGTCTCAATCGCCGGTCCATACAGGAAAGGAAAGTCGTACATTTTAAGCGAAGCTTTTAATCAGCCGAACGTTTTCCCTCTTGGACATGAAATGGTTGCAGAGACCATGGGAATATGGCTGTGGATTGTACCAGAGAAATACAAGGTAAGCAAAAAAAACAACAACAAAAAAAACATAGCTCGTAGGATTTAGTTTCATCCAAGTGTCCTAAACTTTATTGTTATTCAGGTCACTGCACAATCAACATTCCTTATAAATTATTTCAGATGTTACCTGTAATGGTTTTCTCTGTTGGACAGTAAATAGTGTGGACGTATGGCTGATGGAAAAACCCTTATTCTTCACTGTTTTACTTCCAGGATTCCAATGGCCAGGAATTCACGGTGGTGCTACTAGACTCAGAAGGGATCGACGCTGCTTCCAGTGTTGGTTACGATGATAATCAAATATTTACTTTGACGGTACTGCTAGCTTCCCTGCTTATTTACAACTCACAAGGTGTCCCCACGAGACGTGATCTCGAAGGACTAGGGTATCCTTTACTAACCCTTTTTATCTTTATTCTCTCTCTTGTTGCTCTTTGAGTTATTGCTTGCTTGTTTTTTTTTTGTTTTCGTTGTTTGCACTAGTTGGTTGAAAAGGAGGGAGATTGAAGGGGACTTGTTTCTATAATTATTTTGAACCGGCAGTGGGAAAATAGCAATATAAGAAATTGACTCTTATGCATAATTTTCTCTAACACATACTAGTTTTATAACAAAGTTGTCTCAAAGAATTCAAGTTAGATCAAATCAAGGGGTTGCTGTCAAAAAAAAGGAAACAGAGTTATTTCACCGAACGTTTCCTTACTTCCTCTGGCTGCTGAGAGATGTAACGCAAGCTATTCCACGTGATTGCAAGGACTTGAAAGACTACTTCTTAAAAAAGGTTAGGCGGGCAAAATTGCAAAACATTTGCATCAGGCAATGCAGTTGTTGTAAAGTGGTTGGAAATGTGTGTTAAGTACCAATCGAATGTATTGTTTCCCAGGGTTTGGCTCGTCAAAACATGGTTAAGTTTAACACAGGGTACGCCGAATTATAAGCAAGGCTGTAAGGTCGAGAAAAATGTGACTGGAGCTTATGATATGAGTTAAGTGTTTACCCCGAGCTTCTACCAGTTTAATTATGATAACATACAGTTATAATCTGAACCGGGAACTTATCATGAAAAAGATCGATATAATCATGACAAAAATTTAATCCTTGGTTTATAGCGTTGATCGAGCTGTTTTCCAGGCTTTGTCATAAATTTAGCCCTCTGTTTCTGCTTTCCCTACCCTCGGATGCGGCTGTCTCATTCCGGTTAGTTCAGTCTTTTTTCCCTTTTCGTAGGTTTTTGGAGACCAAGATTCCGCATCATTGCCATCATCTCGCCATCAGAGTCAGCAAGTAGCGGAGAGCATTCTGCGTTACTTTTCTGGTTTTGAAGCCTTTCAATTGCCTCCACCTACTGCGGAAGAGGACATAATGAGAACCCTTAACGAAAATAGGAGTCAAGTACGACCTCAATTCTTAACGAAACTGGAGGAATTTAAGACCCTGCTTAAGTCTACTCTGTTTCCAAAACGCGGCTGCTTTGATGGACAGCTAGTGACTGGAGAAGGTAACAGGTCTTTTTATTTTTTAGTATAGAGTGAAGGATCAACAGATTGAGTTCTAAAAGCAGAAAAGCATAGTGGTTATATCAGTGGGATGAGATACGAACCAAAAAGTGCTTTTGGTGTTGGATTTATATCAACATCAATTCGTTATTTTAACTTTTCTTTCATACCCTGATGGGCTACTTTCTCATTTGATTTTTTTTCCTACACTTAGTGAGTCAACCAATTAACACAATCAAATACAACTTACAAATGATGTCCATGGCAATTATATATGGTGGGGATAAAAAATAATACATATAGTACATAGCGAATACAAAGCAAACTATATGCTTCACATGTTTCGAGTTAGTTAGTATCCGTCGTAATATATAACAATTACTCACCGAAGTGGAGGTGGTTAGTCGTGGATATATACCAAACTGCGAAGCAGTGAGGTATATATCCATGACTACCCACCGACACTGAGGTGAATAATTGTTTTAGTATATACTAAAACAGTGAGATATTTGAGCACAAAAATGATGATTTTTAACTCAAATACTGTTGCCAACGATTTCAATTTTGGCTTGTAATGACCGGGCGGCCGCGGCCGTCGCTTTTTCTTGCCGACAATTAAAACTTTTGAAGGCATTTGTTTAGCTCTTGCGGGGAAATTTCTGCAAAAGGAGTTGTGAATTCTTTTTCTATCTAAAATCATTCTATAAAAAAAGATTATTAAATTTAGTTTTAAGCTTATTTATGAACAACTCAACTAAATGAAGTAACGCAAGACTTAAACTTAATTTGCATTTGTAAACAAAAAACTTTTTCACCGGTTTTATCGATAAATTCGTGTCAAAAAGACAAAGCTTTACCTGTTAAAACTTCCAATCAGAACTTCGCCACCTTCTTCATGTATTTCGGAAACAGCTTGCTTGATTACTTGTGAAATTTCTTTGTTTCAGTACGGCAGCAAACCGGGAAGGCATTTTGCTCGCAACTTACGCGAGTTTGGCGTCGCTCGCTCGGAGGAACTGGAGGTGAATCAGTGAATAGTGCAGGATATTCACTGATTGAGTAGCCAATCAGAGCGCGCGAAAAACACTATCCACTGTTTTAGTATATACTAAATATATATATATAAACTAACTGAAGAGAAAATTTTTATTAAATAATGACAGGACTTGCTGCTTTGATCACTCTGTACGTGGAAGCCATTAACACTCCTGGTGCTGTTCCAAACGTGCAGTCCGCATGGGAGACGTTCGTGGAAACAAAATGTATCGACGCCAGAAATGAAGCTGTGGATATTTACAACTCTCGTATGCGGGAGGTTTTGTCCAGTAAGCTCCCGTGCGACAATGATGAAATTCGCGAGGCACATAGCGATTCGCTAGAAGAGTGTCAACGACGGTTTATGGCCGAAACCACTGGTATATCCACTATAACAACTGAAAAGTATTTACGGTTGCTAAAGGTAAGGTTTTAATGTACTTTTTTTATATCTTTAAGGAATACGATTGGGTGGAAGAAATAAAGGAAAAAATAATGATAATTATAATGATTTTGACAATAATAACGATGATGATAAAAATGTTGGTAATGGCTATGATGATGATGATGACGGCGACGACGATGATGATGATTATACTTGAATAAAGGTACTTCGTAGTAACTATGCCAAGATGCTTTTTACGGTTACAAGATAAGAGCAATAACATCTAAATTACTGTGTATGTACATATCACGGTTGAATTTCATCTAAAATGTTGCCATTTTCCCTCACATTTTCTTGCCTCTCAGGAAGTAGTTTTTTGTTAACGCTCCACGTAGAATTTAGTCTGATTTCTTCTTCTCTTTTCATGCCTTCTTTTATTCAGCAATCGTTAATCCAGAAGTTGACTGAATGGCAGACTGAGAATACCCGGTTGACCAAAGAACTCTGTTATGATTTGTTGTCTAAATTGAAACGACAACACCTGGATCCAATCCTTCGTCAACTACAAGGGCATGGTGGATCGAATTTGTCTTTCGACGACATAATTGGAGTATACCATCGCATCAAAGACGACTACGAAGGACAAGCGGTTGGAGCAAAAGATGTGATCGCAGCAACTTTTTTTGATTTCCAACCTGTAAGTATTTTCTCACGGTTAAACGTACTTCATGCCGCAGTTGTCCTTGTTGTGGCTTGTTCTGGTGTAAGGTTAGCATTATGGCTTTTCCTGGTCCTTTTTTATTTTGTCTCATATTGTTTTTGTTATTGTTGTGTTAGTTTTTGTTTGTTCCATTTTTCCAGTTCGTAATGTCCTCGCTCATGCGCGTTTTGTCAGTTCTTTGGCGTGATTTCCATAGAATTCAGACCCGAAAGACCTCACCTTTTCAAACCTCAACTGACATTAATTTTCAGGAGGCAGCAGTGTTCAAAACGCCGGACACATTGTTCACTGTATTTTTTGTTTCTGCATTGCGGCTGCGAGAGTGGGTAGAAAAGTTGCGTCCTTAAAGTGTTTTAGTCATTTTCATGAAAACTTTTTTTTCTGTCAAAAGAATGCTTTTGAATAGACCTTTTTACCGATACGGCGGCCATATTGAGTTAATTCGATTTGAGGAGTATTATAGGATGCTCAGGGGGCATGAGCACATTTCGTTTGTATTTTCGAGCGCTTTTTGGGACATTTTTTCTTAAAGTTTTCTAAGAATAAGATTGTAATGGTAAAAAAGATCCTTGTGCCGTGTTTGGATGTAATAATGATCGCCTTTTTCCCTAGAAATATACAGTGAAAGACCATATTTCTAATACTAAACAAGAAAAAGGCGATCATTTATTTATTACATCCAAACACGGCACGGCACAACTATTGCAGGAACTCGCAAGGGAAACAAAGCAGTACCTTGAAATATTGCGACAGATGAAAAACTTTGATGAAAAAGCAGCTCGAGAAATGAGAGCAAAAGCGTATCAAGAGCGAGAGAGAAAGAGACTTGAGGTAAGTCTACAGACTAGAGGTTTACTACCAAACGACTTTAAAAACTTCACAAGGATTACCTTGTGATTTTCACACTTGCCGTTACAGTTGTGGATCGTGAATTGCTCACAAAGTCGAATAAGACATTTAGGATGAAAAATTGTTACATTGCTATATCCTTTCCGTTTTAACGGAGAAAGTGAATGTGAGAAGCAAGGTGCGCTTATTCTAGGACTGTAAGAGAGGGAAGTTGGGAGGGAAGGGGCGGGTAACATATTTGACAAATAGCGGTAAAAAGTTTGGATAAGGCCACATGTTTTACCCGAAATAATTATCCTGAAAAATCGAGCTCTAGATTAGAACAAACTGAGTGTTTATATCAAGAAGTACATGCTGAAGAAGTCGCCCTGGTCTTGCTAGCATTCTACAGTGACTACAAAGCGACAGTTTTCAATACATTCGAATTGCGTTCATTTTCCATCGAATTCTAACTTAACGACATTCATGCACAGAAATATGATGTGTTAAAATAATTGACAATTACTGACAGATTATTAAACAATTAACCTTGATTTATTACCGTGGTTACTTTAGGAACAACAGCTGCGACTTCAGCAAGAAAATCAAGATCACAAAAAAGAGGTATCATATACACTGACTATTTTTTTCTTTCTTTTTTATTGTGAAAGGTTTGAACCCAGGAGTCATTTCAAAAGTGGGTTGAGTTTGATCGTCCGGGTAAACGTAGTCCTGGATAGGACTGTTGTTTTCGACAGTGACTGACGTTTCGACAACCCGTGCGGTCGTCATCTTCAGAGTCCAAAAGGTAGTTGTATCACGTCAGTTGATGGTATTATACTCTGGTTATTGATCTGATTGGTCAATTACGTCGCGCTGTGATTGGTCGTCTGTCATTTAAGCCGTGATGTTATTAGCTATGAAGACTCTAATCAGTAATTGGTGCGTTTCGATCCGTCTATTGTCAGTCAAAATGTCAGTTCTCCAGTTTTGCTTGATCTCGTCAATTAGCCGACCGTTTGTACGGTGCTGGTAACTGTTGGCCACGATTCAGTGGCGTTTGTTCAAAGTTAGTAAACCAGCTTTCTAGAGTAAGTCGTTGATAGTAGTCTGTAGAATACGTTATACATGTCGTAGAGTCCCAGTCAATTAGATGTTTCGTCTGTAAATGGTGTTCAGCAATGTGACTGTTAACGTCACCATTCCTCGTCGCTCGTTTGTGTTCGGCAGTCGCAGCATTTGATCTTGTATACTGCTGCTCTTTGTCTGTCCTCCCGTTTGAGTAGTATAGGAGGGATGTTTTAGGCCTCTTTTTTGAGCAGGAATCTCATTAGCGTGAGCAGGAATACATTAACGCCGATGACGTCATAGGCTATTGTCCTCATCTCATGAATAAAATGCGGTGGATTTAATTAAGTATACTGGTGACTTAAAATCACTGAGACGTAACGTAATTATGCACTTCCTATTTCCTACTGCTGTGATTGTCCTTGTTCCGGTTCACTGATTTTTGGCGGGCAAATCGTGTATGTTAAAGAGGGTAAAGGCAAACTAGCTCTTTTTTACACTGCAAGCAATGTTTTACTTACCCCACTCCTTTTCATTTTTTATTTTCCTCCACCTCCTCATTTTGTTTTTCCTTTTCCTCCTCATTTTTGTTTTCCCTCCTCCTCCTCCTCCTCCTCATTTTTGTTTTCCCTCCTCCTCCTCCTCCTCATTTTTGTTTTCCCTCCTCCTCCTCCTCAATTTTATTGTTTTCCCTCCTCCTCCTCCTCCTCATTTTTATTGTTTTCCCTCCTCCTCCTCCTCCGCCTCCTCATTTCTATTGTTTTCCCTCGAAAATGCCAAAAGGCTAGTAGGGGTACAGGAAGGGTACAGTAGGGGTACAGGAAGGGTACAGTAGGGGTACAGGAGGGCTACAGGAAGGGTACAGGAAGGGTACAGGAAGGGTACAGGAAGGGTACAGTAGGGGTACAGGAGGGGTACAGGAAGGGTACAGGAGGGGTATAGGAGGGGTACAGTAGGGGTACAGGAAGGGTAAAGTAGGGTACAGGAGGGGTAAGTTCATAGAGTTCCGTTGTGCTTTGCAGCCGTGCCTCCATCGATAGCTATGAAAGAAGTAGTCATTGGAAATTTTGAAGATGATTGTTCGCTTTCTTGTGAGCTTTCAATATCGTCGTCATCATCTTCAAAATTTCCAATGACTACTTCTTTTATAGCTATCGATGGAGGCACGGCTGCAAAGCACAGCGGAACTCTATGAACTTAGCCCTCCTGTACCCCTACTGTACCCTTCCTGTACCCCTACTGTACCCCTCCTGTACCCCTACTGTACCCTTCCTGTACCCCTACTGTACCCTTCCTGTACCCTTCCTGTACCCCTCCTGTACCCCTACTGTACCCTTCCTGTACCCTTCCTGTATCCCTACTGTACCCTTCCTGTACCCTTCCTGTACCCCTACTAGCCTTTTAGCATTTTCGAGGGAAAACAATAGAAATGAGGAGGTGGAGGAGGAGGAGGGAAAACAATAAAAATGAGGAGGAGGAGGGAAAACAAAAATGAGGAGGAGGAGGAGGAGGAGGAGGAGGGAAAACAATAAAAATGAGGAGGAGGAGGAGGAGGGAAAACAAAAATGAGGAGGAGGAGGAGGAGGAGGGAAAACAAAAATGAGGAGGAAAAGGAAAAACACAATGAGGAGGTGGAGGAAAATAAAAAATGAAAAGGAGTGGGGTAAGTAAAACATTGCTTGCAGTGTAAAAAAGAGCTAGTTTGCCTTTACCCTCTTTAATATACACGATTTGCCCGCCAAAAATCAGTGAACCGGAACAAGGACAATCACAGCAGTAGGAAATAGGAAGTGCATAATTACGTTACGTCTCAGTGATTTTAAGTCACCAGTATACTTAATTAAATCCACCGCATTTTATTCATGAGATGAGGACAATAGCCTATGACTTCATCGGCGTTAATGTATTCCTGCTCACGCTAATGAGATTCCTGCTCAAAAAAGAGGCCTAAAACATCCCTCCTATACTACTCGTTTGTGACAAACCGGAGGCCAGACAGAGATCAGTATACAAGGTCAAATGCTGCTACTGCCAGGCTTCTTAAATTGGTCAAACCGGCAGAAACCTTAGCACGCACTGACCGAACACAAACGAGCGACGAGAAATGGTGACGTCAACAGTAACATTGCTAAACACCATTTACAGACGAAACACCTAATTGACTGGGACTCTGTGACATGTATAACGTATTCTACAGACTACTATCAAACAACGACTTATTTACTGAATAGTAGCCAACACGATTACCAGCGCCGTACAAACGACTTATTGACGAGATCAAGCAAAACTAACTACGAGAGAACGTCTGGAGAACTGACAATTTGATTAACAAAAGACGACTGTTTAACTGTGACATGAGTCTTCATAGCTAATAACATCACGGCTTAAATGACAGACGACCAATGACATCGCGACATAACTGACCAATCAGATCAATAACCAGAGTATAATACCATCAACTGATGTGGTACAACTCACTTTGACTCTGAAGATGACTACTGCACAGGTTGTAGAAACGTCAGTCACTGTTGTCAGCAACAGTCCTATTCAGGACTACGTTCACCAGGACGATTAGACTTAATCTACTTTTCTTTTTTATTGTTCTAATGAACGATTTGTACCGTGCACCATTTGCTTTATGAACAGACAGGCCACAGACAAGATTGGACCTTGACCTGGGGTATGTCGATACAAACGTGTATCCGATACCTTGCGAGGGTTAAGGCTTGAAACCCAATCTTAACCTTTTAGTTGGGGACCTCTGAAACGACGCGTTTCTTTCATTTTGATTTTTCCATTGGACACTGGTTTTGGGGTGGAAATAGGCTTTCCCGTCTTGCACTCTCGTATGTGCACCCGTTGTTGTTTCTTCTCTCGCGGTTTTTCTGGCTAGACTTACTCAGAAAAAAGAGGGACTGCTTCGATTGTCGCATGTTTCGCATCCCTTGATACTCACCACTCACAGCCTAAAAAATTAAACGTTCAAAAATACTTTTGCACGAGAACAAGATGGGGCATGAATTTTCTTGTAACAAGGATGTTTAATTGAGTTAGCATTTGAAAAGATATTGGAGTTGTTAGTTTATAAATGACGACAGCCGTTATCCTGATAATGATTGGCTGTCTCCACTTCTAATGATTTTCAACCGTTTAATTTTTTCTTTTCTTTTACTTTTCTTGAAGATGGAAATGTTGATCACTAGGCTAGAGAAAGAGAGGGTACAATATCGGCAGCAGATGCACAGTGAGCTGGAAGCACAGCGAGTTCAAATGAAAAATATGATGGAAGCAAATATGAAACAAGCAGAGCAAGAAAGAGAGGCCTTCATCAAGGACAACCAAGCCTTAGAGGAGCGCTTTCTGGAAGTGCAAAAATCGAACGAAGAAAACATGAAACTGATAAGAAATATGACCGCTTTGATTGCAAAGCAACATAAAGAGAAGGAGGTTCTTAAAGAAAATGCCAAAGAACTGCCCAGGGATAAAATGGAAGGCTTGTTAAACGAAATGAGTGAAAGACACACAGATGACGTCATTGCATTGCTTAAGGAAACAGATGACCAGTTTGAGGGAGCCAAGAAGCTGAAGCAAGAAACCAGTGATGAAGGAGAGGAAACTATATGCCACAAAAATTTGGATGAGGTGCCAGAGATGATTAAATTGAGATCAGAGGCTGTGGAAGATGTACAGAAAAAGATAACTGAGACTCATCAGGAACAAGGAAAAGTTGAAACATCAAGTTACATACAGAGGGGATTAAAAGCTGTCGCAAAAATAGCACCCGCAATTGGTACAGTTGCTGCTGCATTTAGACCCGACTTAGCACCCATGGCTGAAGCAGCAGGTACCGCAATTGGTGCTGCCGCTCAAGGATTGTCAGAAGTATGCAGCATCATGTGAATTAACGAGCCACATTCAACTTAGTATGGGCCTATTAGGGTTGGCGTATGGTTTGCTCAAGGGTAACATTCCCCTTCCCCTTCTTCTTCTCGTTCCTTTTTTACGCAGACCTCGAATAAGCTCGAATTGTATGCTCGATTAAATAGCGGCCTCTCGCCATATGAGAGTCAGTCATATAATCGGGCTCTCGTTAAAAACTTTTACTTTTAAAAGGTCTCTGGCAGGTCTCGCAGTTTTGCAGTTTCAAATTTACCAATCGCCACCCCTCCTATTCCCTTTTATTACGGATCACCGGACAGCGATCACAACAAAATTCAAAGAAACAAAACAAATAAACAGCGCCCTTGATAGTTCTTCATACCCTAAGCTACTCATTCGCGAGAGTACAGGAAGTCGATAATATTTGAACTATAACTGCCTTCGTTATGATGACAGCGAATTTTATTGTCGTTGACCTTCGATGTAGATTCAAAATTTAATACTTACGATATGGCTAGATCACTGCTGTTTTTTGAAGGAACAAAAGATTTTCACGCAGGAGCTGTTCAAGAGATTTTTTTCCTATCATTTTTGAACCTAGAAAAAAAAAAGATAAATAAATGAATGAAAAATAAGATACCATATGCTTACCTTTCATGTTTTAAAATAAAGCTGAATATTACCTTGGAATGTTTCATAAGAGGCAGCCTGGGAGCTTTCTAGGACCCAGGGGTGTAGATAATGAGAAAACATTATCAGTCATCCCTAGAGGTCCCAATTTGGTTTTGTTTATGCATTTTAATAACAAAAGTAACAATAACAATAAGCAATAATAATTGTAAAAGTATACTATGACTGAAATAAAAAAAAATTCCCAGAATTGTTTGAGGCAATTTTTTAAAAGATTTATAACTTTGACAATTTTATACCTAGAAGAATGTCAAACCGCAACAACCCAAAATTTGCCATAAAATATCTTCCCATGTCCTATCTAGGATGATGACGTCATCAATCATGCGACAAGATTTCATTGCCGAGTTTATGAAAATGAGCGAAAAAGTCGCGAGACTAACCGGAGAACTGTAGAGAGGCGAAAGTTTGCAGGGAAATAATGTTCTATCATAATTTTTTAACGACAAAAAGATTGACATGACGCCATCATTCACGTGACTAGGGCGTTTCGAATATTTTAGTTCGTGTTTCAAGTACATTTTTCGCGTCATGAATTGGCAAGCTTGCCAATAACAACAACAATTTATTAAGGTATTGCCATTCACATACATGGCATTACCTACTGTCTAAAAAAAGTAAATAATTAATTAATTGGTTAAGTCAGTTTTGAAATTACATGATAGTGTCTGCAATTCATAATCTCAAAAACAAAAGCCAAATACACACTTACAAATAAGTGGATCAATATTGTTAAATAGGAGCAAAAGTTTTACTTTTACATCTAAATCGATAAAAAAAGTTATATTTTTTTAATGATTTCATCAAAAAATTTGTTGCGAAGCCTATTACAAAGAGTGCAAGAAAATATAACCACATGAAATATATTTTCAACTTCATTAGCTTGACATAAGGAACACTGAAATTCTTAAGTATTCGGGAGTCTTGGATACAGTATATCTCCCTGTTTCGATACGAAGTCGATGATTTCCTACGCGAAATTTATTAATAGCAGATAGTCCATCAGCTAGGGGGGTTGTATGGCTCAATTAAGGGGAACAAACGAAACTTGTATAATCTTAATCTTTAAGTAAAAAGCATCACAAAAATGCATGATAGCAAGGATAGAACAGTAGCTTTCACTTTGTAAATCGAATTTTAAATTTGCCACTCAAACCCTTCTTTTGGTCGCCATCTTGGATTTATAAACAAACCTTTGATTCCCTGTTAAAAAGACTCGATTTTTGTATTGAAGAATATTTGAACCACTAGGTATCAACAAGGGTCTTTTTTGCATGAGCATGCGCGACCGCTGACTTGACAAAGAGCACGCAACCAGTGACAGCGACCGTGGTGCATAGTCATAGGAACCAAATTCTTCACTTTGAAAGCTTGCTTGAAATTGAAATGGTAGCAAGAACTTAAGAAAGACCTTCGTTATTCAAAATAAGTAAAGATCTGGTGATTTAAAGCGGAGACTGATTCACTGAACGAGATGAAAGAGCAAGTCTCTCAAGGATGTCTGACACGAACATGGCTGCTTGTTGTTGTTTGACGCTCGAGTCGTGTCTTGATTCCCCTTCAAGAACCGCAAAGTTTGGCATAGAATGTATTGCTGATGGGTAGTTATGGTGAAAAATGTTCGTTATTTAGTGTTTGTCTATAAACCGGATATAAATTAGTTTCTCGATGCCGTAGAGAATTTCTGTCAATAATTTGTGGATAGCTGATTTAGCCATAGTTCGGGAGTGGATTAATAGTGATCAGCGAGCTACTACCACGCCGTTATCAGTTGGAATAGAAAGTTGTTCCCCTAAGTATTTAGCGATACAAACTTTGTTTTCCCGAAAATTGTAGAACTTCTTGTTTTTGCGTGGATTAACATTGTAACGCATCTTTTACAGGAATTTGCTTTGAGCCAGAACTTAAGTGTTCTAATAATTGTTACCTTTTGGTCGGCATCGCATGTTTACTGTACTTCTTGAGAAACCTAAGTTTTTGTTTCATCAAAATCGGTCACAAGATTCGACTCTAATTTCGGTCCTATTGAATGCAGTTTTGACTGTATCTCACTGAAATTAATTTTTTTTTTATTGTTCGAGACATACAGAGTGACTACCACCAACATCTCTCCAGGCGACTAACCTACGTCTCGTGTGCTCTTAATAATGACTATAATAATAATAATGACTGTTTATTAAGACTCATTGCAGCAATATATAGAATGGCTGAATTACAGAGCTATTTAAAAAACATATAAAACTAAAATACAATACAATAAATCCAATAAATATAGAAAATATAATGGTACAAGCCACTAGACCTCTAGGTATACTTATGCGTGACAAACTCTTGCGTGCGCTTGGTCCTCCAGGTAGGATGGTGGAGCTGCTAATGCCAGATCTAAGATTATAATTATGCACAACCTCCTCCTGTTTGGGAAGCATAAAATGCAAGGGGTGATTCTCATTCCGGAGTCTATCAATATAAACCTGGCATTGATGGGTGCGTCTGTCACTTAGAGTTGTTAAATTAAAGGCATTTAATGCCTCGTTGTAATTCATGAAAGGAAAAATGATGCGCATAGCCCTTTTCTGAATGCTCTCAATCTTATAAGATAGAAAATCTGGTATATTTTGCCAGACAGGGGCAGCATATTCTAGAACAGGACGAACAATGGTTGTATAAACCTTAGCCAGTGAAGCTGGAGGTGCACCACATTGCTTAAGGACCCTTAAAGAGTAAAGCCTCCCAATTCCCTTTTGCACTGTAACTTCTACATGATGGTTCCATTTCAGGTCATTACTTACATAAACGCCTAGTAACTTATATGTCATGACTCTCTCAATTGTGTTACTACCAATTACAACAGGATTTACAATAAAATTATGATTACTCATAAAATTAATTAGCATCTCCTTACATTTAGTAGGGTTCAATTTCATTCTGTGATCTTCAGAAAAAGCATAGATATCGTTTGTAACAAAATTGAGTAGACTGGCACTGTTCCTAGGGATTATTTCAAGAGCTGTGGTATCATGAACAAACTTTATTCTAAGGTTCCATGAGCGCAATAAATTATTTGTCATGATTGTAAACAAAATGACTCCTAACTTGGTGCCTTAATTTTGTGGCAGTTTAAAGTGCTGGGAAAATTGTAGAACATATATTAAGTCACTGCTGAACTGAACACCTGTTTTTGGGCACTTCGAACCCACTGGCTGAAATTTGCTATGTTTTTTTTTGGATATTTCTGTTCCTTTCCCATTTCAAAAAAAAAACACCAACAACTGAAAGCAAACGTTTCGACACTTTTTTTAGACTTTGATGAGGTCAGCACAATCCTACAGGCACTACATATACGCGCGCTGTTGTTTGATGGTAGCTCGTGGTATTTTCATTAAAGCCGGTCTATTTCGCTTTTGTTAAGACCAGGTTAGAGTTTTTTTTGTAAACTACACATTTTGTTAAATCACGAGCACATTCGCTAAGACCAACGAGCAAAATAATGGCGATGATAGCTTTGAGACGCGCCATTTTGATGAAGGCAGACCTTGTGGTGAGCCTCCATGCACATCGCTTGTTCAGCAGTCGGGCATGCTCAAGCAAAAAAGACCCCTGTTCTAGGTATCTGAGATATTATTTTAGCATTGTTAAGGTTAGTCAAGATATGGTGACGTCATTTATGACGTCACAGTGACCGCCTTTTCCTTTTACAATTGGTTTATTTAACTGATATCTCAATCATCTAAATAAGAATATTACCATTAACATTAACTAAACGTTGGAAGTGCTTCCTTTTTCATGTTACAAACCTCTTTCGAGCTGAAAATGGCAAATTTGCCTTTTTTAGGATTCTGAAGATGACCACCGCACAGGTTGTCGAAACGTCAAGTCACTGTCAACAACAACAGTCCTATTCAGGACCACGTTCACCGGACGATCAAACTCAACCTACTTTTGAAATGACTCCTGGTTTCAAACCTTTCACAGTTTTTCTTTAACCCTTCGGTGACGGCCGGCAAGTTGTGAAAAAAACGCACTTTTCACCAAGTCCTCTTCTTTGGACTGGTTATCGGCTAATTAGCATGTCTAAAAGGATGGCTAAAGTGAATTTTGCAACAAAAAAGGCATATTTTCCCACTAATCGCGTAATTAAACAACTTTTTGTTTTTCACGCATGCGCTCAAGCCAAAATTTTGACTTTTATTAGCGAATCTATTTCTATCTTTCTCTCTCGTTCTCTTTTTTTCCTTATTAGCAGCTTTTTTGCCAACTTTATCGTCTTTTTTGCATGGAATTGTGGCTGGCCATCGTTTTAGAAAAGGGCAAATTTAGTCTTCAAAGAGTAGTGGGTAAACAGCGAAGTTGGCAGCGGATTTTTCCTCAAATTATTACCTTTTTTGTGAGTATAAAAACAACAACAGCAATAACAAAATTTTTTTGATGAACAAATAAAATTACAAAGTATTGCCCGCAGCTAGCAAGGCTATTCGAGGCGGGACAATGCATGCAAAGTATAAGAAATAAAGACTTAGGCTATTAACTAAGGGCAATTTTGCTAAGGAAAGTTTACAGTTTACAAATAAATGAAATAAAAATCGTATTATGGATGAGGACTAGATAACAGACTAAAGGAAAAAGATTTAACCAAATAAATTGTAAAAGTAGAAACTATATAAGCAAGAATTTATTTTTCGACATTTTTGGCTAATTTTACTTTTTTAATTAAGGTGACCGAAGTACAACCAAATGCGAATTACGGTGAATTCAGGACATAGAGAATACTTCATGGAAAGTGCTGGCGTACAGTATTTACGCACGAGTTGTTGACGTATCAGAAATCGAACGAGTGAGCGCAGCGAACGAGTAAGATTTCTGATACAAAAACGAGTGCGTAAATACCGTACAAAGCACTTTCCATGTGGTATTGTGTTTATTATATACATACTGAGACATTCATCATTTTGGCGGCCGTTTTATTTTAAATCTTTCAAAAATGCTAAAATTTGCCGCTACACACTTACCGCAAAATGACAGCGAAAACGAAGTATCAGCTTTTTAGTAAAAACGTTTGTTAAAAACATAAATTACGGTGAGGATATGAGGTAATCCAAGAACTATAAGTAATCTTAACTGTTTGTTCTCAATGCACAATAGAAAATGAGTGAATTTAAGTAAAATGGCCGGTTTCAATATAGGCTTAAGCTTAAATGAAAGGCAAAGTAGCTCCGACAAAAAGCACAACAAAAGCTTACGTCTCGTTCTGTTTATCCCTTTCCGCTGTTGTTTCGCCGGCTCTCTACCGTTTTCTTTATCGACAGTGAAACAAACGAAACTATTCCACTCCATTTCCGAAATGTTTTTCACTTTTTTAGCGAGAAAAACTCTTGGAGTAAAAATTTTCTCGTTGAATGTGTGCGAAGCGGCGCTGCAAGCTGCAATAAAAGGCAGGAATTTTGGCGCGAAACTCACACACCTCTGTGGCTTCTGATTGGACGTATCATTTTTCTCACACGTGAAAAAACATCGTTCGCGATTCGGATTGGACGTATGATTTTTTTCACGTGTGAAAACCATCGTTCGCTCCTCTGATTGGCTAGAGCTAGTTTGCGTACGAAAATTTACGACATAGCTTTTTGGTGAGTATTTCTCAGTATGTATATAATAAATGACTATATTGATACGCGCAGAATATGAAAAAGTAATTTGCGAAGTGTTATTTTTGAGCTTATTCTTGGGGTATCTCATCCCACAGCTTGGCCCCAAAGCGAGAGAAAGACAGTTTTTATAATTCTAGATCGGAACTGTTAACACCAAAATTTCCTGAAGCCGATCCTCTTGTATTGTAGTAGTGGCGGCTACTTGTTTTTTGAAATAGGTTTATGGACATTATGCATAAGAATGTAACAGGGGCGGATCTAGGAGGAGGGTGCAGGGGGTGTGCACCCCCCCCCCCCCCCCTCCTCGAGATGACCTGCGGTTTTCTAATACAACTGGTATTCTGCAAAAAAAAAAAAAACTATGTGGTTTATTGGTGTTGAAGTAGAGCAAGAGACGAGTGCACCCCCTCCTAAAAAAATCCTGGATGCGCCCCTGTACAACGTTGTTAGGATTAGTTAGAATATCCAAAACGAAATATCGCTGGAAATCTTTGCTGACGTTGTTGCCTACCAATTTATTAAATTAAACTGAAAGCTTAATGGGTCCAGGAAGGAAAACATGCATCGTTCCATATGGAACGATAACGACCAAAGCAGCAGTCGTCGACGTTGTAAGGCCATCTATATCACAAATGCTAGAAGAACATGTTTAGAGTTATTGTAACGTCGTTTTCTACGTCAAGTAAAACATACCTCTACCAAGAAGCAATAAGGCACAAATGAGAGCAGACAACGTGCTCAGGAGGGAGAGGGGGTCAAGACCTTGTGCTAAGCAGCACATACCTGTATAGGCCCAATAAGGGAGTGCCCCCCCCCCCCCCCCCGAAACGAAACGTGCTCCACTCTTCAGTCTAGAGCTTGTTTTAGAAAAAAAACATAACACTATGACCCCATAACAGACATCATTCGAAACACACCGTTCTTCATTGCTGACATAAACATAGATTCACATGCACTGCATTTGCTGCTCAAACATCATAAACTGAAGAAAGGTTCCCACGCATGAGTTGCAACTACTCTACTTAACGTGCCAACGAGGGGAGCAGAACAATGGTTCTTCTTCACATTGAGGCTTGATATAATTCCTCCTGTAACTGAGTCGAAAAGATGATTCGCATGGCGGCAGATCCAGTTGCCGAGTTTGCTTCTAAATGCTTCGGGCTGGCCCTGTGGCGCAAGGAATTTGACGATTTCAGCTTATTTGTGTTGGCACTTATCGGCTCCTTCCATGAATTCACAGTATAGACAGCGACAAACCAGTTTGCCTTGCCTGTCTTGACGTACCCCACTTGCACCCAACAATGGCCCTTAGGAGAGCTGCAAAACATTGATAGAGAGACAAGGAAGTTGATCAGTGAGAATGGTGGGAGATACCGTCTTAGCTTCACTGCAGTGCTGTATCTTCCAAGAGATAAAGGGGGTCGTGGAGTCAAGTCTGTAGAACAAGAGTAAAAATTAAGATCAAGGCGGCTGTGAAGCTGTATGAGAATCCAGACCCAATGGTGAGAAGTGTGCGGATATTTGAAGAGAAAGCACGCAAGAAGGGGTTCTCCTCAGTTGTCAAAGACGCGCACAAGTTTTCGGAGGAACTGGGGACTAGTCTGAATTTGGCCTCTCCCGATCTACCACGTAGCTCTTAGCGAGCCCCAGAGAAGAGGATCAGTAGACGTCAGGTGAGACAACATCTTAAGAAAGCTGTGGAAGAAAAGTTTAAGGAAAAGGTAGGAGAAAAGAGATGGCAAGAACGTTTGCTGTGGACGAGATGGGAAGACGATCAGCTGAATGAACACCGCTGTTTCGCCTGGTTGAGTGAGTGGGCGAAGGCTCCCACATTATACTATCACAGAGGTTATATATGGAGCTTTATGAACAGCTCTTACCAATCCGAATCTGTGCGGCTTATAAGACCCGTACTTCAGACCAAATTAACACCACGTGCAGATGTGCGGCAAGGTACCAGAGAGCATTGCTTGCGTTTGGGGGGGATGTTCATCGCTTACGCAGACTAAAAAGATGGACAGGCATAATGCTGCACTAAAGGTACAGTTCTTTGAAATGCTGAGGGACCTCAAGCTGGTCGACTCTTTTCCTCCTTGGTACTCACGGGTGGACCCCAAACAGTCAGAAGACCATAATAGAATGTTAGTGTCTACGCAGAACACACTTTCGTTCGAGCCAACAGGGTGGACGCACAATTTGTAGACGATCCCTGGCTCTCTTAGGAATATAAGAATCACTTATATTCTTCTTCTGACAGCGATAATCGATTAAATTAAAAATTAATTTTATTTAAGCTCGATAGCGTGAGGAGTGGTTGCCCAATCTCCCGAGCCCGGGGCTCATGTATTAAACGCTCGAGCATTCCGGATCGAATTGGAATTTAGAAATGTTGATTTTTGCGGAGAGGGGAAAACAGGAGTACCCGGAGAAAAACCTCTCGGAGCAGAGAGGAGAACCAACAATAAACTCAACCCACATATGACGTCGAGTCCGGGAATCGAACCCGGGCCACATTGGTGGAAGGCGAGTGCTCTCACCACTGCGCCATCCCTGCTCCCCTAAATGCTGAAAGATCTTTCTCTTGTAGACACACCATGCACATGTCTAAACACAGTCCACCATCGTAAGCTTCTTTTGGCATTGCATGTGTTTTCCAAATACTTGGGCTATTTCAGGTGCTTTGTCTCTCTGACCTGCATAGAATTTAGACCTATTCCGTAGCCAAACTTCTGATAAAAAAATTACTAGTATGGTAAGGGACTGCTACTCCTACTGTCCACACAGTAGGAGTGACTCCAACAAGCAACACACAGTTGGCATTAAAAAAAATGTCGAGATTCGAGGATGTGCTTACAAACCATTCACTATATCTATGCGACGAAAGAAGAAATCATTGGTATGATAGCTCATGCAATGGTAATTTTATCAATCCAGATCACGACCGTGTTCACTGTAAACGCTGTGACAACTCCGTTTGCCGCGGTTCTCAATACCCAGTCCTAAACATATTTTGATAGATAAAAGACTCAAGGACTGAGTTTGTCAAGCCTTTTTTTGATTTCTACACCCTATTTCTTCGTCTGAATATTCTAGCAAACAAACAAGTAACTCTCCATGAAAGATGAAATTGTCTTCATAAACGCGGCCAGCCCCCAGTTAACAATTAGTTCACGCGTTAGCGTGTATTTGTCGAGATATTAAGCACACGGGGGGGGGGGGGGGGGGGGAGTTTGGAGAGCACGATAGGCGTAAGAGTTGCTTGAGGTGCAGCAGAGAGCAACTCTAGCCTCTTGAGTGAACCCAGAAGCCTTTGCAGACTTTTTCGGCGCCATTTTGAAAAAAAAATACTACACACGCGGTATCGCGCACATAGAGAGTTTTGTCTGGCACCACCGTGAACCCTCGCTAGACTCGGGTTCTTGAGTAGCGCCACCCAAGTTAAGCCCTGTCGGGCGGGGTTAGGAACTGGTTAGGTGACTAGTTTGTTTGTTTATATATTTTTTTATTTTTCTCTTCTTCATCTTTCCGTAATGTCCTGTTTCATTTTAAGGGAATGCCAAGGGCTCTCCCTATTTATTTCCAGGAGGCGAGTGTAATTCCCTTGGGACCGCATTAATTGGATTAAAGACGTACTGTCCAATGATTCAAAAGCTTTTTTAATCTCTTGGGATTTTCTGAAACCAGTTTACATAAAACTAAAAGAAAGATATGGGAAATTAATAATAAAAACAGGTTTACGTGAATAAACCATCAAAAGTGGTTTTTCCAGTTAAGCTTGATTACCGATTTTGCCATGATGCATCTGAAATTCGTCCTGTAGATGACCTCAAAAACGAGAGATTGTATGAACGCTGCCAAAATTCCTTCTAATCTCAGGTCCATATATATGGTCAGGTGGGTAAATATTAAGTGACTTTTTCCTGCAGCCGTCGTTGTCTTTGTGGTGTAGTTCAATGAGTCAGATGACTGAGATGTATTTTTCCTTTTGTAGGATGACAACCACAGGATTAATTTTCCTCATGTTCATACTGCTGAACTGTTGGAATACTCTTTTTTTGCTAATTTTATAAACTTGATGGTTTGTCCTGTAATTGACAAGAATAAGAATAAGTATTTCAATCTTAAGTCTAAAAGTGTTGTACTTTTTCAAAGCCGGGAAGGCAAGCTGGCTTATTTTTAGCCTGTGTACAGTTGGCCCCTCCACTCAACACTATACTTCATTTAAGTTTTATACATGTATTTCTGATGACTCTTGCAGCTGATTGTTGTTTTCGCATAAGTAGTTTCTAAAAGTAGCTTGAAAGAATATCAGTTGTAGAACTAATTTTTTCCTGGATCAACTTTTAAGCCAGTGCAGAAAAGGTGACTAGTAACTATTTTAGCGCATTCTCTTTTACGCACTGCTACCACTTTGTAGTGGATACATGGAAGCCCATAATTGTAACATAGTGCAGGTGTGTTACAGAAGGATTTACATGATAAATGAATTTATATTGAAGTATTTAAGTTCAGGTTCTCCGCAGTTCAAACTCGCTGAGTTATTCTGAAAGTGGTAAATCCTTACACTTCATTAACTGTAAGTCTATTTGATTCCGACGTGTTGTGTTCGGCCTCTTTCACTTTCTTCTATTAGTCTCTATCCCTTCCCAAATAAACTTCAGGCAACTTACACCGGGGTACAAAACAAGACAGCATTCGGCCGAGAACTTAACCTGCAGTGAGCACTTGGTACTTCAGCAATTGGTACACTTCTCGATCTCCGCTGGTGAGCGAGAAGTCTTTAGGCATTCAGGGTAGTAGTTAAGATAAGGAAATGAATGTTTTCTGCTACACTTCTCAGATCAAAATAACATTGTGCGTGCAGCAGCTGAAATATTCTCAAACTCGAAG
>OZ037776.1:50546615-50596615 GCA_964035525.1 Porites cylindrica | reverse complement strand
TGACTTTGCATTGAAATTTCCCATGCTTTAAGATTAATTTAAGAAAATGGAAATTCATTTAAATCACTATTGAATGCATTTATTGCTGCGATAGAAATACTAAACAATTGGAATAACTTTGTGTTTGGTATGAATCTGACTTTGTATCGGTTGTGTAAGGTACCAATTCGTGAAAATAAGGTGTCTTTTATAGTATAAGCTGACTAATGTAATGTCTGGTTTATGGTTTCTTAGTTCCAGTGTGTGTTGTATCCATTGCTGGTACATACAGAAAAGGGAAGTCATTCGTTTTAAGCCAAGCGTTTGATCAGCCGGGCGTCTTCCCCCTGGGGCATTTCATGGAAGCTGAAACCATGGGGATCTGGTTATGGGTTGTACCTGGAAAGTATAAGGTTTGGAATTCAAAAGATGGCAAATGATAATTATTCCTCGGAAAATGCAGTTACCTTTTTTCAAATATTACGAGAGACTGGAAGAGACTGGAAGTCTTGGGGGTGGTGTTTTTTTTTTCTTTTTCAAGGAAGGGTAACGTAGCGGTAATGAACTTTGCCTTTGACATGGGCAAGTTAATTCGGGAAACACTTTATGTCCTGCAAATAGCTATATAATGCTAATCTGGGCAGGACAAGACTTTAAATAAAGACGCTATTAAATTAAACAAGAAAAAAGAGAAGAAAAGAAACACAATAAAATACAGAAAGAAGCACCTTACATATAAATTCAAGTACAGGGGATTTTGTTATTTTAAAAAGACTGAAATTACAACGGGAGGTATATACAACATATCAGGTGAACTTCATAAAATATTCTATTAAATAATTAACATTCAAATAATTACCTTCATTACCTAGAACATTAAGGGGTAGTGATTTAATTTTTTTACGAAAATTAGATATGTTGAGAGCCTTAACAGAAAGTGGAATAGAATTCCAAATAGACACAGCAATTGTAGAAAAATAATTTTTAATTTTTTCAGTTCTAGATAATTTGACAGAGAAACATTCTTTTGTAGACAATCGTGTATTATAATGATGTTTTGTATTGATTTTCGCAATCTTATCGAGACTTTAAGGAGCTGTCTTAGCATGAACGTCATACATTAAATAGCGTGACTGTTGAAAGAACAAAGACTTCAAAGGAAGGCAGTTTGATTCAATAAAAAAAGGGATTGCATGGTCTCTGGGTTTAGGAAAATAAATATTTAATCAAACGCAGTGCATGTTTTTGCAGAACAAGTAACTTATTGAGGTAGGTCTGTGGACAGTTGCCCCATGCACAGATACCATAATTTAAATAAGGAGCAATAAGTGCATGATATAAATTCAAAAGGAGATGCCGTGGAATGTAATGCCTCATTTTAGCAATTATTCCAACCGATCTACTAATTTTGTGACAGATAAAGTCAATATGATACTTCCATGATAGTTCAGAATCAATCATTATACCCAAATATTTAACATAGTCCTTCATCTCTAAAATTACTCGAGTATTTAAAGTTGGATTAAAAATCTTAATTTGAGGAATGAAAGGTATTCTTTTTTGGCGCGGACGAAAAATGACATAATTAGACTTTTTGACGTTGAGCACTAGTTTGTTAGCATTAAGACATTCACTTCTTTTCTCATGCTCATTGTTGACAGTTAGTTCAAGAGTAGGGAAGTTGCCATTTGCATAGGTTAGACTTGTATCATCTGCGAATGGATAAAAAGGAAATTCCTTGGAATATTTATGGATGTCATTAATGTATAACAAAAATAGCAAGGGTCTAAGTAAAGAGCCTTGAGACTTTTCACATACGATCGTTTTAGTCTCAGATATGCATTTCTCTATTTCAATCGAGTGTCGGCGATCTGAAAGATATGATCTAAACCAAGAATTTATAATTCCTCTTATTCCATAGTGTTCAAGTTTTGTCAAAAGAATCTCATGGTTAACAGTATCAAATGCTTTCTTAAGTTTTAGATCTGTAAAATTTCCACATGAGTAATTTCTGTCGTCCATATTAGAATGTATGGTGTTCACAATCTCAAGAATCACGTGCTGGGTACTATGTTTATTGCGAAAGCCATATTGCAAATCGTAAAGAATATCATTCTTGTCTATAAACTTTATCAGTCTACGATACAAGGTTTCTCAAATAAACGATTATAAATTCATAACAAAGAAATTGGCCGATAGTTTTCACGTAACGTCTTTACCCTTATATTACACTGGAATTACTTTTGCATATTTACGTTTTGCAGGGTAAACCCCAGTTAGTACAGACTGGTTGGAAATTTCGGTTAATGGTATGGATTTGACTGATTTAGCGAGTTTCAACAGTTTAACAGGGGTAGAATAAAGCCCCAGGGCTTTATTGTATGGCAACAAGCTAATTTCTGTTTCAATTTCTTGCGGTATAATTGGATCGAAATAAATACTGTTCTGTAAAGGTGGATCAAGATAATCAGAAATAGTAGTGTTTGCTTCAGGAATATCGGTTGCAAGTTGATGCCCTATTGATGAGAAGTATTTGTCGAGTGTGTTACCAATCGTTTTAGGATCATCTGATAAAACGCTATGCCCGTTAGAATGAATGAAGTTGATTCTTACACTTAAAAATGCACTAGACAAAATCCCCGAAATGTTTGTAAACTGTAAACAAAGTTCCTACTAAGTGACGTTTTTAATTTACAAAAACCTACTTTTTTCATTTTTATCCAACCGATTTGGTAATTACTTAAACAACTATCCCCCCTCGGGGTCGGTGAACAGCGCTAGATATATAACTGCAAGCTTCGCGCCTTGGTATATTTCCACCACTATTCACCTCCCCTTCGGGGATAGTTTTATACAATTCGGGGTTTACCTGAAACAATATTGAAGAGCGGATGACGAGAAACGGTCATGTATTTTTTTTTCAAGAATGAGATTTAAAAAAAGTACCTTTCTGGTGTGTCTCAACAAGTTTTTTTCGAAAAAGTGGCACCACACCAACTTTCTTCAAGAGCAGTTATTTAATCAAAGCCTAATAGGGTTTTAGGGTTGGTTAAGAGGACTTGTAGGGACTTAAAGGATATTGATACCATGAATACACTTTATTGTAGTCTTGTGAGACCTTTATTAGAATATTCATGCCAAACTTGGAAACCTGATACTAAACGTAACATTGATAAATTGGAGGCTGTTCAGCGATGAGCTACCAGATGGATCACTAGGTCTGATGATGATTATGATACTAGACTATCTAAGATAAAATTGTTGTCATTATCTAATGGGAGGTTCACTAGAGATATTAATTTTTTTTTTAAAGTAATTAATTGACATTATGATATTGACATTTGAAATAAGCTCATATTTTGTAAGGACAGAAATATAGGTTATAACTTGAGGAAAAATGACTCACAGGACCTTGTTCCATATTTTATTAGAACTGATGGTTTTACATATATATATTTTTAACCGTATTGTAAAGGAATGGAATGGTTTACTCAATCATATTAGAGAATCAAACAGTATTACAACTTTATAAAAAAATGTTTTAAGCTTTATTAAGGATAACTAGAACATTTATATTTCTATTTGTTTATATTTTTCTTATATTTTAATTATTGGGGGCATCCCTAGGGCGCATTGGCGCTTTTGGTTGTCTCCTTCTCCACAACTCTTCTTTTTTTCTTATAGTAGTGTTAGCTTATTTCATTTCATTATTTGCTTGTAATGTAGTGGAGTGAATCTGTAATAAATAATAAATAAATTGTTGATTTGTGTTGTACTGTTAAACTCAGAATTCCAGTGGCCAGGAGTTTACAGTGGTTCTACTGGACTCTGAGGGAATTGACGCGTCAGATGGTAAAGGTTTGGATGATCACCAGATTTTTACCTTAACTGTTCTATTGGCTTCTGTGCTAATATACAATTCTCAAGGAGTACCCACAAGACATGATGTAGAAGGACTGGAGTATCCTTATAACAAATAAAAAAGAGAGCAAGATAGATAACTATGAAGAACTATGTTCTTTTTATTGTTAAAGTACAATCAACTTAAACGAGCTATTATAAAAGTCACTGCATATACTTTATCAGTGCTATATAAATATGTCACTTTTACTTTTAATGAGCCTGTATTTATAGAATATGTATACAATATTTTCTTTTCACTTGATAGTAACGGTCGAGAAAGTCGGAACGTCGTCATGTTTTTAAAGCTCCTTAAAATGATTTAAAGTAATATCGTATCGCGTTTTTAATTACAATCAAATAATCGTAATTATAATCATAATAATCATCATAATATAATCGTAATGGTTACCATTACCGTAATCGTCATTGTAATGGTAAATGTAATCATAATAATAGTAATAATCATAATGAAACGCAACAGGGTAAAAATTCTTTACGCAAGAGACGGACAGGTTGGCAATTTATGATTTATTAGCATGAACCAGGTTACGAGTCGTGAGAAATACTAACTATGGGCCACGCCTTTACCAATAAAAATAAATGGACAAAAACAAAAAACAAAAACAAAAACAAAAAGAAGGAATTTCCTGCACATCCTTGACAATGCAAAGCTTTATCGTTAAACTTGCTCAGAGAATTCACATTCGATCAAATTCTGGTAAAGATTCTAAAGTAAAAGACACCGAATTCTTTCACAAGACATTTCCATACTTCATCTGGTTACTAAGAGATGTGACGCAATCCATTCCCACCGACTGCAAGGACATAAGAGGCTATTTCTTAAAAAAGGTAAACAAAAAAATACTTACAAGGAAAGGTAGTTACATGTATAGATAACTGTAAGTATTACAGTTGTGTATAAGATCAAGCCACACTGTTTGTGGCATTAAAATTTAAAAAAAAAAAGGTTAAAAGTGATCGAATCACTCGAGTTGTCGAAGAGGAAATAACCCTCGACTCTTTAGTTATGTACTGAGCATATAAAAGCTTCTTGCCTCAAAGAAGCATATAATTGACTCTTTTTTACGAAAATATTCCTTGAACATACCCCCATTTTATGCCTTTAGATGTATCGTTGATTTATCTTTCCCTTTCTGTACTAGGTCTTCCAAGAGCAGACATCCTCCTTCCCTGGTGATAAAAGCAAACAAGTCTCAGAAAGCATATTGCGTTTGTTTCCTGGATTTGATGCTTTCATGCTGCCACCTCCCACAGTTGATAGCGAGTTGATGAAAAGACTAACAGAGGAGAAAGATCGGGTGAATCCTTTATTCTGGAGCGCTTTAGACAAGTTTAAGCCCTTAATCAGAAAAAACTTGGCTCCTAAACACAGCAACAATCATGGGGAATATGTCACAGGAGAAGGTAACATTATTAGAAATCAATTGAAAGTGAAGTTGGCGATATTTCCAAAAATGCTTGCAACAAGGAAAACGGCGATTGAGAACAAATCGGCGAAGGTAAATGAGACTGCAAAGGTGCCTCATAAAAAAATGGCTATTTTAACAAGATAGCAAATTTTGCGAAATTTCAAAGAGATAGCAGAGGAGACCCCACTAAGTGAAAATTTTCGAGGAAAACGGCAAACTTGGCCAAAAGGGAGAATTCATGCAAATAGATGGCGAAAGGGACCCGTTGAAAGTGGCGATTTTAAAGGAAATAGCGAATTTAGCGAAGATTCGCCAAAGGTTGACGAAAATTTAAATTAGATAGTATAATGGGCCCTTTGATTAAAAATGGCAATTTTAACAAGAAGGCGAATATTGCAAAAGATCGCCAAAATTGGCGAAAATTGAAATTAGATGGCAAAAGGTTAAGAATACAGTTGCGTGGTCATCTCTGAGTTTAGCCATTTTCGGTAAACATGATATTTGAACTCTATAAGCTCTCATTATAGGTCTCGCTGCCTTGGTTAATTACTATGTCAAGGCCATAAACACCCCTGGAGCTATTCCCAATGTGCAGAGAGCCTGGCACCAGTTTGTTGAAACAAAGTGTTCTGATGCAATTAAAAATGCTGTGGCAACGTACGACGCACTCCTGAAGGCACAGCTCTCGGGCGAACTGCCTTGTGATAGTACCAGGATTCGTATGTGTCACGACGTCGCGTTTCAAGAGAGCGAGGATCAATTTATGGCCGACATCGTGAGCATATCTTCTAACACAGTGGAAATGAAAATGCAGGAACTCAAGGTGCGTTGACATTGGGCAATTTCACGAAGATGTCTATTTACTAGCTACCGGGTCGTAAAGCCGTCAGGGTTTTCCGTTCTTGTCGGAATTGCGGCTTTTGTTATTTATACCTCGCTGGGATTACTAAATGAAAGTATGAAAGGAAAAGTGAAGAGGATTCTGGTTATAATAGTGAAATGACTCCATCATGCAAATGGCTTATTGCCTTAAAATACAGTATTATGAATCATATACATCTATTACATGCAGCTAAATTACGAACTGCCCCTCATTCCTCGCGCACAGAGTTTGCTTCCGACTCTAAATTTTCTTGTTTTGTATCGCCATCCAGGGAATCTTTGATGTTGACCAATGTGGTTGGCCACGAGCTTGGATTTCTCTAAATGCTCAGAATTGAATGAAGGTTAGCGCCAAATAAATCTCAGCTGTAATAAGCGCAATTGTTGATGTTGAATTTCGATAAACTGCACGCAGACTTCTGTATCAATCTTTTGGTTGCGTCAAAGACATGTTATATATCCCATCAGCCCTTGACAAACCAACCTGTCCACAAAAGTTCGCGAGAAAAATGTAATCTATTTATTCACAATTTAACACCAGGAATCCATGGACGAGAGATTACTCTCATGGCACTACGAAAATGAAGCAAGAACAAAAGAATCCTGCAAGGAACTCCTTTTTCGACTTAAGAAGCTTCACTTGGATCCTGTTCTGGAGAAACTACAAGGGTGGGAAGGAGCCAAAGTTTCTTTCGAGGACATAATTAACGCGTACGATAAAATTAAAGATGACTATGGAAAGTTGGCAAAAGGCGCTGAAGATGTTATCGCTGCAGTTTTCTTCGAGTACCATCGAGTAAGAAAACCTTCTCTTATGTTGCTGTCCTATGTCCCTTTCTACGAACTTATTATTATTATTATTATTATTATTATTATTATTATTATTATCATCATCATCATCATCATCATCATCATCATCATCATCATCTGCATTTTTATGTTTTTAGATTACACTTTTGTACTGGAATTTTAACATCAATTTCTTGTCATTCTTGTAATATGAACAAAAAGGAACGTCCAGTATTTACGGTTTGACTGGATAATTCGCTAAGCTATAATACTTAGTTTTTAATGTATAGTAAGAGCGGGCATCTTGGAGGAAGTCAGTGGTTTTCAATCTTATTGTAAAGCTATCTTTATATTTTCAAGGAACTGATTCAAGAAAAACAGCAGTATTTTGGATTGCTAAAACAGCTTAAGGACTTTGACGAAAATCTTGCTCGTGAGATGACTGCAAAAGCTTATCAAGAGCAGGAAAGGAAAAGACTACAAGTAAGAAGGCTGGAAAATTAATGTAAAAATGCGTCATAATTAGTTAGTAAGACTAATATAGATGGCTGTATGGTCAGTGTAAGGCTCGTTTTGAGTGTTATACAAAACTGAATGTCGTATTCCAATGTGTCCATTGTCTCAAATTTCCGATTTGAAACCTAAAGCTACGGTAAGATCCGCAGATAATGGAATTTAAGGGATATAATCTCTACCAAAGGCATGAAATTCTGCAAAAAGAAGGAATACAACGACTACATTTCAAACTCTATAAGCACTTGATAGTGCTGGGTCGGGTGGTGGTTTGGAATTAAGACATTTTTGCGAGTAGTAAAATGACTTTAGGGTAAGTTTAGTTCTTTTTTATCCGTAAGCCAGACTCGATGTGAAATGATGTAAGTAAACTTTAGCTTACGATGTCTTGTCTTCCTTCACAGGAACAGCAGTCACGATTGCAGCAGGAAAATCGCGAACAAAAAAGAGAGGTGACAATAGAGAATGACACATGGAGCCCAAAAGGCGTTTTAATGAGTCTCCAAAGTGCTTTGCTCGTGTTTAAACTCACATTTCACATGTGTTGAACTTCATTCAGCAATTAAATGCACGTGTGTTTCGACCTGTTACCCTGTTCCGGGCGGGGCTGTTAAATTTTACGTGTTTGTCAAGTTCGTCCAACTTAGCGTGCCGAATCGAATGCACAGCTCTCAATTTCACGGTACTTGTGATATGATTGGCTCTTTTATATGACTCGTTTTAGTTTTTGCTTGTGTCAATCTTCTTGTTTGCTTTATATATAGATTCAGTATAATATGGCTCCAAATTAAGCTGTCAATATTTGATTCAACAGATGGAGATATTGATAAAAAACCTGGATGAAGAAAAGAAAAGATTCAGTGAACAGATGAAAAGTGAAAGGATTGCACAAGAAGAGCAAATTGAGAACATGATGAATGCAAATATGAAGCAAGCTCAGGAAGATAGAAAGGTTTTCATTGAAGAAAACGAAGCTCTGAAAGATAATTTAAGGGAGATACAAAAAAGCAACGAGGAAAACGCGAAATTGATCAAGCAGCTTTCCGACTTAGCCGCTGAAAAAGAAGAGGAAATGCGGAAACTTCGCGAAGACATGCAAAGGAAAGCAGAGGACAGGGAAGCGGAAATTCAGAGGTTAAATAGCAAGCATGATAAAGAGATGAGAGCAATTCGTGAAAACATGGAAAAAGAAAAGGTCAAAACCGGCTGTGGTGGTACAGGATTAACAGCACGCGCCACAACAGCAAGGAAACGAGATGAGAAGATTCGGCAAACGTACGAAGATCAGGAAGAGGTGGAAAAACCTGGTTTCTTTCAAAAGGCTCTTGAGTTCGTAGGTCACATCGCTCCCGCAGTTGGCGCCGTGGTATCTGCAGTTGCCCCCACCCTTGCGCCAATTGCTGGAGCAGTCGCTACGGGTGTAACTGCTGTGGCCGAATTTTGTAGCATCATGTAAACAAAATATATTTTGTGTTTTATTGGTTTTTTCTAAAACCTTATGTTAGTGCATGGTATTTCCATTTAATCACGCTCAAATAAAGTCAAATTACTTACATAGACGAAGTCTGTCCTGCTTGTTTCTCTCTGTTGTGCAAATCTCAAACTGGTAACGAGCTATCTCTTTAATTTTATGTCGCAGACGCCGTCGCTAAAAACGCACAGACGTCATCTCAATACAATACCCAACAAACTCGTGTGCTTTGCGCTCTCACAAGGCTGATTGGAATAGAAAAACGCAGAAGGCAATACCAAACGAATGTGTTAAAGAAGCCATTTCCACGTTTCTCGAAGCCTTTTTTTTTTTTTAAAGTAAGTGCTTGATCTTTGAAATCAAATTAGTGGAGATCTCAAAAAACCCATTTCGCAATGAAGGGCCGCTGTTTTTCGTATTGTGGCGACAAAGGAATTTATATACTGTGCTATTCGCGTACATAGTTATTGTTTCGCTTAAAATCCACTACCTTTCAGACTCTCTCTTTACCGTCGTCGCTTCCGTCAAATTTTTTCTGAGAAACAAAATATATGTCTAACACATGTGCGGGTTTTCGAATAATCCCACGGAGCCAAGAGCCATATTATGGCTCTTGACGGAGCCTATGAAAGATACTATTCAGACGATTCAATCGCACTGACTCTCCGCAGAGCGGTGTGATATAAGAGCCTCGATCTCAGTGACCTTCACGGGGGAATGATTACATATAAATTATATAATACTTTTGTAATAATAGTAAATAAATTACGATAACAATGAACCTTTTGGACATTCCCATTCGTGATGTCATCATAATTCGAAACTAAATAATTGCCGATGCCCCTGAGTTTTACCAAAATGAAATGGTAAAAACAATTTTTTATACAAATTTCCATTTTCGACCGAATGGCTCTTCGCTTAAAGATACAGTGAGGTTGAATTTCTGAGCTTTTATGTGACCCGACATTTACACGGCAGCCGAGTGAGCTGTCATGTAGGTTATAAAAATGACATACTTGGTGAGATTTTGCCATCTGAATAGTCTTTTTATTAGAAAAATTATTACTTTAATGTTTATGAATTCCTCGAGCGATGAATTTACGCCTTAATAGCACGACTCAGTGACAGATTCGGTAGGTTTCCGGTCTTCCAACACAAACCTCTTTAAATTTGGGTACATCGTTTCCCCGAATATCTCGCATATGAAAAATTGCACTGGCCTGAATCTCAGCTTGGGTATTTACATATTTACCTTCCTTCATATTCACGATTCTGGACTTTATCTTATGAAAGGTTTTTATTTTTAATAGCGTGACCGTGAAAAGCAGCAATTTCTTTTGATTCAAATTCGTAAGCGGTCACACTACCTGTGTAGGTTCCCCAAGCTTTTGTCCCTTTCAGTTTCTAGGAGATGAGGAAAGTCCCTTTAGCTTCCGGTAACTATTATTGTCGATTACTCACGATCGAACGCATAGCTTTTTCCTTCGGAAAAAGAACATACAAACATTCTTTAACATATAAGCTTAGCGGCGGTATTTCGGTTTCTGTGTAGTCCATTGTCGACCATAGAAAGAAGGAGTGATTTGACCCTCCGGTTTATTTGAGGTAAAGGTATTATAATTTTTCAAACAGTACGCAAACGATGTCAAACATTGTACGGTTAATTTTGCACGTATACTCATACTGAAAGTGTTTCAAAATTACTAAATAGATTATTCAATTTATACCCGCGTTTCGGAGCGAACCAAGTGATCTGTAGCACATATAAGGTAGGTATATGTATAAGAAAACGCAATGGAAAATCAGAGACTATAATGCGAAGCAGGTGAAACAATTAAGAACACGTACAGTTATTGATACTTTAACCAGCAAATCTGAAAAAAAAAATATGAATATTTAATTCCCTTTCTTGTCTAATGAAGAATATATATATTTAAAGATCTCCTTTATCAAGGTTAACCCGAAGAAAACGCGATTGAGCTTCAAATTCTTGAATTAGAACTCTCAGGCAACTATAAACAATATTTTATGTGCCTATTCTGACGTATTCGGCAGCGGAATTAGCATTCAAAAGATGAACAAAGAAAATAATTTTTCAGTTTCGGTTTCTAGCTTAAAATGAAGGGGAAACCCCTCCTGCTACACAATCCAGTCCATGCAAAGCGTTTTCCCAGTCCCTCTCGGTCAATTCACCTCCGTGACGTATCCGAGGCAGTTAGGAAAGCTATATTCTCACCACAGGTCTAGAATTTCATTTTCATTCATCGTGAGTCTTTTTATTGTCTTTCTTCTCTTTTTATTGTCTTTCTTCTCTATAAACTGTTGGGTGAGCCGAAGAATTTCGCCGCCAGTGAAAAACCCGGAGACCCTGTTGACCCGGTTATACAGCATGAAACTCAACTTCGTCTTGCTTCCTTTTTCCAGCCTGAAGAGGACAGTTGCGTAATTTGAAGTCAACAACATGGCAATACCTCTCTGTTTGCCCAACAACTGTCAGTGGAATCCGGTTACAGGTGAATACACTAAGAAAAAGGAACCACGTTCGTCGCTCTATGTCGTGGATAAAGCTCTTCAGAAACTGAGGAATGTGAAAGGTAAACGCTATTCATTCAACCCTTACTATTAAGCGGCATTCCCCTCCCGGTATTTTCTTTTGCCCTTCATACTCTGAAGCTTTAGAAAAAAATGCACTTTCTTTGATTGCGACACTATTTTTACTTTAAGTGGTCATCCGAGCCACTCGCAGGTCTAGCCGTTGGAAGGGCAAAGGCAGTACCTTCATTTCTCAGTTATTCTAAGACCCTGAGTATTGGTTTGGCCCTGGGAATCGAACCCGCGACCTCCCGCTTTGCAGTGAAGCACTCTACCGACTGAGCTAATCCTACCGCGGTTAATCAACCCAACACAAATAAACGTCCGCTTACAGTGGGCCTTTCACTAAGGGTGGATATTTATTCTCATAATTAAAGTATGACCATTAACGAATTCACTAGACACACAAAAAAAAAAAAAAGGAAGAAGAAAACAACAACAACCTAAAAAAGGTGAATTTATTAACAGAACTTCCTGGACGCAACGTTATATACCTATTTCAATTAAGGTTGCTACGATGCATTATCCTTGTTTCATAACCCGCGGTGTATTATTGTAGCAAGTCTAGTAAATTATGTGCCCGCAACAAGCCTACAAACCTAGAAAGCAAACGCTGCTGACGATTCTATGCTATGTCAGCAGAACGTTAAGACAATGTACAGTCGACTCCCGATAACTCGAACCCTCGCTAACTCGAACCTCGCGCTAACTCGAACCAAAATCGATTTCCCCTGGATTTCCGTCATACATTCACTGTAATTTTAATTTACCCTCGATAACTCAAACTCCCGCTAAATCGAACCAATTTTCGTTTCCCCTCAGGTCATTTTCTATGTAAATTTACGCTCGATAACTCGAACCAATTTTCGTTTCCCCTCAGGTCATTTTCTATGTAAATTTACGCTCGATAACTCGAACCATGTTTTGAGCCCTCAAAAAGTCGGGAAAAAAGCAGTCTACTGGCGTCGCGTCCGAAACAATGAATTTTGGATTTCCTATTGACGTGTAGTAGGAGTATAGTTTCCTAGTTAAGGCTGATGTTGATTGTCACAGGCTAACGTGAAGCAGCTTTTAGGCTATGTTTTGTTACTTTACGTTTTGATATATAATCTAAAAAGTATCTTTTAATTTCCACTTGACATTTCTACAATTAAATGTGCATGTCCACTGTGCAGTAAAAACTGTCTTTTACCTTACTCTCGGCTATTTTCTTCGAACTCCCGATAACTCGAACATTTTTTCGATTTCCCTTGGAGGTTCGAGTCATCGGGAGTCGACTGTATTTCAAAACACTGAATCCTAGGCTTTTTAATTTAAGACAGTGTTTTGAGTTCTCTCTGTTGTAGTATAAAAATACTGAACATTTTCAACGAGTTTGCTTGGCTCGTGCACGTGGGAATTGATTTTGGATGGAGTTAAAAAAAAATCAAATTCAAGGCGTTTGTTGAACAACAATGTTTATCCATTTTTGAGCCAATTTTTTTAAAAACTGAATAAAAAAATGAATAGCGTTGATTTGCTTTATTGAAATGGAACATTCTGGCCCATGCAAAAACGCAGCTTAATCAGGCTGTAAACTCCCTACTCATTTAATGTTGTTAATAGAAGAGGCTTCTAATTTTTTGCCATGAGATTTTAAAAATGAAATTTTTCAGCTCGTTCATGCTTAAGAATTTTAGCAGCCATTTGACTTGAAAGCTCTCTTGAATGCCTTTTCACAAATGTTCTCCATTATATTGCAATAGGTGTATATCAGGAGGCTTAGTGAGTTATCAGCCAGGCGTTGTTCTCAGGAGAACCTTATTTTAAGTATAATATGAGGGGCCTAACTAATATACAATTTTAAAACATTTTATTTAAGAAAACCAGCCATAAAATCATGCATTACGAACGAACATTACCTATGAAAGAGGGGACACTCTTTACTTGAGCAACCAAGGACTGGTGGGATTATAGAGAGGTAGCATTTTTATCGATCAAAACAAAACAAAATACACTAGTTCTTAATTTATACGAATCACTGTATCCTTTCTTTCTTTTATGTTATTTTAAAATCATCTATTCATTTAGTCTGAGAAAACAGCCAACATTTGGCAACGTCATCACTGGTTTCCCCACAAACTCATTGACGCCTGAAATTCCACGGATGACTCGTCATTACGCAGATCTGGGTAGTGCTTCCGATTTGTTGAAGCAAATTTTCTCGTCACTTCGCTAGGAAACCAGTGGCGGCGTCGCGAGATGTTGGCTGTTTTCTCAATAAAAAATTTTTCAATTAACCACTTTTGTTTTCAGTTGTATGTTGGCTTTTTTTTCAGGACCCATTTGTGTGGTGTCGATTGCTGGTCCGTACCGCAAAGGGAAATCATATGTACTAAGCGAGGCTTTTGATCAACCAGACGTTTTTCCTCTTGGACACCACATGGATCCAGAAACCATGGGAATTTGGATACATATTATTCCAAAAACTTTCCGTGTAAGCTCCAGCACCTTTACTATTCAATGTTAGTTGCTTTAACTGTAGATAATTATAGCGCGCGCAGCGGATCCTCATAGCTAGAGAAATTGCGAAGGAATTATCCGAGAAAATATGGTTATCACGTTAGCGTACAGCTGAGAGACCGTCCGTGCAGACGCTGAGGGTAGGGATACAAAACCTCAGTAGGGTAGGGAAGGGAATCTCAAACGTGCACCTTGCGTTTTGTTTTGGCCACACTTCCGCAGAGTAAAAAGTGAATGTTTTTCTATCATAAATTTCGGGGCAATAGTGAAACTGACAAACAACAAACGGGCTCCCATTACTGCGCCAGTGTTGCCCTCTTTAACATAGACCTCATTTAACATTCATCGTTCAGTCTAAGAGTCTTAGATCAAGTGGTATGGTTACGAAATCAATAATATATAGTTTTAGCCAGGGCTAAAAGCGAACCTCCATTTAATAACTTCATAATTTAAATCAAACAATAAACTTGTAATCCACAGATCAGGGCACATTCAAGTGACTTTTGAGACAACGGCTGAGTGATTTTAGAGAAAAATAATTTGGCAGTCAGAGAGTGAAACAAATTTTACATCGAGTTAATAGTCTTATTTGTACACCTAAAAATAGCAATCATGTTCGATCACAGTAGATTAGGCCTGGAAAAAGAATAGACCTATTCGCGTATTGTATTTGCATCATAATGTGGAAATTCCTGAAACAAATTAAAACGTTTTATTCCCAAGGGGTTTGAATTGGGTACAACATTGAGTTAACCGAATTGGTCTATTCCCAAACAAAATAACCCAGTCTCCCATCACCTTAATTCTATAAGTTTAATTCACAGTATCTCCAACAACTCCGTTTGAGAGACTATGGATAATCAGACAGCCCCGAAATATAATTTTATGAAACACGCGATAGTCCTCGGTGGCAGCCAATTTACACGTTCCATTCCTCTGTCTAAAAGGGAGGCCAAAATAAAACATCAGGCCAGACTTTTTGTGTTCGACAAGTTTACTTTACAAGCAAATCTTGGCGACAAATCTTGTGGCGTGTAAACCAGCCTTTTAAACATACTATGAGGCACTGTTTTTTTTATCATACAGACCTCGGACAGAATTTGTTCTGTTCGTTTTTATGTTGAATTGGTAAGTGTGACATATTATATCAGCTTATATGTAGGGGCAAAACGACTGGTTTTTCATCTGAGCCCACGAGGTGGTCATGCGATAATTGTCAGCGAATGTCTGATTTTGACAGCTGTCGATCTAATCATGCTCATACGGATGGCTTACATAACTGAAAGGCTAGTCAAGTTGTGCAACATCTATTGTGACATTTGACATCAGCTTACATGAAGTGTGTGTACGGGTGGGCGTACGCTACGTCATAACCAAATTCTCTCGGATGGATAGTTTACCAAATGTTGTTACCCATGGTGCTCCGCTGCGCGCTTCGCGGGCGCGAGAGCTCCTCTACAATGCAAACCAATTATATCCAAGTTATAATGCAGGGCATACCTATCCATTCTCAAATAAGAAATCGAAATGACTTGTGACTTAATTAATTCCATACATTTCTGTCATTTATGTCAGTCTACTATCTTGTTTCCAAAATGTGCACATATTTGGGACATCATTCTTCGAATCCCTTTTCTGATTGTTGCTGAACATTTTGGCCTTCGTTGCTTTCTTTCATCGAACGCTGCTGTGAGTTACTTAAGTTCTTACTTAAAAACAGGTAAAGTTCAGTCGGAGGATTTGTCTTTTTGATTATTATTTAGGATTCAAGAGGCCGTGAATTCACGGTAGTGTTATTGGACTCCGAGGGAATTGATGCTGTTAGTGGAGAAGGATTAGACGACAATCAGATATTTACACTTACAGTTTTACTGGCTTCTGTGCTGATTTATAACTCCTCAGGGGTCCCGACAAGGCACGATCTTGAAGGTTTGGAGTATCCTTTAAAGTCTTAGATCCGCAGTAAAGGTTTATTTGCTTGCGTCTTAAATTTAACTATCCGGACCGCCGCATCGGAAGTCTTGGTGCCAGGAAAATGTAACAGAGGGATATTGAAGATGGCTCGCAATGTTTTTTCCTTATTTATCTTGGAAATAGTTTGATGATCAATGATTCATTTGTCACGCACAATAATTGAATTGTGAAAAAGATTGTCCAAT
This sequence comes from Porites cylindrica, assembly GCA_964035525.1. Classification (NCBI taxonomy): domain Eukaryota; kingdom Metazoa; phylum Cnidaria; class Anthozoa; order Scleractinia; family Poritidae; genus Porites; species Porites cylindrica. Next base: position 50,580,395 of record OZ037776.1, on the reverse strand, counting down.
CGTTGTTCATCACAGCTGTGGGATCTCATGTGTAAAAAGGCGAGTCGTAAGGCCCTGGTAACAGGTGAATCAGTTTCATCTAGTTTTTTGACCAGATTGCTCTAAGCCACTTTTACTCGATGATTTTTTTTTACTGTTTGCGAAAAAGAAAATCTTGAAATTATTTTATTGAAATATTTAAATACAAAAAATAGAAGACGTTCGAACTCGTGGTTATAAAACGTTAAACTAGGATGTTAATAAAAAGGGGTGGGCTACCGACGCTATAGCTAACCTTTTTTACTTTAAAAAGTGGTATAACTTAATGTTGAACAGTTTTGGGCACTTGTTTGATGTGGCAGTATTCAGAAAATTTACCAGTTAAAGTAAATTGCTGAAATGGGCTAAAAACGTAGCCAGCCACCTTGAACAAGAGAGGTGGTAATAATTATAATCACAGTCTAAACCTTCACCGATGACACTAATTTCACTCTGCTCAATTAGTCTTCTAATTACAAACTTTGCGGCATGAACTTTCATAAGTTGTTTGAATATGATCGTCCGGGTGAACGTAGTCCTGAATAGGACTGTTGCTGTTAACAATGAATGAAACTTGTGCGATAGTCATCTTCAGAGTAAAAAAAAAAAGAGAGAAAAAAAGAGAGAAAAAAAAAGAAGAGGGTGAAGAAAGGGAGTAAAAAAAAAGGAAGAAGAAGGGTGAACGTATGAAGTATGAACTTTGTTGTGAGAATTGCGCATTGTATATTATTCCGTAACATATTATTTAGTTTCATTATGAAGCTGTCTCAGCGGATTAAACTTCGTTCCAACAGCGAAAGGTCGAACTTGAGTAGTCGTTGTGAAGACACGGAATATTTCCACAAAACTTTCCCATTCTTTATATGGCTTCTTAGAGACGTAACCCAGTCCATTCCGCCTGACTGCACGGATCTTAAGGATTACTTCTTGACAAGGGTGAGCTCGTTTACAAGCGTAACTTTAAGAATAGGTCACTTGCACTAAGAGACCAATTCTTTCTTTAAGCAATGACTTGGAATCCTGTTGATGACAGAAACTTACAGAGCGCATAAAAATTATCTTACACCCGCCGAAATTTGAGAGGAATACGCATTTAAGGAAGATAATTTATAGCACTGTGATTTTTGAACAAAGTAGTGTGATTTGTGTTGGCTGCCATGTTGCGGGCCAAGATTATGCCCTCCAACATGGAGGCCAAAACTACTTTTTGCTTGCAACTTGTTAAACGTTTGATAATTACGCTGAAATGTGCTGCAAACGTTAGCACATCATCTTTCCAACAATTTCCTTGAAGTTTAAGTGTAAAATTTCTGTTCAGAAATAGGTAATTCATAGTTTTTAAAATCACATTTTGGTCACGAGACCAGGTACGAACTTACTCATTTTAAGAAAATGTTGCGGGTTTGAAAAACTAAATCACTGTTATTTAATTCACTGTTTTTTGAAGGCAAAATCATAACTTTCATTTTCATAAAAATGATATCAGATGACCTCTTAGTGCAAATGGCCTATTGGTGCATAGCGACAAGTCACCGTTAATATTGTTATTATTATTATTATCAAATATCAGTATTAGGTTCAGTATCATTATTATTACTGTTATTTTCATGATAATATAATTATATAATTATTTTGTTTTAAAGACTGTATTCGTATTTATTTTATTAATAGTATTCTTGTTTATTTGATCGTAACTCTCTGTTCGATGTTCATCCCAACTTGATAGGTTTTCAAAGACAAAGACTTTTCTCGGTCAGATCCTGCCCAGCAAGTAGCCGAAAGCATTTTGCGTTTCTTTCCTGGTTTTCAAGCCTTCAAACTCCCCCCACCAACAGTTGACGACGAAGTACTGCAAAATATCAACAGGAACAAAGATCGGTTGAATCCTAAGTTTCTAGAAGGGATTGACCAATTCAAACGATTGCTATGGTCCACTTTGCTCCCTAAACAAGGACCAAACGATGGAGAAGTGGTGACTGGTGAAGGTATGATTTTAAACTTGTTTCAGTCATAAAAACATTATTCGGGAAAATTTCAAAAATTACACTGCACTATTTTCAGTGATGTGTACATTGACTTAAAGGGACTATCACGGCACTAGGACATTGCTGTTTTTAAATCTGAGCTGAAGCCATTTGATAGCGCGTTTACTAATGCTGCTGTAGAGGTATGAGGGAGATACCAAACGAATTTCATCAGGGAACACAAACACTGATTTTTGCAGGTATATCATTAAGAGTTGAAAAAGCTGAGCCAGCTTTTTCAAGTTTCAATCCATGTCCATCCTTACCATCCTTTGTAACAGACGACAGGAAACAGTTTCAATACCTGAATATCAGGGGTCTTGAATAACAAGGCTGGACCATTATTTTTTGGAAGTTTAATTGACGCGGGGACAAGTTGAAAAAAAAAAAAAAGGAAAAGATAGAAAATAGCGTGATTTAGCCCCTATAAGTCGCTTTGCAATTATTTTTTATTTTCTTTTTTCAGGTCTTGCAGCTCTAGTACAGCTGTACGTGGAAGCTATAAATACCCCTGGCGTAGTTCCAAGCGTACAATCAGCTTGGGATACTTTTGTAGGGGTAAAGTGCACAGAGGCATCCCAGGCAGCATTGACCATTTACGATTCTCTAATGAACTCAGGGCTGTCAGGCTGCCTGCCATGTGACAATGACGTCATTCGACAAAATCATTACGCAGCTCTTGAGAAGGGGGTCGCTCATTTGGAGGATGAGACATCTGGACTATCAGCTGTTACAACTGAGAAGGTCATGAGAGAACTTACGGTAAGCTTAGTGAACATCTACAACAATGTATCCCCTTGGCCTCTTCTGCAATGGAGAGAAATTCTTTGATACTTTATGCAACTTTTTTAAGTGGCGTCATAAGCAACGACGACTGAACTTTGAAAAGCATCAATTCAATTCTATTTTTACCAATGGAATTATTATATTACAACAGAAACTCATGAGGGGTTGAGACGTGTAACTCTCATATGTTTGCTTTGTCCGATGCTCGTGATTATTCATTTTCAAAAGTACCATATTTGGAACGAGAAAAAGAGATAACTGACCAATCAAACTTCGTAAACAACGTGACGTAATTTTACTTCCGGTTCCCTCGCTCGCTTGAAAAAAATGGCCGACAAACGGGGGAAAAACTCCCGAAACCCGGGAAAGCTTTCAAAGATTGAACCCAGGAATCTTACCAAAACACTGAGCAGGATATTATTGCCTCACCACCTGGGCCAAACATAACATTATGAAACCCATTGACGTCCTCGCAAGTTCTTGAAGTTGTCACTTCAAACAACGATGCCTCGTTGGCCCTCTGCACAGTAAACTTATACTGCTAATAGGCTTTTAAAATTCTTATACTAAAAGTCTAGAATAAACAGTAAAAAATATTTTAGAATAAAATTCATTAGTTGCGTATTGAAAAGTGTCCAAAACCTGAACCTGACATCTTCGGAAAAAGCGATGCGTGTAATGAATGTGAGAAGCATTTAAGCTTAAATTCAGCATGGATGTTGTAGTCACGATCGTGTTTTGAGCTAATTTTATGAATGAACAAACTCAAAACAATAGACAGAGAAGCCGTTTCTTGAAAACTTTTATTCAAAATTAAATCCGAAAGTTAATCCTTTAGAGCAATTCGGAAAACACTATCTGGATCGTAGATCCGTTCACGCAAGTAAAATCGGCTGAGCACATGGCAAAATTCAACACAAAATCCATATCAAATCGGGCACATTTTGAAATTTTTCTTTAGTGCCGCAGAAAAAAAATTTATAAAACGTCTATGCAACACTTAAAAATACATAAATTCCCTTTCAAAAACGCAATTATCTTGGCCATAGAGTGCAAAATGTACCTGAAAATTCAGCAAAAACTTCACTGCCTTGGTTGCATGAGCTGAGCATTCTTTTGAACTTTCTCTTTCTATTTTTTGTCTTTAAACGGTGTATTTTTAACCTAGAAATGCAGAACTCTTGTCTTAAAACATCTGCATGGCGGATCGCGGCAGCCATTTGTTTAAAATGGATATCTGTCACTAAGGCAACCTATTTCCCAGGGCTTTTCCCAATTTCAATGGGAAAAAGCCCTGGGAACGAGGTTGTCACTAAGGTTTCCAAATATGGTAAAAGTGAATATTCACGAGCATTGAACGCGAGCTACACGTTTCAACCCCTTATGAGTTTCTGATTACACTTAAATTGGCATTATTTTATCAAAGTTACTGTCACTGTTGATGAAATCCAGGCTTTTTAGTGACTAGTTTGAGAAAAAAAAACATAAGTCAATATGATCAATTGGCAGATGCTGAATTTAATTTTCAACAGTGTTCATTTCCATCGAAATTGCATATTTTGCAGATTTTTTTGGTTCCTAAATATCGTTTTATACTCAGATTAAGTTTTTTGTTAAAAATTCTTCAATTTTTACCGGTTTTAAGTAAAATGGAGTACATCAAAATAGTTCAAAATGGTGGATCCAAGATGGCGGATGCTTCCAGTTCCTTTTCAGTAATAAATAACGTCATTGTGACATCACTGCTATTGTTAAAGGTTATTTATATGTTAGGCAACTTATTGATGTTATCAAACACCTTGCTATCTAGGTGTTTTTCGTTTAATATGTATTTTGAGGGAAATTTAAATTCTGCCAATAAATTCGACAATCTGGCGTCATAATGACGTCTGATTACGTCATTGTGTCAATCATATGCCCAGAAGTTGGAAATGGTGAGTACATTATTCTGTTAAAGTCTTGTGGCCTTAGCGTGAGCGGTTTTGAAGATACAGAGGGGGTCTTACCGAGCGTCCCTTTCGGTCGCGGGAATAGGGTTAATATTATACTTTGTATATTTTCTTGCTTCCCGTCCTGTAATGACATGATGACTTTTTTTTCCGTTTGTTTGATTTCCAGGCAGCACTTGACAAACGGTTGGCCTCATGGAAGAATGAAAATGACAAATTAACACTAGATGCCTGCACCAGTCTTCTCAAGCGGCTCAAACAAGAACACTTGGATCCAATACTAGAAAAGCTACATGGAGGGGAAGGTGCACAAGTCTCATTTGAGGACATTATTCAAGGGTACAACCGACTTGAACAGGACTTCAAAGTGCGAGCAATTGGGGCTAAAGATGTTTCTGCTGCCGTTTTCTTTGAATTTCATCCGGTAAAAAGCTTTAAAGTTCTTACTTCTAAGACAAAAAGAGGAACGTTTTAAAATCGAACTCGAAATGGGCAGCCAAAAAAGGGGACTGGGCAACCCACCGTTTCAGAGAAATAAAGACATATTAACTTGTCATGAATGTTTGGCCAGGCGAAAGTATTTCAAGCAAACAAGATAAATACAATGGGAAGTATATTCGAACCTTTTTTTTTATACCCAAAGAGTAATACAGACGAGTAGAGAAGAATTTTCTTCACTGCTATGGTGAACTAAGCACTAAATGACCTTCTCCCAGCTTGAAAACTGCTTGAGGTGTTGTATTTGTGAATAGTTTAACTCTTACTAGGAAAAACAATTTCTGACACCGGCGTAAACTGGTGACCAATCGATAGAGTGACCAGTAAAAAAGAATTGGCATCATAGATATTGCACCACTTTTCTTTAAAATTTATCTCAGGTTCTAATGGAGGAAATGCAGCGATATTTGGGGGTACTACGACAACTCAAAGATTTCGACGAAAACTTGACTCGAGAAATCGCTGCAAGAGCCTACCAAGAACAGGAAAGAATGAAGCTTGAGGTACGTGTATTTAATGCTTTGGCAAAGAAGACTAGAGTGGAGAAACTGTGACGTCAAAAAAATCTACATTTATAATCAAATTATGGGATTGGTTAGCATATTTAGAAAGAACCGAAATAGCTCCCTTGCCAAAATTCAGCCTATTAGTGTAAATTGGTGGGGAAATATAGGCGCCGTTTAAGCACCGATTACTCTTGACTATACAAATTCTTCTAAATTGTTTGCCAGTTTAGAAGGTTTTGTATGGAGTCATCGGAGCATAACGGTGCTTACATCTCCCCATCAATTTACATTAAGGTGACTCGACCCAGTTTTTTTTTTGGGGGGGGGGGGGGGGGTACCATCCTACTTTGAACCTCTCTGGTATCCCCGCCTAAGTCTAATACATAGAATGGATAACATATAGATCAATCTACAAACTAACATAAAATTTTTGGCGATGAGAGTAAATGTCACGTGGTTATAATGCCACGCCCTTTTGAGGTCTGGGTCGAAAATCTGCTGTTGCCGGCATAGTGCGCATTAGTGCCTTGCGCTGAACAGAGTTTCACCAAAATCGCAAAGACCCAATTCGAGAAATTCAGCGGTCTCCAAATTTAGGTCATAATTTATGCAAAAATGATAAGCAAACTTTACACGATTATATCTAATAAACTATGAGATTCATCCCTTTATTTTGGACATCGTTATAACAGATGGGTCCTTGCAAGTCAGCAAAACGCTTTAGGGCCTTGTAAATGCGCGCGATTTCGAGCAAAGCAAACATATAAAAATTATAGTTTTCGCTATTTGTTGACGTTTGTCAACGTTTAAGAGTCCTTCTCACGAAAAAAGCATTTTCTTAAAAATTCGTAGGTTTTTTTTCCTTCAAATTTTTTCAGGGCCACAATTGATTAACTAACTACCCGGATTCTGAATTTCATGGTCATTGAAAAACTGTGACATTATCTTCTATAAGCCCAAACTTAAGTAAACATTGAAGATTTTTTGCGTTTTGGCTGAGTTTGTGCTTTGGGAGTTGTGTATTGTTTCTAGTCTGTTATGATACAGCATTCTTGTTCAGCACGCGTGCAATGACCGCGCTTGGTTGACTTTCGAATGCTCACCGAGATATGATAATTTTGGTACAGTGAGACTTGCCATCGCGTGATACATAGAGGTTTAACTCACAATTTTTAATCAATTCTCGTGCTTCTTGTGCCTTTGCAAAAAAATCAAGAAGTGCTAAACACTAAATCTACTTACTATTAAAAAAATATCACTTTTTCATAGGTTTAATGCAAGCCGATAATTAAACCAACTCGTGACGGAAATCCCTTCTATTTTTCTCATACTAAATTATTAGAAAATAAAATTACGAGACCGTAACGTTCTGTCCGCGTACTGATGCAGGCGATGGTATCAATTTACTGATCGGGACTATTTTATCTTGAATTACGACCTTCAATTATGGTTGGTGGGTTTCGATACGATCATTAAACGAGCCTGCAATACGCAAATCACTATAAATAATTTCTATTAATCTCAACATGAGTTTTATTTATATCCTGTTTTTCATAGGAGGAACACGCCCGTTTGCAGCAAGAAAATCGTGAACGACAAGTGGAGGTAAGTCATTGCAGTTCATATTTGGTTATAGTTTTAAACACTCAAAGCGGCAAGGTAATAAGTTGGCAAGGCTTCTTTTTGCTCCCACCTTAACCCTCATGGGAGGATTATGATGAGGAGCAAGATTACTCGCGTGGCGACAATCCTCTTACCCTTCAAAAACAAAATAAATTACAGCTGGGAAGGTGACTGCGGAGGGGAAATCTCCCCCGAAGCCAACGAGTTAATAAGAAATAAAGATTTTCCCCCAACCCTTCAATGCACTTCCCCTTTCTCAGATGAGATTCAAGTGGTGCCTCACTCACACTGCCCCAAACCCATGAACAACATCCTGGATCCTTCTCTGTATCCTCTTCCTTAAAAAAAAAAAGCCTTCTGGAAAGGCTACGGAACTCAGTACTATCTTACCAACGAACGAAGGCAGGCCTGATTTTCAGGTCACTCCCATAGCTTAATAGGGATGTCGTCATCCGTTACAGGAAATCCTGTTTCGCAGTAAGTCCTTAAAAAAACTAAGTACACGCTAAAAACGCGGGTTGTGCTCTCTTAAAACAGATGGAACGGCTTCAAAAAAGGTTTGAAGAAGAAGGTAAAATACTACGTGAGCAGATGGAGGCAGATGCAAAGGCCCAACGTGATCAAATGGATAACATGTTGAAAGCTAGTATGAAGCAAGCTGAGGAGGATAGGAGAGCCTTCATGCAAGAAAATCAAACATTGAACGCAAGACTTGGAGAGATGCAAAAGTCAAATAACGAGATGCAGCAAATGGTGGAGAGTTTAAAGCTGCAGCTCTTGCAGAACCAAGGTAGACGAGAGGAAGTAAGAAAGCCAAGTTTCTTTGATAAAGCAGTTCAGGTGGTCACTGGTTTAGGAACTATTGTCGGTGCTGTTTCAAAGTGCTCTGTTATGTAACCTTTCAATTTTCTGATACTGTTTCCCCATTAAGAAATTCCAGTTACATTAAACATGCTCAGAGTAGCATTAGAGTAGCCTGACGAGATAAATAGTTTTATTATAATTTACTGGTACAGTTTAAACTTGCATTTTTTGCTAGAGTCTCAGAATATATCAATGCAGTTTGTAAACATAAACTAAATAAACAGAAAGGTTGAGTCCGAAAATAATGTGATTTTCATTTTCTTTAATGTCAATAAACAACTAATTAAAAGCTGACGCGAATTTTAGAACCCATCGAATGTAAGGCTTGTTGCTATGAGGTGGGGAAATAAACTTTCACGAAATCCGTCGGCGGCGTGTTTCGAACTTCGTCTGTAATAACTTTGCGCGCCAAGTACATGTATCATATCACTATTACGAAAAATAATTTACAGCAAAATGATAAAAAAAAGCTACAACTGCAAGTTTTAAACTCAAAAACACAGTAGCGTCATCTTGCATTTCTTGTAGAATAAAAAAGCCATTCAGATACTGCGTTAAAAAACAAAACAAAGCTGAACGAGTATATATGGAAACTTGCAATCTCAATGTCCGCTTTCAACAATGCTTTGTTTTCACTTTTTAATTTAACATTCTTGTTTTCACCTGCCAGTTTATTTTGCTCTTGGATTAATTATGATTTAATTCCGGAATTTCCATTGTAATATTTATGCGCGGAAAGGTTTTGTTCAAGGGGCCTTTTCTCTTCAGCCGCATTATATTTATTTTACTGATTGTTAGTAGTCTCTTTCGGAATTTTAATCGCTGCACCGGGTTGTCTTCAGTTGAACATAAACATCGCATGTAGGCGAGTACTCAAAATGGCGCGCGTAAGTGTCAAACGCATTTAAAGATTACACATAACAAAACCATAAGAAAGGGGAAATAAAACCTAAACATAACAAGTTCCCTGTCATGTTGAAGCCAAATTCCATTGATTTTTATTAAAACAGACAGCTCGCACTGCAAATTTGCTGCCTGTCAAAAGTGAGAACCCGGAACGGCTGGCCGTGTAGGTGATTTTGGGAATTTTTTTTTTTTATTCGTTTAAGGAAGAAATGTGCGAGTGCTAGGGTAACCCTAGCACTAGGGTTACCCTCGCTCCTTGTAAACAGGGCGTAAGAGGCTAGGGTTACTCTAGCAAGCGGGTTAAAGTTAGCTCTTGTTTACAAGCAAATTTCACAGGTAGGGTTATCCTGTCACCCCGGTCAACTTTACCAGCTTTGCTGACTTGTTTCGTCATGCGTGACACTCTCTGTAATGGTCCAAGATTTTAGCCTGCGAAAACATCCGTTTCTCCTCGCTCTTCGCCGCTAGGGACGTTTCGCGAGGAGGAACGTCTGCGACTCAGCGACAGAAATTCCATACTGATGACGTAAAATCTGTCCAGAATCCGGTCAGAAGCGCTGATTGGTCGACGGAGTAGTTACATTGTTTTAGCTCTTGTTTACGAATGACAGACAAAAGACAAAAGGCCACAAAGGTCAAATGTAAACGCGGAGAATCTCTAACAAAACAGTCAATATTTCTGGAATATAGTCTTCTCTAGAAGAAGCATTTGAGTTTTGCTGGAGCTCGTTGGCAGATGAACACAACACTTCACCAAAATCGAGCAGAAGAAACACAAAATTGGACAAATTTATATTTGGAACCCCATGACTACCGGATTCATTATGTAAACATTGATTTGCGTCATCAGTAGGGAATTTCTGTCGCTGAGTCGCAGACGTTCCTCCTCGCGAAACGTCCCTAGCGGCGAAGAGCGAGGAGAAACGGATGTTTTCGCAGGCTACCAAGATTTGAAATAATAGAGAGTTTTAGATCCGAGTTTACCACGAACCTCTAACCGCAGTTTGCGGTTACCCGTTTGCGGTTTGACGTTCAAACATAATTCGATTTAGATTAGAGGTGGATTAAAGAAGTGGATTCTGGTTTATTTTCCCATTTAGAAATAGAAGAAATATCAATCAGTGAAAATAAGGAAATTTACGGTAAACTTGCAAATTTACGGCCGCCATTTTGAATCAGCAGCCAAGAATGGCACTTGTTTTCAAGATCCAATAGGATTTATCATATTTAGCATTTGTGCCTCTGTTAATGGATAAAGACTTGCTCCACAAGATTTTTGTATCATTACATGGGATAAAACAAGAATTATACGCTAAAAACTTTCATATAAATGACATGCGTGAAAACCTACCTCCCCACGTTGAAAACTCACGTCGTTAACCTCAAACGTGACGCGAAGACTTGTCACAACATCATTGTCGATTTTTAATGAAACAACATTGTTAGTTCAAAGGTTCTGGGTTTTCATTTTCTTTCAGATCGGAGATCAGTTTGTTAATGTATGCCCTTCGAGCTGTGTTGCAGAGATTCTTTACACAATTGTTCAGTCGTCGGTATTTTTCCCAAATGGTCGCTTTGTTACTTCTGCGAGCACGTTTGTACAAAGATCTTTTCTTTTTGCACAAGGCAATAAGTTCCTCGGTGATCCAGGAAGCGTTGGGTTTCTCGTTACCCTTGCGTTTAGGAATGCATTCGTCTACTGCAGTGAATAGAAGGTCTTTCCAATAAGCCCAGTTTTGATTAATGTTATCATTAATGACTGGTGCTAGGGTTACCCTAGCGCTAGTGTAATGCTAACTGCCTTGTAAAAAAGAAGAAATATGCGGTACTAGGGTAACCCTAGCTCCAGGGTAGCCCTCCTTCCTTGTAAACAGGCTAGACTATTAAAATTGTGGTCTGAAAAAGGTTCTCCGATGGATAGGTTAAAGAACAAAAGAACATAAAGAAGAGCCACGATGTGCATATCTGAGAATAGAATTACATTTTCAGTTATTACAATCGCCAGTTACATATGCTCCATCACGAAAGCTGCGTTGGGCGTTAACTTGGACCTCCGCATCCCCTTGAATTCTTTTCATCCCCACACAAACGACTTGTTTACGTCAACCTGCACCTCTTCCCGATTAAGATTTAATACAACTTCTATATCAGAAGAAGGAGGGGGAAGTTTATAGGCCTCAAACCCAGGGAAGAAATTCAAAATGCTCTCGGCCACTTTAGATGCGACTTCACCTTTTGAGTCTGCTGATGAGTTAGATACCTATCGATTGAAAAAGGTGGCAAGTTAGCTTCACATTAGCACTTATACATTTTTTGTTGATGCACTTAATTTTTTTAATGCACCATTAATAAACAGAGTTCAGTACGCTGACGAAGGTTATTCCTAGGTTATATACCAAACAGATCTACCATTATCTGCCGAAAAGGATTTGTTAGACTCCGTGCAATGTGCTAACATTCTGTAAGTTGTTTGGCTAGTGGGAGTGCTTTTATGACCTATTTTGAAGCTCGATTCTCATGGGTGAGTTCTTTTCATTCGACGACGATAATTATGATGGTAATCAGGTGCTCAAGATATCAGAAATGTTCTTGACCTGATATGACGAAAAGATGTGCTAACACTTCATAACTATCAGGCAAATGGATATCTTTATGGTAAACATCCCGAATAGAACGCCAAGCAAAAATCGGCGTAAACGTGACTTTAAACTCTCTCTATTTCAAGGAAATTACTTTGTGAATGATTCATTGTTTTGAGGGTTAAAGTCAGTTGTGATTGATACTGACTACATGTCAATACCCAGACTTGAGTAGTGCTTCTGACTGGTTGAATCAAGTTACCCTGACGGCACTACCAATCATCTGGCTAGTGACACGTGATCAGCTAATCAGTGGAATTTCTTTTCTCGTTCCTCTTGCGTCATTTTGCGGGGAAACTAGCGTTGGCTGAGTGTTTTCTCATGCAGTCTCCTGAACTATATCAACACTCTCTTTGTAAATAATTTTCCGTTTACCCTTCTCAGAAAATACTCCATTTTTATTTTTTTCTAAGAGCTAGGGCACGGTAATGAATTCTGCAATCTGATGGGTTCTTTTCGCGGTCCGGATTTTCCTATCTCTACCCACAGGCACGGTGACGATTACTTGAGTTTTTTGTCCTTTTGTTTACAAAGTCTTAGTTGGAAAAAAAAAATGAAAAAAAAAAAAAAAAGAACAGTTGTCTTCTACTCTACAGTTGGCTACTTTATGAAGTCAGACAGCCCTGAATGGCATAGTGAGAGTGAATTTTATTATCCTGATGAATAAGACAAGAACGTAAACACTGAAAACATCGACAAACAAGAACAAGCCCGTGAGAACTGAAAAACAGAGACAGTTCGTGACTGAGTTGCGAGGTCTGAAAAGACTGAAAACACTATAAGAAAAAACTCTGTATTACATGAACCTTTGGAAAAGATATGTTTTTTTTTTCCAATTCTCGGAAATTATATTCATGCATTAATATGACTTTTAATTAGTAACTGACTGCATGTTTAATACGGGAAAGAAACATTTAATGACAAACGTTTTCCCTTTTGAGTGTTTTTGTCAAAACCGAAAGGACTTCAGCAAATCAGCTCTCTCTATCTGTGAAAGAGAACACCCGTTCTCAGAATCATTTTATTGAAAACAACTAAAATGTTTCACTTTCGACGCCGACTTTACCGGAAGCGGAAGTTTACTTGGACCTTGCATTCTCGTAACCAGAGCCTTTTGTTTCCTTTGGTCACGTGGTCTTGAAAATCGGCAGTCGTCCTTTAGCTTCCATTGCAATGCCATGGGCCAGCGCCAGCTGAAGTGAAACGGCTGAGAAACAGTTATAGCGCACGACATTTACGTCACCTGGTAAGTAATAATTAGACGGCGCCTTTTCTTCAAACCATGAAACTAAAGTTTCTTCTGTACTAAAAAGTATTTCTGTTTGCCCAAGTCTTTTTCATTAGCACTGACTGTAGGGAATTGTAGCATTCAAAGCTTCCGTCGAGGAATGACGCGCCTTTTTCTTATCGGACAGTATTGATGAAACATTCATTCGTTTGTAAAAAACACAGTTAGACAACTGTAGGGTGAATTTTGTTGGTCCTGCTTAACACATGCCCGGCTGCACTTCTCGGAAAATATCGCCCCAGGAAGAAATACAAAACGAAAGCGGAACTTATTATAAATAACTCCCTTCAAGTGGTATCTCTTTAAGCCACGGAAATGGGGATAAAATCAAGGGTGTCTTGAAATGATCGAACTCTTTCATGATCAATTTTGCTTCCAGGTTATGACAGCTTCAACCAATACAGTGATTCGAGAAAAACTTTCTTATTCCGTTGAAACGCAAATTCAGTTCAGAAAAAACAAGTAAACAAACAGAAAAATGTCACAAATCGAATTTCGGCAAGTTTCGGCTCATTCTGACGAGTGACATAAAACAATGAATACAAAGAAGCTATGCACTGAGAAGACAACACAATAGAGCAAAGGAAAATAATAGCTAGAAAACAAAAACAAACTTCACAGGTTTTTACCCCGAGGTAAACCCCAAGTTTCTCGTCATTTCTCTTTTGATAACAGCGTACGTAGCACGCAGATGACGTTAGAGTGGCTAATTTGCAATTTTTATCTGGGTTTTATCATTTTTCTCATTTTAACGACAAAGGTCAGACAAAAGTGAGGAATTCGCATTAGTGAATTCCTCACTTTTGTTTGTTTGTCTGAGTTTCGGGTCTTTAAACAGTAACTGCGCGCAGCGCTAATAAAAGTGTAGCGATGCCATTTACGATGATCATTTACGGCGTCAACCGAAAACTGCACTGAAAACCGATGCAGCGATCACTTCGATCATTTCCCATCGTTTGTCGCTAACTATAGAACGAAGCTCCATCGGGTTACTTCTCCTTAAATGTTCGGCCGTAATTCCACCCACCACGCGCCATTACTTTTATCCCCAGTAATCTCCAATTGTTTACTTGCTCTTACGCGCAGGAATATATGCTAAACTTTAAACTGCTTTAGGTGTCTTTCGCTTTCAAGATTTTGCCAGTACGCGTTTTAGTCTGATTCTTGACCACATGGCCTCGGGTCTTATAGTATTTCAATTAATTTAGGTGTGTGCCAGACATAAAAGTATGATTTTCCTTCTTCGATGACCTTACACATAAAACTACTTAAACTACTTCAAACTTTTACTTATAAACTTATGTGAAGGTTCACCACCTCGATCTTAGAGTTGGTCTTGTTAAAATAGCCTATCGACCGTTTGTCGTTTCACCTTTATTTGGGAAAAAAATGGAAAATGAAACTTGAAATTCGATTCAACACAATTCTTTATTTTACACTATATTAGGCATTTAAGAGAAAACCAAGTAGCTGATAAATAATCATTAAACTAAAATACATTAAGTTCATTTGTGTACAGTGTCCAAAGTAGCAAGAGCTTTCTTGTTGGACACCATCATGTTCAGATAATCGGCAGCAGCAATGAAAAGAAGTAAATGTCAAACAATATCAGTGATAGAACATATAAGTAAGGTTACGAAAGGAAGGGCCGTTGTCGTTTAGAAAACTGGAGACCGATCTCACTTGTCAACGTTGATGCCAAGATTGTCTCTAAAGTCTTAGCTACCAGGACAAAAAACGTCCTACCAAGCATAATTCATCATAACCAAAGTGGTTTCGTGAAAGACCGCTTTATAGGTGAAACTGTTCGATCGATCTTTGATTTAATGGAATTCTCTCTAGAAAAAATATTCCAGGTTTAATGACAATTATAGATTTCCAGAAAGCATTTGACTGCTTAGAATGGAGCTTTCTTTTCAGCTGTTTATAATTAGAAGCCTTGGTTTTGGTCCGGAATTTATTTGGTGGGTAAGGACACTGCACCACGAAAGTTATTTTATCAACAATGGTCTCGCAACTGACTTTTTTTCTATGGAAAGGGGCGTGAGGCAAGGTGATCCGCTTTCTCCGTGCTTGTTCGTGGTTGCAGTCGAAACTCTTGCTTTGGCAATTCGTCAAAACCGAGAGATATTTGGTATTAAAATCGGTGGCGTAGAAACAAATTTCCTTCAATATGCTGATGACACAACGGCCGTTCTGTCTGACATTGACTCGGCACAGGCCCTTTTAACCTTCTCGAAGTATTCAAGAACTTATCAGGACTTGTAATTGACTGGCCTGATGAACCAATCAAAGCCCTCTGTGTTTATTACTCATACGATATCAAACTTTTGCACGAAGGACGTTTTATTGAGAGATTGGCCAGTGTCAAGAAACTTATAAATATTTGGTCTTCAAGAGGCCTTTCTATCTATGGAAAAGTAACAATTATCAAGTCTTTAATCATACCAAAATTTGTTTACATTTCCTTGCTTCTGCCGGTCCCCAAGGAAATCGTTAAAGAGTTAAATCAAATGATATTCAAATTTTCGTGGTGGTCTGAGTTTCGTAATGTTTTCGCGGATCGATAGTAGAGGGGAATGTTGATATATTTTGTGGAATATCAAAATTCCAAAAATTCCAAACAGAATTCCAAAACATTTAAAGAATAGCAATTGTCTTCGCTCAGAAATAAGCTTAATATTGACAATCGATAACAAGTAATTTGATATATTAGAAAAGAAATCTAAAGATTACTATATGCTAGTTAAAAGAACAATTGCCCAGTGTCCAAAACACTCCAAACACTTGTGTCAAGTATCTAACCCAAGATCAGCTGAAAAAAGTATTCCTTCTTACACATGAGGTAACTTTTGAACCTTACCTAAAAGCTTTTCAATTCTATTTACAAATAAAAAGTTATGCAAAACATAGGTTATATCCAAGATGATAAATGTTCACTATGCAAAACGGATTCGGAATCCCTTTACCACATCCTTTTCAACTGCAGACACACCAAGCAGTTTTGGAAGGAATTTCAATATTACTTTAAATTTACACATTGACAAAGGAATTCGTCTGTCTGACCTTTCAAGACGTCATCACGGGAATATTAGCTAATATTATATACAAATTGCCCTTTACTGAATTATTTGATACTGATCGCTAAACTATACTTATGGGGTTGTAGAAGTAATCAGACTCTTCCAGTCATAACTGCCTTTTCCTCCAAGGTTAAAATTAAGTATGAAACAGGAAAGTATACATGTGTTAAAACTAATAAAATTTACAAATGTAATAAGAAGTGGGCTCTACCTTTGGACTCTGTACCCTAGTGTCGTCTGTACTTAGAGCGTATTTTTCTTTTTTTTGTATAGTTACTTTACCGCTAAAGTTCATAGTGTAATGTGATGTAATGTATTTGTAATTTATTGTAATGTAATATCTTGCAATGCCATGTAACGTTAGCATAGTTGTAATGCTGTGGAGTATTTAACAAAAGTTAAATAAAAGGGTTAAGATCAGATTTGATTGATTAGAAGATAGGACTTCCGTTCTTTCATAAACCTGTGATACGGCAGGCACTTCAGGTCAGTCGGTACGGTCAGATTTTCGAAGCGGAGAATTTAAAGGACATTTTACTCCTACCTATGTTGGTGGATACGCTTGGCCTAAAATAATTCAGATTACTGAAAAATCTTGTATTATAATTGTGTATACGCGATGCTGTAGTCAGGAGATCAAGGAAGATACCTGGAATGCTAACAGTTTCATTTCTCATTATATGTATAAGGCAACATATAATTAATTTATATATATTATCTAATTGAAGGATTGTTATGAGTTTGAAATAGGGAGCGACACTCTCTCTCATTTGTTCTGCTTAAAACGAAGACAATCTATTACGGTTTTGCTGGCACATCCCCAAGCAAGAATACCGTAACTCAAATAGGGATATATTAAAGCATAGTAAATTTGGTTCAATATATTCAGATCTATGTAATATCTTAGTTTTGAAAGGATTCCAAAATGTTTAGCTAGTTTGTTATTTACATGTCGTATCTGTGGTTACCAATTGAGCTGTTTAGCTATATAAACTTTAAAATACTTTATGTAATCTTTCTGTGCAATACCAGTGATATTTATGGGTGGCATCTAGATGATGAGACTGACATAACATATTAGAGTTAGTCTTTTGTTAATAGACAACTTATTTAGAGCACAGTAGTTATAAATTTGTTTAAGCTCTTGATTCGTTACGGATTCAAGTTGTTTTTGTGAACATTTTAAAAGTTGTCGCTAGAGAAAAATAAACTGGTATCAACAGCAAAGCTCCGCACCGAAAGTTTGTCGACACAGTTTGGTAAGTCGTTCACATAAAGCAAAAATAAAAGAGGACCTAGAGTCGAGCCTTATGGTATACCGCAGGTAATACTTTCATAGCTAGATTTAGTAGAGTCAATTTTAACATATCGTCTTCGGTTTTTCAAATAACTTTCAAACCAATCATGCGGTGTACCCCGAATTCCATATAGATAGAGTTTACAGAGCAGTATTTTATAATTTACTGTGTCAAAAGCCTTTTGATAGGTCAGGAAATAAACCACATGTTATTTGACCTTTATCAGTAGCTAGCTTCAGATTGTCAGTAATTTCAAGAATAGCTTGGTCAGTGGAATATCCTTTCCTGAATCCAAACTGATATTTGTACAAGATTTGGTGTTTATCTATGAACGAATATAATTGATCATAGATTAGACGCTGGAGCATTTTACTGAATGGTGAGAGAGTTGCTATGGGCCGATAGTTGCTACGATCTGTGGCATCATCACCCTTATACACTAGGGGAATTTGTTAGACTTTTAAAATATCATGAACAATTCCAGTTTCGATAGACTGGTTATAGATATATGTTAAAGGTATTGACAATGAATGAACAGCTATTTTGATTAATGTATTAAAAATATCTAAGGATGTCTTATGATCATTTAAACATTTAGATAGTGAACATACTTAGGTTTCAGTAACACAGGACATAACAAAGTTAGCTACTGGAGTCGATCTTATGAATTGGGTCAGACTTCCTTCGCAATTTCCAATTCTTTTGGCCAGGTTTTGACCCGCATTGACAAAATGCTTAAAAATTAAATTGATCAGCGATCCCAGCCTTATTAGTGTAGGCTCTATTGTTACGTTTAATGTTCGAGATGGGGGTTTGTCCCTTTGAATTGCGCTTAACTAGCATACCAATCAATTTCCAAGATGCCTTCAGGTTGTTTTTGCATGGGTCAAAGTGTCGTGAGAAGTAATTCTTTTTGCAAATGTTGTTAAGCCTATTCAGTTTATTAGCATACTTTTTATATTCCATCACTTTAATTGGATTGTTAGAGCGTGTTTTGTGTAATCTATGCTTAGTTTTGATTGATTTGAGAATACCTTTTAGTTTCTGTTTCTTTTGGGAAAACTGCCTAGTTGGCGCATGTTTATCTGCAATTGATTTAATCAGGTCAATTATTGTAGTAGTTGTCTCATGCAGATCACTACTAAAGATAGCATTCCAGTTGACTACATTGATATCCCGCAAGTAAGGTTCTTGATTAAAATTGCTGTAATCTCTATAATACTTAATAGGGTAAATTTGTAACACAGACAACTGGGAGGTGATCAGAGATATCAACCATTGCAATTCCAGAAACAATTAATAATTATTCTTTGAAATCGAGGTGAATACAGTCTTTTTTTTTTATAAGAATGTTGTTTTTCCAGCCCAGGCTGAATATTCTTATTTTTCTGCCGATTTTAGGCTGAAAATATTCTTGTATTATTCTTAAATTATAGCTTATGACATTTCCGTTTTAGAATTCATTGGGGTATATGTACATGTATTACATGTACCGTTCATCGAACTGTTATTAGCGTTGAACATTTTGCTATAGCTAGTGCAGGTTTTTTCGTTTTGTTGGCTAGTTTCGCCGTTCAGGGAAAGGAATAATTTTATACGGTTAAGTTAAAAACATAAAATTGTATTGTGTTTACAGATGTTTCAACACACAAAATTATATCTATCCTTTTAAAATTCTCAGCCTCGGCTTTATTCTTAAAATATTCTTAAAATTTCGCAAATTTCAGCCTCGATATTCTTATAAAATATATTCTTATAAAAAAAAAAGAGTGTGGTGGTGGTAAATATTTCTAAAACCACTATTACCGAGATTGAACAGAATATTTGTTTTAGTATATACACACGAAGTGATCTCAACAAAATCAGGGAGGAAACCGGATCAAATAACGCCAAAGTTTAAAAATAGATCTTTGCATAATTTTCAAACTGGCAATTCACAAGTTTATTTTTATCACTTCGCAAACAACAGCGTAACTGCTTAAATGGAACGGTTAAAAGTTTTAATTGCTTGCTTACCTGAGAAGCGAAGCAATCAGATTGCTTAAATCACCAAGATCACTGAGTGTGTATATACTAATTTTGGATGTACTTTTGGTATAGATGTGATAAATTAATGTAGCTGAATGATAGGCGTGTTGGTCAACTAATGATTGGTAACAAATTATCGGAATACAGCATGTCAAGGTAAGCCTGTGTAGGTGGGTAACTATCACACATTCAAAAATGTCTGTATTCATATCACTAAGGATATACAATTGGTACTCACTCAGGAACGAGACCCATTGCAACATTTGCCCTATTTCATCAGATAACGTCAACATTCTGTCTAAAACTCTGAAAGATACCCTTAAGATTTAAAATACACTATTTTGGTTAGAATGAAATACCCTTCCATCCCAAAGTATATATATTTTTTTCATTAATGCGCCACCGAAAATGAACTGAAAGATATGTTTAGACTAGGAAAGGCTTGGGCTCGAAGAAAATTGTTTAAACTTTGATTTTAACTTCACTGGAAGAGATGTCAAACGAAGACAAACAGAATAAAGTGTAAGAAACTTCTCTTGGAACATTCTTATCGAGAAAACAAACAAAGAAACAAACAAACAAACAAACAAAAAAAACAGATGAAAACAAGTACTGTTCCTGATAACTGGAAGTTAACTAATGCAACTCCAATACATAAAAAAGGGTCGAGACAACTACCTGAAAATTACCGACCTGTTTCCCTTACTTGTATATGCTGCAAATTAATGGAACACTTTGTGGCCTCACATATTTCAAAGCATTTGGATCGCTACGGAATTTTAAATGATTCTCAGCATGGTTTCAGGCAAGCACGATCATGTGAAACCCAATTAATTGTCTTGATAGATGACCTCGCTAAAACGGGTGTTATTGTTATGGACTTTAGCAACGCATTTGACAAGGTTCCACACAACGGCTTGCTATACAAATTGTTGGCACTGACGACATTACATTGCAGTGGTTGAAAAGTTTTCTTGAGAAAAGAAGACAAAGTGTAGTTTTAAAAGGAGAGCATTCGCATTCAGTTCCAGTAACATCAGGTGTACCCCAGTACATAAGGGTCCCAGACAGTAGCACTGTACTCAACAATCGATCTCACTAGGGCTTTATATAATCGTTCTTTGGATTTGGCCGAACAAATGCGGAGATTGCGGCGAAGATCGTTCGGAGTTTGCGTTGGTGGTAATTTCATTTACATGATCATTCCGGCGTAAATCATGCGAGAGGTTGATCCCTAAATATTTAGTAGTATCAACAGTTTCTAGGACCTTGCCATGAAGTTTGTACTGAAATTTGAAAGGTGTACGTCTGCGTGCCACTTGTATAACGTTGCACTTCCTTGGATTAAATTACATACACCAGTCGGATTTCCATTTTCCCAAGCCGAACATCATCTTGTAATTGCCAGCAATCCCTCTCAGATTTTATTGTAAGGTAAAAGACAGTGTCATCGACAAAAGATGGACCCTTGACTTAACACAGCATGGGAGATCATTAATAAAAATAAGAAACGTTAACGGCCCCAGTATAGGTAGGTAGATTCTTTATTTAAAACTCGGTAAAATCTTCAGTAATAATACAGTAAAAATCTAATTACAATTAATTAGACTAAAAACTATCGACATACTGTTTTACAAGACTGCCGAGTGAGAGTCCGACGACTCAAATACATGTTTGATTTGCTCTTTAAATTTCTTGACTGATTTAATTTCTCTCACATTTTCGGGTAAAGAGTTCCACAACAAAGCACTGCTGTAACTGAAACATCGTTTCAAGTAGTTAGTACGCGGCCTGGGCAATTTCAATTTATGAAAGGAATTTCGCAAATCATAGTCTGTGCTTCGTTCGTGAAAGAGGTTCTGCAAGTACACTGGAACTTGGTCATTTAGAGATTTAAACATCATTATTGCTTTATGCTTCTTTCTCCTTATAACTAATTTGTCCCATTTGAGTATATCAAGAAGCAGGCTCGAGCTAGTCCGATAGTTGGCCTTTAAAATTACTCTAGCTGCACGGTTCTGTAACTTTTGTAATTTGTCACTCAGTTGATCACTTAAGCCATCCCAAACGAGGCTACAGTAATCAAAGTGAGGTTGAATTAAGGAGTTATAGACTAGTACCGCAGTAGATTTGGAGATAAGGGACCTGATACGTCTAAGGGCACCTATAGCCGAAGTTACCTCCTTACACAATTCGTTAACATGATTAGACCAGAAAAGCCGATTGTCGACAATGAGACCTAATGATTTTGCGTGATCAAAAATGCTGATAACTTGGTCTTCTAGTCTGATGTTTATTTCGTTATGGCTCTCCGCATGAAGCTTCTGGCGAGAGCCAATAACCATAAACTCGGTTCTCGTAACATTAAGACTAAGCTTATTGGCTTTTAGCCAAGAGTGAAGGTTCAGTAGTTCTAAGTTAGTCTCTTGTTCAAGGTCAGCTAGAGAGGAACCAGAAACGGTAATAGTTGTATCATCTGCGAACATTTTAGCGCATGCTGAATTAAGGCAGTTTGGAAGATCGTTTACATAGATTAAGAAGATCAAAGGACCGAGAATACTACCCTGTGGGACTTCGCATCTTAGTTCGCTTGCACTGGACAATACACCATTAACATAACATTTCTGGCTCCTGTTACCTAGGTAGGAGGCAAAGAATCGTAGGGAACCCAGATCAAGTCCATAGTTTGCAAGTTTACGTAACAAAATTGCATGGTCAATGGTGTCAAAAGCCTGGGGGGGGGGGGGGGGGGTACTCCCAGACATTACCTATATGGGTATGTGCCGCCCAACGGGGTCGTGATTTTGAAGCTCCTGATTTAGAACGGGGTATCCATTTCAGAGGCGTTTTCTAGAACGGAGTATAATATTTCGAACGCACGAAAGCTCCAGTTTTGTAAGCAGCCATTTGAAATTATTCAAGGACAGATTGCTTTTCAAAATACCGTTCAATGCGTTAACAAGCAAACTGTTGTAATCTTGTTGCACCCTAGAACGGAGTATAAGAAATTGGCCCATTTCTAGAACGGGGTATCAGTTTTAGGGCGAATTCTAGAACGGGGTATAAAAAATTGGCCCATTTCTAGAACGGGGTATCACTTTTAGGGGATTTTTTTTCAGAATGGGGTGCCAATTTGGAGTTCCGGGCGGCACATACCCACCCAAAAAATACCCGAGTGCCTCCCCCGGGGACAAAAGCCTTTTTAAGGTCGATATATACCACACCATTTAAAAGGCCGTTAGCTATATTAATAGACCAGTTGTTCGTTGATTCAAGTAGCTCTGTCATGGTGCTATCGAGCGATCGAAAGCCGGATTGATAAGTATTCAAGAGTTTGTTTTTATCTAGGTAATCGTAGAGTTGTTGATAGGTAATTTTCTCGAATAGCTTTGAGACAATTGGCAATACAGAAATTGGTCTATAGTTATTCAGGTCAGATTTTGATCCTTTTTTAATGATAGGAGTCACCTTGGCGATTTTCCATTCATCTGGAACGGTTTCTGTTTCTATACAGCTATTAAAAATTTTCGTTAATGATGGTCCAATAATGGAACTGGCTAATTTCAAAAGTTTACAAGGAACTCCGTCCAGTCCCATGGCTTTCTGTTCGTCAAGCTGACTTAGTAGCTCACACAAAGTTGTGACACTAAGAGTAAATAGCTTTCAGGGTCGATATTAGAAGGTGATAATTTACTGGCTAGATTTGGTCCAATAGATCTGAAAAAGTTATTAAAAGCTTCCGCAATTTCAGGTGTAGTATTTATAGTTTCGTTATCTGTTTTAATTTCAGTGATATTGCGGTTTGTGCAAGATTTACGCGAGCTCAGTTCGTTAATTAGCTTCCACGTTTTGGAAGAATTCTTTTTGTTCAACTCTAAGTTGTGCAAAAAATACTGACTTTTGGCTGATTTGATAGCATTGTTAGTTTCATTCCGCGCTTGCTTGTATTGTTCCCAACTAGCTGCATTGTTTCCAATAATAGCTTTCTTTTTTAAATAATTTCGTTTATAGATTTTACGCATCAGGTCATATGTAATCCACGGAAAATGCTTTTTTGAGATCCGCTTTGTTTTCAGTGGGACCTGTTTATCGACAATTTCCATGAACAGGTTTTTCCACGCATGCCACATAGCAGTTGGATTTGGCTCTAAGCTAATTAAGTCCCATTGCTGTTGAACAAGGTCATTAAAAAATTGGTCGCTGTCAATTTTTTTGTAATCACTAGTTTCGATAGTACGGTGCGTGCCAACACGTTCATACCGTATTTTTATAGTCATAAAAACCAGTGAGTGATCGCTAATCCCAAGATGAACGACACCAGAGTTAACAATTTTTTCGGGAGAATTAGTTATACAAAAGTCAATTAATGTGCGTGATGTTGATGTAATCCTGGTTGGTTCAGAGATCATTTGGCTCAATCCGTAAATATCAAATATATTCGTTAAATTGGACGAAATGTGGTAGTTTGACCGATTGATGGCTTACCCTTACTAAAAGTGTACTTGCAGGACTCCCTGGAAAGCATACCCTCGTCGGACTCCCGCTCGACAGTATTCTAATCTCCTCTTAATTTTAAAAATCTAATAAAGTTAGAAGCCAATCGAGCAGTTCCTTTTGCATTCAAGTGGAGACCGCTTCTATTTAAGTCGTGGTCGGCGGAGATGTTGGAATGGTGAACATAGCCCCAGTCATTTTCATTACAGAATTTCCTTAGTATCTTGTATACACCATAGACTTTGACACCAAGGGCCTCCTCGTCTTCACGAGACACAAGGCTAGAAATCGACAATTTAGCCGAAGATTCGCCGCTTATCATGTGGGCTAAATTAACGATCTCCTCAGCACATTCGCGCGCGGATGTGGATGAGCGAAGACTATTGGTACCGACGAGAAGTACAATTTCGTCTGGGTTTTTCCGTAAAATAGGTCTAATGTGATCTCTCATGTCCTGAGTCGAACATAAAGGAAAAGAGGAAATCTTGACCTTAGCACTACTTGACATTTTCCTCCCTTGCAAGTCCTTTAGGATGGAATCACCAACCAAGAACACCTCTCTTTGCTTGCGTTGAGTACTTCAGCCACCACCTGAGTTCCCTTTTGTTCGCTCTGTATTTAATTGGCATGATGACGACGTCTTCGATTGCGAATGTCTCCCGTCTAGGTTTGTGTCTGTCGAAGGCTGGTTTTCTTGGTCACCGGTCTTCTTCTTTTTTCCCATCAAAACAAAATCTTGAGTATCCTGGTACTCCGTGTCAACGCGGGAGTTATCAGGTTGCACGGCAAATGAATTGTGATACAAATCTTTGGAGACTATTTGAAGCGCTAGTTTCAATGAATCTCTTTCCTCTCGAATAGCTTTTAATTCTCTCTGTAGCTCTGTGTAGTGAACTCTAGCGGCTTGTAATTCTTGTTGTAAGGTAGGGTTCTCGTTCTTGACAGCATCAAGTTCTTGCAAAGTCTTCTAGTTATTTGCATATTGCGTCGATTGCACACAGCTCCAAAGTTTGGTTACCTCAGTCCTTACGTCGTTAATTAGACTCAGAATATTTACTTCAAGAGAGTGAGGGGAGATAGGTTTAATAAAGTGGTCCGTTTCGTTGCTGGATGTCTCTGAGAGTTTAGGAGTGTCCACTTGTGATTTGTCGTCGTCCACAACAACATGGCGGTCGCTGACAACAACATCTTCGCTTTCATCGTTCAGGTCGCATAGCTTCATAGCTGCTCGAAGTTTATCCTTTGCTGATTGAACGTTGTTTCCTTGAAGTTGTAACGTCCCAGTCTTGTAATAATTCACTGTCAAGGATTTTGCTTTTATCGATTTTCTTTGCTCGTTTTGAGTTATCGAGCACGTGGTGGAATCTATTTCTAAAACTTCGAAGCAAAAGATTTTCAACTCATTGAAGGAACCTCGCCACGTAAATGTGGACTTCTTTGGATTGTAGCTTAGTTTCTTTATCAGGGAGTCTGTAGTGGCTGGGTTGGGTTCAGAGCTGTTGTTCATAGCTGTTGAATCCAATGCTGCCACTCACTGCGACTCGCTCCAATGATTGCACGCCCAAAAAATACAGGTCGAAATGGTTCAACGCCGAGCAGCTCGCTGGGTACTCGGGCGCTACGACAAATTGGACAGTGTTACTGATATGTTATCTTCTCTTAAATAAAGATCTCTGTTGCTCAGTCGATCTGACGCACGTCTTTGTATGCTGTACAAACAGAGTAATGGATCAGCCACTTACGAATGCGACAAGCTACAGAGAGAACATAAGAGCAGAATGGACACCAGGCTCTCGTCTCTCAGTCATCGATTTGAACAGCCACGTTGTACATGTGGCTATTATCATAACTCTTTTTATCCTTGGAAAATTGCACAGTGGAACAATCTCCCTCCACAAATTATAACCTCTTCTTCGCCATGTTCATTTAGGCAACCCCTGTATAATCTTACATATTGACTAGTAATATTATTTTATTGTTGTATTCATTAATGTATTTTTTTATTTTTTAATGTAGTCTGCAATGCTCTGTTAAGAGTGCAGACCTAATTGGTAAATAAATTTATGTGTGATGGAGTACTCAAAGGTTCTTCAGCTTGTGGTGGTATAAGCAGCGGGCCTCCAGCGCTTCCAGTACATTTTGTAGCCTGATCAGCAGCTTTTGCTTGTGTACTCTCTTCGTCAGGTGCTTTCATGTTCCCATCAGATTTCTGTAACCTAACTTCTACTGGTGTAACTGATTGGACAGGTTGTAGTCGCCCGAGCAAGGTTCGTTCCGGAAGTTTGATATCATAGTTGACATTGTTCACAGTGTCAATTTCCACTTTATTTGACTTCCTTTTCTTTACCGTCAACAACGTCTCCGTAATCTCCAAGCCGCTAGGCCATGGGTAAGACTCATCCGGTTCAAACAGTACTGGAGTAGTTCTCTCCACAGGCCCTTTTTTTTGCTCTGCAAGTCACACTTTGACTTTACCTGGGAGGTATAATAGTGTCACGCTTCATGGTCTTGATTAAGCAGATATCACTTTGATTACGGCTTTGGATAACATTCACTAATGCTGAAGAATTTTCGCCATTTATTTCAGTAAAACTGGAAGTAATTTCTTGATGTAACACAGCATCCTGACTTGGTCTGTAACAAAAAAGGGAACTGCCAATTCCTCCTTAGACGACAACAGTCTAAAGTTAAGCTCCACCCATCCTATGCATGGCATCTCACAACCATTGGCTGCAGTCAGATTCAGTTCAGAATTAAACAACTCTGATATGTTTTTAACAGTGATCCAAGGGAAATTCCCCCTTACTAATTGCTCAGATATTAAAGACACCTGGGCCCCAGTGTCCCAAAGTACATCTACCTGTTGGCCATTGATCTCCCCCGTAACAGTACACCTTTTTTCCTACTCATCCTACTACTGTGGCATGTTGCTGTGGTGTTTGGTGACTGACAAAGTTGCTACTACTGGGGTCCACATTCTCTTGTTTTGCTTTGTCTGACAGGTACTTAATTGCATTGCACAACACTTTATGTTCCTGCCAGAGTTTCTTCTGACAATTCCGGCTACAATACCTCACGGCCTTTGAACATTGTAAGAACTTTTTCCTTTATGACTGAACTTTCCTACAACCATTAACGGAGGGACTTGTTACTGCTGTTGTCGACTAGTCCGCGTCCCGCCGAAAAAGTCGTCGGGCGTTTCTATGTTTACTACCCCGTTTGTCGTTACGGTAACATTCCCGAGCCACATGCCCCGAGTCACCACTAGCAAAGTAATGGCTACATTCATCCCCTCTTCCCCTCTGCTTGCAATTCTGATAACCGCAACTTGTACGAGTTGGCTGATAGCCACGCCCACGGCCCCTGCAGGATGACCCACGCCGGTTAGAGCTTTCTGCTTGACTCCCTTGACTTGATCCTTGAGATCATTTATCTATGACTTGATCTGACGGAACTCTAGTAAAAGGTGTTGATCTCCATCTGAAGTTGCATTCTTAGCTCTTGCTTCTCTCTCTTCTTTGCCTATCTCACATGCATGAACTTTGACGGATTTTTGGCGTTCACTAGGCAGCTTGGAACTCCCTTCTGCTTGTTTCGAGGCGAATTCATTCACCTGCCTCATGAGCTCTTTATCAGTGAGTTCCGAGGTGGGCAAGAATGTCATCACGGAGACCAGATTCAAATGATTCTACTAAGGTTTTCTGAATCAGGGATGCACCATAATTAAACTCACAATGTGACTCCTGGCTTGCAAAATTCACCTTGTTACGCAAATCCAGCGCAAGGGGGAGAAACTGTTGTGGGGATTAATTGCTTTGTTGGCATACGGTTGCCAATTGCTGATATACTTCTGAGGCTGTTTTCTCTCCATAATGTACAAGAACTTAGCCAGTGAGAGGTCACTTGGAGTCTCAACATTGATCCTAAGACTACTAAGTGGTGAGATGGCACGAATCACTGCTACCACAATTTCATTTTCTTGGTAATCACGTTTTAGCCCTGAGTCTATTTGGTGCATTAAAGACACAAAAGTTAACTTCTCTGTTTGCCCTGGTTCGCCAATCTGACCAGAAATCCTAAATTCACGACGTAGCCAAGATGGACCCGACTTCGTTTTCGCTAACTGGTTCAAAACTCTTCCACCCAATTTTCTTGTTTAGGTCCTCCGTCAGAAAATTGTTTCTCTGTTTTTACTCCTGAAGCTACAGGTTTTTGCTCTACATCTTCGAGGGGCGGTACACTGCTGGTCACCAAAGCAAGTAACTGTTCCAGGCACGTGCGTGCTTCCCTTTCATCGCCCGCCATTTTGCCTTTGATGGTTTTCGTAATGATTTTGATTTTTTGCATCTTACTTTTACCCGAAAGGTCATCGTTGATTCATAATAGTCCTATCATTTCAGCCAACCCTTCTCATCTTGTTTGAACAATCGTGATTCTACTTGGAGTTGTCATTGTTCCATAATTAATTCTACCCGCGAAAGCTTGTTTCCAAACTGAACACAAGTAACCTAAGACAATCGCCGGTAACAAGTGAGCCGAAAGAACAAATCAACTCATCTACTTCTCCAAACACAAAACAGCTAGCGAATGTACTTCACCGTTATATAGCTCAATATTGTAAACTCCTTCCGTACGCATCTGACTGTTTTCGGTCACTGTTTGTCTCCATGAACTGCAAATCCACGTGTTCATTAGCATGCCGCTTCACTCACAATCTCCTTGCTCGAATTCTGAGCGATTCTGCTTCCCTCGTCAACAAATAATGTCCCACGTACTCGAGAATCGAAGTTCGTCCTGGCAGAGTCGCCAAAATGTTTCATGAGAGTCCATAAATAAACCCCAAAAGGTATTAACACTTCACATGCTTCACACCTTTATTTTCTCTTTATTTGGGTCGCTCGTTCAGCTCGCTCTTTCTTCTCGATAACTCGGATGAGCTACGTCACACAACACTAGTTTCCGGTTCCGGTTACGGTTGTGTTTTTAGTACAATCTCTATATTGTAACACATGCAGTGATTTCAAAGGTCATAAATGCAGCTAAGAAATATACACATTTTTGTTTCTTCTATACATTTTAAACCTGCACATTCTTCAAGACTTCATTATACATTGTGTTCATTAAATTTCTTCCATAACCTCCAATATGTCTACATTATAACATCTATTGCAGGTAGTAACAGTGTATTGAATATATGGTGTACTAACCGTGGTAGAGTTGAGACAAAAATACAAAGACGTCAAGCATGACATCCATTTTTTCTTTGATTTTGTATATTTACCAATTATTTGTTTCTCCTATTGCTGTGTTACCATTTTTTAACATTGTATTGTTGACCTTTGAATATGCCTTAATTTTAAATTCGGTGGCTTGAAGACTAGATGTTACGTCAGCATCTGAAGCGCATATTATGGCGTTCATTACTGCTCAAAACACTTTGAGCACATTTTTAACTTTCTGACACCTTTTTCACGTCCAGGGGGTCAAATTCTCCTGTCAGGTATCACGTCGTAAAATTTACGACGTAAACCTTGTACTCGCATTGTTACGTCGTAAAATATACCAACGTCTATTTTACGGCGAGAAATCGATTATCGTTCAGTGTACTTTGAAGCTCGTCCTTAAGTCTTCAAATATATCACGACGTCATTATATTTAGCATGACACGTTACGTCGTAATCATAACATCTACTTGAAATTACGACGTAAACGAGGAGGTTCGCGTTACGACGTAAAATAAATTTTAGCTACACGTTACGTCGTAAGATACGTTGCAATTAATCCATTCGTCAAGTTGTCAAGTTGTCAATCACATAGGTTTTACGTCGTAACTTTTACGACGTAAATTTATCTGCTTCGTAAGTTGTCAATCAAATATAATTTTACGACGTAAAGTTAATATAGTTAACTTGTCAATCAAAAAAGGTTCGCAATGTTTAATAAGTTAACTTCAAAGTCTTAATAAATTAACGTTTTCAAGGTTTAATAAGTTAACTTAAAAGTCTTAATAGATTACCATTTACAATGTTTAATAAGTTAACTTCAAAGTCTTAATAGATTACCATTTACAATGTTTATTAAGTAATCTTCAAGTCTTAATAGATTACTTAATTGACTTCAAAGTCTTGATAAGTTTTAAAATAACTAATATTAATATGTTAATTTCAACGCCTAGATTTTACACTTTTCAAAATTAAATGAATTAACTATAAAGTCTCAATCGGTTATCAGCGTTACAAGTCATGCAAAGAGTTAATATTGGTCAAACGTTTTCATGGCTGATATAAGAAAATTTGTATTTCCACCTCTGTCCCATATTAATTACTAGCAGAACGCAACCGCTGGTTTTCCGATTAATAGCTTGTCAATTTCATTAAAATAAATATTTATTCAAATTCAAATATTGCCAACAAAGATCCAATTATAATGATCTATTTTTTACTTAATGAAAGATCTCCCTCTTCTGGCAATATTGGAAAATATCACAACCTCTTGTAACTTTACGCCAAAAAAAAAACACCCAACCAACAAAAGCAAATCTGAAATCTTATTGAACTATTAACTAGAAGTGCAAATTATTTACAAAAGTTTGCGCTATCGTAAACTGATATACTTGGCAAACTTGGCAAAACTTCTTCCACATGAGTGTATTTACTTTGTCTTAAATTTGAATATGTCCTGCAAAAGAATCTAGACTGATTGTCATCTTTTGTTTCAAGTTTTTTACGCAGAATGCTTAGTTAAAATATACTATCATTAGGGACTGTGCAATAGTTATCAGGAGGGGGGGGGGGGGGGCTGAAAAACTAGAGTTATCTAGCAAAAACTTAGACAGTACCCCCCCCCTCCAAAATAAAAAAAATTAGTTCTAACCCCCCTCTGTTATGTTAAAAATAACGTCGCTCCCCCCCTTTTTTTTGGTGGACTCATGGAACTGAAAGCAACACAATTGCGACTTTCTGCAATTTGTCTTACTGATCACTCATTCACAAGCATTAGAAGAAGGAACGTAGGTGTCTTATCCGATATATGTTATTGATAATAACTCCCCCCCCCCCCCCCAACCCTCTCCTTGTATTTTATAGTCGATGTCCAGTTTATCGTAGTATCGGTTTAGTAAAATAAAACGCTTCATTTAGTGTATGTGAATGAGTGTTCTATAAACGTTCTTTGATATTCATAAATATTTACAATCCAAGGAGAAAAAAGATTTACTTATTATTTAACATTCATATATAAGCTTAAGGGTCCCGGGAGCAGGAGAGGCCCCGTGAGCGAAAGTACTGCCAGGCCCAACCCATTCCCAGGAGACTGGTATTAAAATACAATATGCTTTTGTTTCCATACTTAAAGAGAACAACTACACCACCTGTACTGGATTTTAACAGATAGCTACGGACACAGGGAAACCAGGGCCCTAGCCTAGAGAAAAAAACTAGCTGTTCACAGTCCTTTGCACCAGCTTTAGCTAAGGCAGGTTGTACAAATAGAGGATATTACATGGCCGCGCGGGGTTACGAATTTTATCGTCGAGTGCTGAAATTATCTCTCACGAGAAGATAAAATTCGTATCCCCAAGCGGCCATGTCATGTTCTGTTTATTTTATAGATACTGATGATATTCCTACATAAAACACAGCTTTTTTTTTTTCATTCATTTTCGAAACAGCAAACTAGTGCAATTAAAGTGGTCACCTATCGCAAAATGCCTGTCACAGAAATGTTATGAAACTCGGATATAAAGTTATAAAGGAGAAATAAAGACAATGATACTTATATTTTCTGTTCCAATTTCAAAATTCTAATGAAGAATGGCTATTCTAATGAAGAATGGCTAATCATGTTAATAACCATGGCGACACCAATATCCTCACACGTGAAAGATAAAAATAGTATCTTCACTGCGCGCAATGAAGATATGATTTTTTAGTAAAAGGAAAAATCCTGGTATTTCATCAGTATCTATATTATAAATGAGAATACAACATTGTTTTGGAAAGTTATAAAAGTGTTTGGATTTTGAACCGTTTGGTCTGAAGTAGGGTATGGGTATCAAGGGGACCCCTAGACTACGAACAGTTCTGTCTTTTTCTTTAATTTTCAGTGTCAGATACTGAACAAGGTAAATGTGTTCGCGAATCGAGTATAACTTTCAGAAGCCAGGTCTGAGAACGACGGGTGTTGAAAATTATATATTTTCATCTGAAATAGAAATAGGATTTATCCACCGATAATTCTGAAGAATTCCGGGGTGTCCCGGAACCCAACCTACTTAGACGAGAATGGAACCCTTCCTACACGGTGCTCAGACCTACAACACCCTACCGAGAATCATTAGACAAGTAGAGACCCTCAGTGAATTCAAAATCAAGCTAAAGGGCCACTTTAAACAGTAACACCTGCGTTACATGTTGTCTTAACTTAATTAATTGTCTAATTTTATTGTTTTAATGTCTTTGTTGTTGTGTTTTGTCGGGGCTCCATTTAAACTGGCTCTGCTAAATTGGATGCCCCTGGATAAATATTGAATTAAAAAATACAAAAAATAAAAAAAAAACTCAAGTAAATAACTGGTAGCTTATTTGAATAGTAAGGGTTCCATTCTCGTCTAAATAACGGCTCCTGACCTCGTCCAGGGGGAGGAAATCCTCCCAGCCTAGCGGTGCAGATTGAAGGAGCCACCTCGGCGAAGACGGTCGGCGGGCGAAGGCGTCACTTCCTTGGCGGAGGGTTATGCTGGTGGGTGCGAAAAAAAGATTTAGTTATTTTTATCCTTGGATAGTATTTTTTAAACAATCGATCTTATATTTTAAAAAATTTCACAGTAGATAGAATATTTACCTTAGGTTGAGGAACACGGATCCGTTTCTGCGTTTTCAAAGAAAAACCCCGTGTTCCCGGCAGTGGACATCTTGGGCACTATAATCGCCCTGAATTGGCCTGCGAACAAAGGGCTCTTTATGCCCACTGCCCGGCCCACGGAGTTTGACTGCTCCTCGAAACCCGTGATGTTCCATTGGAACGTCGCCACTCTTCCCGGCCTCATGGGTAGTGTCACCTGAAGTGTAATGGATAAAATGTTCATTTTAGCCTGAGAGCAAGCTCGCCTGTCTTTCCTCTGCCTCTCTCTCGCGCGTTCTCCCGAACCTCGCTTCGCTCGCCCAAATAGGAGAGCTTGCTCGCAGGCTACGTTCATTTACACCCTCAGTTGTAAAAACTATGTGTGAAACTATTGCGGTTAAACAATTTGTGGCAATCAAATATTTGTTTTGCTATTACTTACATCATTTAACTGGTTCGCCCTCCTTTCTCCGAGAAGCAGCTGCAAGTGGCTTGCCGCGTTATCTGCTTCATGGCTCGCTTGATCTTCTCTTCGCAAGACATCGTTGCACACCGGGAATGGACAGGTAACGAATGCGCGGGTACATGCGGAGGCAATGTGCCCGTTTAATTGGTCCCTGGAAGAGAGTTACATACAGGTTGGATATATAAGTGTGTGTATGTGCAAGTTTCTGTTCTCAGTCGATTCGTCTTGGTGGAGTATTGTATGGATTTTAATAAATCCATACATAAAATACATAATTTGTCTTGTATCACTCTTTGCTTAGTTTTACTTGTTTGTTAGTTGGGTGTTTTTTGTTTTTTTGTTTTTTTTTTTTTGCGTAAAGTTACGAGAGGTTGTGATAATTTTCATTATTGCAAGAAGGGGGAGAGCTTTCATTAAGTAAAAATATATCATTATAATTGGATCTTTGTTGGCAATATTTGAATTTCGA
>OZ037776.1:50496615-50541615 GCA_964035525.1 Porites cylindrica | reverse complement strand
AGAGAATGAAGCATACTGTTTTCTTACTTCTCATAACGTATTAAAATAATGAAACCAAATGAAAGAAGGAAAAATTTTGGCAGCAGTCAAGTAAAACCTGTGGGTTTAAGGTCTTACCAAGACAAGCGATTCTAAAGAGATTCATTTTCTAAAAGAACCGCTACAATGATTGACAGAACAGTGATAAATGATTAGTAGATTTTAATCCATTGTTTCTTATTGGTGGATCTTATTGGTCATTCTAATTTTGATTGATGGAAGAGTAAAAAGCAGTGAATACTTAATATCTTTTGCTGCAGGGTCTGCTTGTCATTTCGCTACAAAGAAGATACGTGTTCAGTTCAGGTAATTGTGCCAGTTTATCACTGTATGAGGGTTTTGATTAGAACTGGTGATATCAGCTAAGACGAAATTGCATGAAGACTTGAGGGGTCAGTTACTTAAACAAAGTGAGTAGCTTAGATAACAGTAGAAAAAGTAAGTATATTTTAGAAACCTATTTATAAGTGGCTTGTTTTGAGCTGAGGGCTGTAACTGCGTCAAGCCTAGTTGGCCGGACAAATACCCAATTAATTATTCTTTGCCCACAAACAGATAGCATTTTACCTGACTCCAATGATGACGAAGAAATGGCTGCCCCCGTCAATACGGGACAACGTATATATTGTAGTGAATTAATACTAGCGCATCAGAAAACATTTACTGAACTTACATCACTAATCATGATAGGCACAGCATGAAAAATCAAATTTACGTGAGCGTAACGACAACGTAAAGTCAGCGTATAGTTGAATTTTACACAACTTTACGCTTCCTTTACTCTACGTAAAGTTCAGCTTTACAGCACCTTTACGCGTACATATAAAGCTGGCGTAATGAAACAAAAACTTTACCCAACACCTTTACGTTTTGCGTAAAGCTTGTGTAAACCCTACTTTAAGCTTGTGTAAAGCGAAAATACAAGCTCCTTTACGCCATATATATATACACATAAACACACTGGAAACTTTAAAAATAAAGGGAAATATAATGGTAATCGGTAAATTTTTCTTACCAAACTTTTAACAATAAAAATTTTATTTTTGTCCATTTCACACAAACATTGGATTTTTGTTGTGTACTTAATACCGGTTATTTTCTTTGGTTCCCCATCATCTCTCCATAGTATTTACAATCTGGAGCCATGGAGGATTACTCATATATACATTACAAATAATTGTATGAGTAATCCTCAATTCAAGTTTCGACACAAAATAAAATACCCTAATATGTAACAACACTTCAACACACAGTTAAAGGATTAGGCCAGAAATTTTGTTTTTATTCTTCAAAACTGACAACAAAAACGAAAAGTTATAAAGCGTTGAGAACCCAATAGACCTATAGAAAAATAAGAACCCAACTTCAAACTGACATTAGTCATCCCTACTATTAAGTTATAACTTGCTTTAATGGAGTTATATTGTTTAACCAGTAGATGAACTTTGAATAAGTAGTAGTTTAAAAAATAGGGCCCCTTTCCGTTCCAATTTTGCATTACCATAACCAATTTTCAAATTGCCTATCTTTATTTTTACATTTCAAATCCCATGAAAATCGCCAGGTATGCTACATTGTTGTAACTGCAAAAGCTGCAAATACGAATCGCATTCTTTAAGTTTAGTCCCGCAAAGAGTGATATTACAAGGTTTTAAAAAACAAAACACACTGATTCTCTAAAACTGAATTTTCTAAATATAACATGATTTATTTCTGTGTTAGCATCTTTGTCATTACATTAAAAATAAAAAAAAAACGAAAATTTTTCCAACACGTAAGGTTTAAATAAGAAGATACAGTGTACAAAAACTCTTCAAATGGGTCAAAACAGTCTTCTCAAAATATCTAAAAAAAATCATCTTAACTTAGTATTATACCAAGTTAAGATGATTTATACTTTGAAATAATTATTAGCATTTACATGTAAGGTACAGGGTGTACAAGAAAACTAATGAAGTTAAATTTTGATAAAAAACAGCAACTCTAACACGCAAATTAATGTAAAGGTGGGTCAAAATGGTCTCTTCCAAAATGAAAATATTTAGTATAATTTAGCATAATTCAAATTAAAAGCTTAAACAATTTTAGATAAGAAATAAAAAGACTGAAAGCCTAATACATGTATAACATTGATGGTTTCTTGATTTAGCCCTTTCACTCCCAGAAGTGTTTACAGTCAAACTTAACAACAAAATCCAAATAACAAATCATTTTCATAAACTGATGATGTAAAAGTTAGATGCACAAGGCTGTCACTAAGATTGCAAGTTGCAGGGTTTAAGTGAAATTAGTGAGCGGGACATTGAAAATGTGGAAAGTTTCGTTTCCTCTCAAAACAGCCAAGTATTGGGCTCAAAGGAGCCGATTTAAAGTCTGGTTTATGGCCCTTAGTGACAGCCCTGGAACCACTTTACAAGACTAAGGCTTGTAATTAACATGTATTAATCCTGTTTGCTTTGAGAGGACTTTCTGTCACCAACATCCCATACCAGGCTGATCTGCTGAATAAATAGAAAGAAAGTATTATTTGAGTAAACTACACAGATTATTTGTAGGCTAGTGATAATACACTTAATCGTGCACTAAAGGCACAAGTACATGTACAGTAAGGGGGTGTTTACATGAGAAAACTCACACCGGCGCGAGTCTCATACCGGGATGACTTTTTGATTTTGTATCGGGTTTACATTATGACTGAGTCATTTCATATCTCGTTATTTGAAGGTACACTTTATGTTGATAAAATACAAGTGTGATACAAAATAGCAAACATTATGCGTGCACTACCCATTCCAGTCTACTGGCAGACCGATTTCATGCCGAAACGGGTGGTCGTTTCGCATTTACATGATACTGCCATGAGATTTTGTACCAGAGTGAAATTCTCGCCCCGGTACAAGAACCGGGGTGAACTCACGCTGGGGTGACTCGCGCCTGCATGACATTTTGTGGTGGTATCATGTAAACAAATATAGAGCTATGAGAGGGAACCGGAGTGAACTCGCTCCGGGACAAAAGTTGCCCCGGTGTCATGTAAACACCCCCTAAGTTGCCAGAGGACACCGCCTGCTATTACTAATTAATAATATTTTTTCCTACACTCATGGCCAAATTACTACAATCAGCACAATTTTACTTGACACAGGGTTCACCACATGCCTCTTTTCACAAACCAAGACTAAAAATTTGAAAAAAATGATAAGGCATTTTCCACAAGTGGTCTAATAACAGTGCAAAACCTGAGTAGCAAATGATTTCAATGTCCACAAATTCACACAACTGAATAAGATTCATCTGACTGTTAAAGATTCAAAATGTTTGACTAGTATGAGTTAAAGGCTTTCCTTAAAGGCAATAACATTTACATTCAGAACCCTACTTGCAGTTGAGTGAAAATCAGGGTAAAATGCTACATGGAAACCCTATAATAATAATAATAATAATAATAATAATAGTAATGAACTTTATTAAAGTCTCATGTCTTATAACACAGGCACAGTGCCTTACTAGTTGGGGAGACTGAAGCATATATATATGTTAAATTTATTAGCAATGGTTTATTATATTATTAGAGTCCAATGTTTTACAATGTATATCTTTTTTTATTTTAATGTATGCATTTTTATAAAAGTATCATCCATTAATATCGTTGTAAAGTGCTATGAAAAACTACTGGATGTACATTATTATTATTATTAGAGAGTAAGCAGTGCGCAAAGAAAGTAGTGTCCGATAGCCCGGGGCTAGTGGATTTTGCTATCGAGCTAGTGAATTTTGGACTTAACTTGCCCGATGGGCAAGTGAAGTTTTTTTGAGGAATTCAAATTAATGAAGAACTGTGAAATCGATTCTGCTCATCAAAACGGTTTGGGGGCTAGTTGAAATGACATTTGGGCTAGTATATGCTAGCTTCAGCTTGCCCGAATGGCAAGCTTTACAAATCACCTTCTTTGCACCCTGGTAAGAGAGAAATTTTCCTATCCACTTGTCCTTCACACAAGCAATACATTAAATTTGGTTGTCCGAAACCTAGAGTTCTTGTCCAAAAAGTTTAGCTTGCAACAGGCATTTAATGTTTTTAATCACATTATTTAATCACATTATTACCCTTGTATATTATTTTTGAATTAAACCTACAACAGAGCTTGTAAAAAAGCAAATGGATGAAACGACTGGCAGTGGAATGGCAAAGTTAAATGGAATATTGTTTCTTATCTTTATTTTTCTAATTAAAAATGTGCTTGTCCCACGGACAAGTCATATCAAAGGTTTACATCTTCAAACTAAATTTCTACCTGTCCCGGACTAAAGTTCCAAATCAATAAACATCCCTAGCCTTCTCATGAGCTCCACCAAAGACTTTCAGGGAAAATATAGAAACATATAAGCACCTTATTGCCAAAAGTTTCAAATTTTCCTGAAACTTTACCTAATATATTTTTTTCCTTTTTAATACGAAACGTTCAAGGTTCCTACTTAATGTAACAGGAGTGAAGCCACTTTGCTATTTAAAGCCCTTATCCTCAATCTTGAAAACAATGCCTCCTAATAATAATGTACAGTGTACCCTGTAAATAAAGCAGCCTATTTTCTTTCCTTGCCACCAGGGACATTTCACAAGAGAGACAGTTGTATTTGCAGATTAATAATGGTGTATGTAGACAAGAGAATCCAAAACAGCTATGACTGCTATGACTCTCTTAACAGTCTTACCTTTCACAACTTGTTTCTTTAAATTTTACTTTCCTTTAAACCTAGATTTACTGACGATACAACTATGGTGCAAATAGAACAATTTCTGGTTTCTAACATGACTGTGTGCTTTGCTTCCCAAAAAGTAAGGCATTCAATTTCCTGACAGTATGTGCTGCACTATATCCTCTCAAGAACCACAATATAATTTCATAGGAGCAGTGCACAATGAAGATTAAAATTAATGGTAATATATGAAATGAATCATACTTTGAACTGCAGATGAAGGTATGAAACTGTGAAGATGTTAACAACTATGTTGGCACTTACATGAAAATACATTCTAATTCAATCATGGTCTGCATTAGCTATGCATTGAAAGACTCATGAAAATGTCTATTCATTCTCTGTTCATTTAAGTTAAAACCCACGCAATTTAAAATCAAAAATAAACTTTTGTATCTGCTTCAAAAAATACATGCATGCTGTTAAATTATTCACCACTTATGACGCTATGACTGCCCGGGGAATTGGGAAGCTTGGGTTTGTTATTGACTGACGCATGAAAATATAGAACCAGACTACGCAGATTATCTTTGCCTACTTGCAAATTCAACACTTGTTAACACTTTTCTATTCTGTTTATTAGTTCTTCTGTAGTCTGTGAAAATTTTCATAAGAATGTTTGTATCACATTACATGTAAGCTTACTTTATACAGATGTCCTTTCTTAATTCCATTATTTTCTTTTAGTAATTCCCAGTACCAGTGACCAAACTCCTATTTTCCAGTACAAAACAAGGAAATTCTACTCCTTCAGACCCCCAAAGTCCTTACATGATTTTACATTATCATCTTCAACGTCATGGTCTCGTTGCTTGCTTAGTATTGAAAGGTTATGCCAAATAAATACACATGTTTAGTTATAATTTACTTTAAACGGTTAATGCTGGTTTCATTGCTCACTGAAATGTTAGTTACTGAGTACTTGAGACAGTCATTCGAATTCGTCATAAACAAGTTGGAATTAAGCTTAAAAAGTTAGAGAAAAGGCGAGCCAGGACAACTTACCTTGCCTTACTATCTGCTCTTTTCAGCGAGATCTTGAGTATCGAAGAGCCTTAGTAATACGTGTAATACAGTCTTAGTCTGTGTTGTGAACATTCCAGTGTTAATGCTTGTTCTTCACACGATGTTTCTGTCTCCATTTCTGACTGAGTATCTCGTCCCGAAAGGGTTGCTGCACACTTGAGAAGTGATCGATTACTAAAGGCTGATAGTGCCATTATAAATTGTAACAACCTTAAGATGTCCTGTGATGCTATCAAGAAGCATAATATATGAACGATCTCCAACCTTTCAAAGAAGCAAGTTTGAAACCGTTGGACACTTTCAAAATGGACGCCAAATCAACGAACCTGATTGAGCATGTGCAAAGGAACAAGCCCGCTGACCAGGTGTCCCTTCACTCTATTGTTTCCAGGCCCCTTTCTTTAAACAAATTGTCCGTTCCCAAACTAGACTGTTCACAGTCCCCTATTTTTTCGTGAGATCGTTTAGGTATACCGCGTCTTATCGCCACGGCTATCTTGATTTTCAAATGTACCGAGGGGGCGGGCGTCGGGGATTATAGCTCTAGGTGAAGGGGGGGGGGGGGGGGGGGGGGAGGTGGCGAGAAAAATAGAGGGACTGTAATAACATCACTGCAGCTTGCGTTCACGGAGCGCGTTGTACCAGCAACGCAGGCGTTTAATTGGTCATTAGACAATAGATGTTAATTTGCGTTGATAACAGCTTTAGTTTCAGTTGCCGACACTGACAAGTCGTTGACAAGTCAACGTTTCCATAAAACGTACGCTTTCATACCATAAGGCACATCTTGCGTAAACACACGAAGGATTTTTGATCAGGAAAATGTTTACTTGTGCATGTTTGCCGATTTCATTTCGAGGAATGGCCCAGAAACATTATAAAATCACTGTTTCGAACGGAGATATTTGTAAACACGCGAAATAGATGCTAAATGTGTCCGGCATGTTTTTCATCACCAGCGGAGTTTCTTAATTAATGAATGGTAAAAGGCGTGAAATTCCTGTCCCGCCTCCTGCACGCGAGCTGCAGTGATGTTATTACAGTCCCTCTATTTTTCTCGCTTCCTCCCAAACCGCCCCCGCCCCCTAAGTAGTTTTGACACTCATGACAGATGGCAACCCTTAACGCAGAGCGCTCGATCTCGACGATCTTACGGAAAAATAGAGGACTGTGAACAGTCTATTCCCAAACCTGAAGTCCGCGGACTTAAAATAAGGAAGCGATAAAGGAGGTTCAACGATGAAGCCAGTACTCCGTTGAATGTAAAATGGTCGCAGTAATTTGTGAATGCGTTCTTTCTCTTTAAGTAATGCGTTCTTTCTTTAAGTAAGACTCGCCGTTTTTGCGAGGCGATATTTTTTCTTTATTTTCCAATTATTTCAATTTGATCAAATTACAGTTGAAACTCTCTACAACGGCCACCTTACGGACATCGAAGAAAGTGGCCATAGTAGAGAGGTTGAAAGAAGAGTAAGTGTATGTCATGTATGGACCGTCCGCCGAGAAAAAAAAAACAACAAAACAAAAATGGCCCGTGTAGAGAGGTGACCGTTAACTGAAGAAACACCTTATACTGACTGAAATCAATGAGGGAATACTACTGAGTATTGAAGGCTATTGTGTTTGCCGCGACAGATATGCCGTTTTTCGAAAATTGCCCCACAGTCGCAAGCTATATCTTTGCATGAACTCTGCCAGCAGAATTTTCTTTTCAGCGTCATTTTTAAGCGTGTACGAAGTCGTTCGCACCACCAAAAAAAATTTGCGTGGTTGGCTTGTTTACATCGCACACCAACATCGAACACCAAATGAGTGATCAAAAAAACTATGCGAACTAGTATCAGGACACAAACGACTTACTAAAAACAGTGCCGGGAATAAATTGCTGTTAGGAATTAAGCTAGCATTATATGACAACCTTACTAAACCTTTACTTGTAGCGTAAATGAGCGTAAAGCTGTTACAACAACTTTATGCTAGCTTCACGAAACCTTTAAGAGCCGAGCGCGTAAATTTACCTTTACAAACCTTTACGCGCCGTGGAAAGTTTGCGTAAAGTTGGATGACCAACTTTACGCAGGTTTACGCAAACTTTAATTTTGCGTAAATCTCCATTTTCATGCTGTGAGGCATGAAGTTGAAAATAATTAAGGCGCCAATTTAATATGTTAAAACACCGTTTAACCTCTGTTTTTTTTTTAACCGGCCCAAATAGATGTTTTTTTTTGCCAGTAGTTAGTTCGTCTGTTATAAAACTTTGTTATTTATTTACTTTTCTAAAATGGAGGAAGTTTCCACTTCAGTGCGAGACAGTAAAAGTACGCTACCAACTCCACAGGCAAATTTTCTAAAGAAACAATTTTATCAGTTATGATCGATTTTCTTTTTCAGTTTATTTGAATACAGAAATTGAATTGAATTTTACTCCTAGCAATTGGCATTTCTTTTCCC
This sequence comes from Porites cylindrica, assembly GCA_964035525.1. Taxonomy (NCBI): domain Eukaryota; kingdom Metazoa; phylum Cnidaria; class Anthozoa; order Scleractinia; family Poritidae; genus Porites; species Porites cylindrica. The sequence continues at coordinate 50,533,341 of OZ037776.1, read as the reverse complement.
CTGTCAGTAAGGGCTACTTGTGCTGAGTATGTTATGATGCAAACAAACAACTCAGTAAAAGTGGTTATAAATTCAAAGGCGGAAAATGTCCAGGTTGCGTATTAAGCTCTACTAAACCCTAAAATTTCTGCTAGCAGGTTTCGATATATCTAGCTATATCTACCCTCTCCAAGGGAAATTTTAGGATTATCAACTGAACGCATTGCTAGATTCAAAACATTCCCGAAATGATGAAAGTGACGTAGCCTTCCTATGTCAGAATGAATTGATATGGTTGACTGAGAGATTACAACTTTTATGGGAACTCCATCGTCAAAACTTGTTAACAGAAATAACAGTAAAAGCAGAAAGTAATTAGAGATTTTTTAGTTCATTGATTTAAATCACACATGTTTTGAATTTGAGCATTCTTCAACATTTTTTTTCTCCCTATGAGAAAGTGCTAATCTTGCCGGCGTGACGCATTTATTAAAGGGCAAACAAAGATGCCAACACACAATGTCAGTCAAAATATTTACAAAAAAATGTCCGAAGAAAATCAGCCTCTGCCTCAAACCATCATAATAGGCTACCTCCTCCGAACAGCTCATCGAAAACGATAGCTAAACAGAGAGCTTTTTCTTCCTTCTTTACATGATTGCACATTGGTAGATTCAAAGCAGCCCCGTACCAATCATCAAAGTGATCGTTAGCTAAAGTGTCGGTGAGCTCTGTTTCAAGAATTGGCATTGGTGCATTTTTCCGCTTCATGATGAAACAGTAAAACTTCCCTAGGAAAAAATTTACAAACAAATGGCCACAGTCGTAACAATAAGTATTCAGAGTCATTTTCTTTTTCATATGGGAGCAGCTCAGATTTGCTCAGCACTGAGCCACATTAGACACACTTGAGAGTGGAAAGAGAAAACCAGCGTTGCCACTTTTGAAACAATTTGAGCGAAGCTATATAAGAGCATCAGGTTTTCATGGAAATATTAGCAAAGGAAAGGCCTCAGAAAGGTCGTGTTACCGTAGGATTATCAACTGACCAAATTCAGCTCCAAAATCATCAAAGTGGTCTTTAGTTAATTGAAATCAGGTCTTAAATTCTTGTGTTCTGTTTTAGAATTAACTAATATTGTTTGACTGACATGGTATAGAAGGTTCCTAGTAACTCCATCGGCAAAGCTTGTTAACAAAAGCAACAGTAAAAGTAGAAAGTAATCAGAGATTTTATTTAAATTTATTGATTTCAATCAGGCAGATGTCGTGAATTTAGCATTCTCTGTACAGTCAAACTACTTTAATATGGACCCTGAGGGGTTCATAGAAAGTGTCCATATAAGGGCTTTCCTCTCCCAAGGGACAAAGCAAACTGTCCGTAATAATGAGGTGTCCGTACTAAGCGGGTGTCCGTAAAGCAGGAAGGTGCAAACACAAAGCGACAGTCAAAAAGGTTAAAAGAAATGTCCCAAGAAAATCAGCCGTCATAAAAGGCTCAACCTCTCCATTCGTCTTCGAACAGCTCAAAAAGGAAAGCTTAAACACAGACCTTTGTATCTCTTTTTTACATGATGGCATATCATTATTGATAGATTAAACAGCCCTGTAATCATCAAAGTGATCGTTACCTAGAGTGCGTGCGGTCTGCTTCCAAGTGAATTGATATTGGTGGCCACTCCGCTTCAATGAATCAGTAAGACTTCCCTAGCAACTCGAATAAGGAATCATAAACGATTGCTTTAGTTAGAACCCTGAGAGAATTTTTTTTTTTATAAGTGAGAAACTCAGATGTGTTCAGCAGCCACGTTACTGACTCTCTGTAGTGGCAAGATAAAATCATCGTCGCCACTTTTAGTAACTTGAGGCAGGAAGAGCACCAAGTTTTCATGAAAATATTGGCAAACGAAAAGCCTCAGAAAAGTCGTCTTACCGCATTCTTTGATGATAAAAAACAGCCCTTGCCTAATCTTATAATCAATCTGCTTTTGCGCTAACTTCACATAGAGTGAAAGAGTGAAGAAAAGATGATATCGAGAATGTCAACTTACTTCACGTAATGGTTTAAAAAATTAATTATTAGAATGTTTATAGTTGATAAAAAGGGGGGATAGTTAGCCTGCGTAGCAAGCGTTTCCTCGCGAGTTCGTCGAGAAAGTTGGGACGAGAGCAAAAAAAAAAAGAAAGGACGGGGGAGGGGGAGGGGAATGAAGGAACCGCTTGCCCGCAAACCCCACGATTTTGAAAAACTGCGTTCGCCCACGAACGCAGCTTCTGATTGGCGCGGTGCTGGTAGTGTTGATTACTTAGCACTCGAAACATCAATCAAACCAGGTATACTTTGTTTACCTGCGTCACAGATCTGGTTTCATCTGATTTGTGGTCGCAGATTACAAATGCTTTGGAGTGATGTTTATTTGAATCGTGTTTGTGCGAAGGTTTATAAGATCAAAGTCTTCAAAGTGTAATTGGAGGTCGAGCAGTGGAGACTAGGGAAGGCCAATTTATTGGGAATGACGGCGTGCAGATCTGACTGGAAAAAATGGACTGTTTGTTGGAGATAACATCAACGTAAATCATAACATCGGTACTCGAAACCAGCTAGAGCCGCCTTGGACAAGCGATTTATCAGCTTTTTGAAATGAAAAGATTATTTTAATTTGTTTATTGGAAATTTAGCGGCATGTATTGTAGAGAACGTTTCGACACGGGCTGAAGAGCAGCCGCTCTGCAAACCTTATAGCCGGCGGAGTAAATTGTTCCGGACAAATCATTTTTGACGTTTCGACAAGGTTTCAGACGAGATAAAGCCACACAATAAAAAACAAGAAATTCCGCAGCAACCGCTCAGAGTTTTAACCTTCTTTTATCGTAAACCTTTTTTATTGCAGTTTTTGCAATCCCCTGGAACGTGTTCTATTAGAGAACAAAGTAATTTTAAAAATCTGGTAATCCAGGGGTAATACTTCTATTTTGACGAGCTGTCAATTTACAAATCAACCGAACCGTGAAATATCAAGGGGCGTTTTTCAGAATCGTGGGGTTTGCGGGCAAGCGTTTCCTCTTCTCCCCTCCCCCTCCCCCTTCCACCTTTTTTTTTTGCTCCTGCTCTAACTTTCGCGTAGTAACTCGATTGGAAACGCTTGCAACGCAGGCTAGGGGATAGTGAGCTATTAGCCCTACCTTTCTACACTATATTTTAGCACAGATAAATGTTTTAGATTTTATTTTCTCTGTCAGTGCTTGAATAGTGTATATTGACCTAATTTGGGGGTGTAGGGAGGGAGCAAGGTAATTGGCTAAATAATAATAGACTGCTATTAAAAGTAGTCACTCAGATTGCTTACAAAAGTGTCGTTAGGATGCCATTCAATGTCGTTTCATCTCATCCTTGAATATTATGGTGGATTAAGTGTTTTACTCTTTATCATGTTTTAATACAACTCCATGATGAACTGTGCATTAATTTGAGCAACAGGTTGCAAGAGTCTAGTTAGCTCTTCATGATTATAGTTTCCAACATCAATATGGGGTGGTACGTCTACACGACTTTTACCCCATGCCAAAATGCTGCTTGTTCCAAGAAAGTTTTTTTCTCTCTTTCTCTCTCTCCCTCTCTCTCCCTCCCTCCCCCTCCCTCTCTCTCTCTCTCTCTGCTGGGTAGATTATGCTGTGGAAGTGTGCACGTTTCTCTTCTCAGTCGATTCATCTTGGTGGAGTACTCGAGGATTTTAATTAATCCATACATAAAATACATAACTTGTCTTGTATCACTCTTTGGTTAGTTTTACTTGTTTGTTGGTTGGGTGTTTTTTTTTGCGTAAAGTTTCAAGAGGTTGTGATAATTTTCAATATTGCCAGAAGGGGGACATCTTTCATTAAGTAAAAATAGATCATTATAATTGGATCTTTGTTGGCAATATTTGAATTTCGAATAAATATTTATTTTAATGAAATTGACAAGCTATTAATCGGAAAACCAGCGCTTTCGTTCTTTTAGTAATAAATATGGGACAGAGGTGGAAATACAAATTTTCTTATATCAGGCATGAAAACGTTTAACCAATATTAACTCTTTGCATGACTCGTAACGCTGATAACCGATTGAGACTTTATAGTTAATTCATTTAATTTTCAAAAGTGTAAAATCGTGGCGTTGAAATTAACATATTAATATTAGTTATTTTAAAACTTATGAAGACTTTGAAGTCAATTAAGAAATCTATTAAGACTTGGAGTCAACTTATTGAACATTGTAAATTGTAATCTATTAAGACTTTGAAGTTAAGTCATTAAACATTGAAAACGTTAATCTATTAAGACTTTGAAGTTAAGTCATTAAACATTGTAAATGGTAATCTATTAAGACTTTGAAGTTAACTTATTAAACATTGAAAACGTCAATCTATTAAGACTTTGAAGTTAAGTTATTAAACATTGTAAATGGTAATCTATTAAGACTTTGAAGTTAACTTATTAAACATTGCGAACTTTTTTTTATTGACAAGTTAACTATATTAACTTTACGTCGTAAAATTATATTTGATTGACAACTTAAGAAGCAGGTAAGTTTACGTCGTAAAAGTTACGACGTAAAACCTATGTGATTGACAACTTAACAACTTGACGAATGGATTAATTGCAACGTATCTTACGACGTAACGTGTAGCTAAAATTTATTTTACGTCGTAACGCGAACCTCCTCGTTTACGTCGTAATTTCAAGTAGATATTATGATTACGACGTAACGTGTCATGCTAAATATAATGACGTCGTAAATGTGACGTCGTGATATATTTGAAGGCTTAAGGACGACCTTCAAAGTACACTGAACGATAATCGATTTCTCGCCGTAAAATAGAAGTTGGTATATTTTACGACCTAACAATGCGAGTACAAGGTTTACGTCGTAAATTTTACGACTTGATACCTGACAGGAGAATTTGACCCCTTGGACGTGAAAAAGGTGTCAGAAAGTTAAAAATGTGCTCAAAGTGTTTTGAGCAGTAATGAACGCCATAATTTTTGTCGCTATGCCGTTTGTTTTCAGTCGCTCATAAACATTGCTTGCATGCAGGAGTAGTCAAAATGCCGCGCGTATCAAACGCTTTTGACGATTACACATCGTTATAAAACCATTAAATAAAAAATAAAAATAATAAATTCTTTATTATGTTGAAGCTTATAACTCTATTAATCATAATTTAAACAGTGGACTTTGGCACTTGTCAAAAGTGAGAACCGGCTAGCCGTATAGGTGATTTTGGAAATCTTTTTAACGGTTTCGCTTAAAGCCCACACGTGCTTCGATCGTCCTGAATATTGAGTGAGTGCAATTTGTATTGCAAAATCGTGAAATACGGCATTCTGTCCGAGGTCTGCCGATAAAAACAGCGCCTCATGGTACTGTTTTACCTCAGATGTGATGTATAAAAAGTATAAAAAGTTGGGTTACACGTCCCCAGACTTGTTGGCAAGATTTTTCAAGTAAACTTGTCGAACGCCAAAAATTCGGCCTGATTTTTTTCCAAGAATTTGTTTTCCAGGCCTAATCTACTGTGATCAAGAGCCCGCGCTCTTATATATGATCGAAGATGATTGCTATTTTTTGGGTGTACATATAAGGCTATCAACTCGATGTAAGATTAAGTTCACTCTTAGCTTGGACTGTTTGCAAATTACTTTTCCCTAAAATCACTTAACCTTTACCTCAAAAGTCACATGAATGTGGTTAGTAGCCAGTGAGAAAGTCATCAAAGTCTATCTACTTCAGCCTAGTCAGTAAACATTCGGTACAAATTATATAAAGAAAAAGTAACCAAAAAAAAAAAAATAAAAAAAAAAACGTGCTTCACTACAAGACTCAGCCAGAAGGTATATGCATATGAGAGAGATTTCTATAGCCATATTTTTGCAAATCTAGTAAGATATAATATATAGATTTAGCCAGGGCTAAAAGCGAAGCTCTCTTTAATATTTATGGATTCCTCAAAGAAAATATAAAATCGATGAATACTAAAGACAAGTTGAAAGCAACGAAAACGTTAAAAACAACAACAATAGATCTAATTAGCAAAAAAACAACTTTGCACGTGCAGCACACTTTTTTTCTAATTAGCAAAAAAACAACTCTGCACGTGCAGCAGTTTTTTTTTTGTACATTTCCTTACCGTTGTTTTACACGACTAAGGTGAAACTTCTTTTAGCTTCCTATTTACGCGTTTTATGGAGGAAATGTTTGTGTTCCTGTTCATTCTATTTTTTCACTGCCGCTGCTTTTTCACATTAGTAGCCGCTAGCATTCTTCATTTTCTAACCGCCGCTATATAATTTTCATGTTTTTCTTCCAGCGGCATTAGTCTCCGTTGTTATTTATTTCACGGTCCTGACAAGTGTGACACTTGACATCGGCTTACATGAAGTGTGTGTACGGGTGGGCGGGCGGGCGGGCGTACGCTACGTCATAACCAAATTTTATCGGATGGATAGTTTACCAAATTTTCTTACCCATGGTGCTCCGCTGGCGCGCTTCGCGCGCGAGAGCTCCGCTATAAATATAGCTTTATTCCCAGGTCCGTTAAAGAATGAAACGAACTTCCCGAAACAGTTATTGACGCTGCCAACACAGAGGCCTTCAAGCTTGCCTTGAGGGCCCGGGCTAGGCCCCATTGAACATTTGAACATTTTTTTTTATTTTTATATCAACAGCACAAATTCGCTGCACTATTTGGGGCACACACAGCGGCACGAGCACAGCACATATCTGCTGAAGATGGGCCGCACTGCCCTTTGCAGATCAGGCATTTACATTTAGAACTACTGAGTTCCTTTAAATAAGGACGTCGAACGATATTCTGCTGTTTTTTTTTTGTTTTTGTTTATTTTTTTCCATTCTCGGTACATTTATGCATTACCATGATACATAATTAGTCACTGACTGCATGTTTGATACGTAAAAGAAACATTAATCAACCATTTTCCCTTTTGTGTCTTCTGTCAAATCCGAAAGGACTTCAGCAAATCAGCTCCCTCCATGTGTGAAGGAGAATACCCGTTCTCAGAATTCGCTTTCGACGCCGACCTTACCGGAAGCGGAAGCTTAATTGGACCCTGCATTCTCGTAACCAGACCCCTTTTTTGCTTTGGTCGCGTGTTCTTGAAATCGGCAGTCGTCCATTAGCTTTCATTGCAATGCCATGGGCCAGCGCCAGCTGAAGTGAAACGGCTGAGAAACAGTTATAGCGCACCACATTCACGTCACCTGGTAAGTAATAATTAGACGGCGCCTTTTCTTCAATCCATGAAACTAAAGTTTCTTCTACACCAAAAAGTACTGCTGTTTGCCCAAGTCTTTTTCATTAGCACTGATCGTAGGGAATTGTACTTCAAAGCGTCCCGTCGAGGAATGGCGCGCCTTTTTCTTATCGGACAGTATTGATAAAACATTCATTCGTCTGTAATAAACACAGTGAGACAACAATTGTAGGGTGAATTTTGTTGGGTTTGCTTGATACATGCCCGGCTGCACTTCTCGAAAAATATCGCCCCAGGAAGAAATACAAAACGAAAGCGGAACTTAAATAACTCCCTTCAAGTGGTATCTCTTTAAGCCACAGAAATGGGAATGAAATCAAGGGTGTCTTGAAATTATCGAACTCGTTCATGATCAATTTTGCTTCCAGGTTACGACAGCTGCTACCAATATATACAGTGGCTCGTGAAAAACTTAAAACTTTCTTATTCTGTGGAAATGCAAATTCAGTTCAGCAAAAACAAGCAAACAAACAGAAAAATGTAACAGATCGGATTTCGGCAAGTTCCGGCTCATCCTCGGTGTAAAAATCTGTAAAACTCACGAGTGACATAAAACAATGAATACAAAGAAGCTATGCACTGAGAAGACAGCACAATAGAGCAAAGGAAAATAATAGCTAGAAAACAAAGAGAAACTTCACAGGTTTTTACACCGAGGTAAACCCCACGTTTCTCGTCATTTCTATTTTAATAACAGCGTAGCGCGCAGATGACGTCAGGGTGACTAATTTGCAATTTTTGTCTGCATTTTATCATTTTTTCATTTTCATGACAAAGGTCAGACAAAAGTGTGGAATTTACTAATGCTAATTTCAGTTTGTTGTCTGAGTTTCGGGTCTATAAACAGTAACTGCGCGCAGCGCCATGAAAAGTGTAACGATGCCACTGTTTCCTCAGGTATACGGACTGCAGCATGGACCATTTCGATGTAGGATATTTCGTTGCCAAGATCATTTACGGCGTGAACCGAAAACTGCACTGAAAACCGATGCAGCGATCACTTCGATCATTTCCCATCGTTTGTTGCTAGCTAGAACAAAGCTCCATTGGGTTACTTCTCCTTAAATGTTTAGCCGTAATTCCACCCACCACGCGACATTACATTTATTCCCAGTAATCTTTAGTTTTTACTTGCTCTTACGCGCACGAATATATTCTAAACTTTAAACTGTTTTAGGTGTCTTTCGCTTTCAAGATTTTGCCAATACGCGTTTTATTGTGATTCTTGACCACATTGGCTCGGATCTTATAGCACGTTCGATTAATTTAGGTGTGTACCAGACATAAAAGTATGATTTTGCTTCTTCGATGACCTTAAACACTGACATTACACATAAAACTATTACTTCAACTACTTCAAACTTTTACTTATAAAATTATGTGAAGGTTCACCACTTCGGTCTTAGAGTTGGCCTTATTAAAATAGTATATCGGCCGTTTGTCGTTTCACCTTTATTTGGGAAACAAAATGAAAAATGAAACTATAAAATTCAATTCATTTCAATTCAATTCTCTATTTTACACTATATAAGGCATTTACACAAGTTATATACAGGTAAAAGAAAACCAAGTAGCTGATAAATAATCATTATTAAAATACATCAAGTTCATTTGTGTACAGTGTCCAAAGTAGCAAGAGCTTTCTTGTTGGACACCGTCATGTTCAGATAATCGGCAGCAACAAAAAGAGGAAATAAAATGTCAAATAATATCAGTGATAGAAACTATAAGCAAGGTTAAGAAAGGAAAGGACCGTTCTCTTTTACAAAGCTGGAGACCGATCTCACTTGTCAACGTTGATGCCAAGATTATATCTAAAGTCTTAGCTACCAGGATAAAAAAAAAACGTCCTTCCAAGCATAATTCATCATAATCAAAGTGGTTTCGTGAAAGACCGCTTTATAGGTGAAACTGTTCGATCGATCTTTGATTTAATGGAATTCTCTCTACCAGGTTTAATGATAATTATAGATTTCCAGAAAGCATTTGACTGCTTAGAATGGAACTTTCTTTTCAGCTGTTTATAATTAGAAGCCTTGGTTTTGGTCCCGAATTTATTTTGTGTTATCAACCGTGGTCAACAGTGGTCTCCCAACTGACATTTTTTCTCTGGAAAGAGGCGTGAGGCAAGGTGATCCGCTTTCGCCATATTTGTTCGTGGTTGCAGTTGAAACTCTTGCTTTGACAATTCGTCAAAACCCAGAGATAACTGGTATTAAAATCGGTGGCGAAGAAACAAAACTCCTTCAATATGGTGAAGACACAACGGCCGTTCTGTATGACATTGACTCGGCACACGCCCTTTTTAACCTTCTCGAAGTATTCAAGAACTTATCAGGACTTGTAATTAACTCATTCAAGACTGAAGGAATGTGGATCGAGTCGACTAGAGACGAAACTTCAAAACCTTTTGGCATAAAATGGCCTGATGAACCAATCAAAGCCCTCGGTGTTTATTACTCATACGATATCAAACTTTTGCACGCAAAATTTTTTTTGAGAGATTGGACAGTGTCAAAAAACTTATAAACATTTGGTCTTCAAGAGGCCTTTCTATCTATGGAAAGGTAGCAATTATCATGTCTTTAATCATACCAAAAATTTGTTGACATTTCCTCGCTTCTACCGGTCCCCAAAGAAATCGTTAAAGAGTTAAATCAAATGATATTTAAATTTTTGTGGAGAGGAACCGATAAAGACACAAGACGTTCCACAATTAACGAATATGAAAACGGTGGTTTAAAATGATCGATCTGGAAAGTATGATTAAGTCTTTACCACTAGTCTGGCTGAAAAGGATCGTCCAGTGCAGCAATGGTGCTTGGAGAAGCTTTTTACTTCATTGTAATTATGACATTAAAGAGATACATATTTCCTCTCAATTCTATTCCGAATTACTTCAATGGTGGTCTGAGTTTCGTAGTGTTTTCGATAGTAGAGGGGAATGTCAATATATTTTGTGGAATAAAAAGAGATACGTGTTGATAATAAGCCTATTTTCTATAAACAACGTTTTGAACAAGATATCATTTTCGTAAACGATCTTTTGTTTGAATTAGACACCACAAATTCTTATACTATTGTTTCGAATAAAAGCAAAATTAACTACCTAATTTGGGCAGGGCTTCGTCACTCTGTTCCAAAACATTTAAAGAATAGCAATTGTCTTCGCTCAGAAATAAGCTTGATATTGACAATCGTAACAAAGAATTTGATATATGAGAAAAGAAATCCAAAGATTATTACTTGCTAATTAAAAGAATAATTGCCCAGTGTCCAAAAAACTCCAAACACTTTGGTCAAGATTTCAATCTAACCCAAGACCAGCTGAAAAAAGTATTCCTTCTTCCATATGAGGTAAATTTTGAACCTTATCTAAAAGCTTTTCAATACAATGTCCTTAATTCATTTTTATTTACCAATAAAAAGTTATGCAAAATAGGTTATATCCAAGATGATAAATGTTCACTATGCAAAACGGATTCGGAATCCCTTTACCACATCCTTTTCGAATGCAGACGCACCAAGCAGTTTGGAAGGAATTTCAATATTACTTTTGCACATTGACAAGATAATTCGTCTGTCTGACCTTACAAGACGTTATCACAGGAATATTATATACAAATTGCCCTGTACTGAAGTATTTGATACTGATCGGTAAACTATACTTATGGGGTTGTAGAAGTAATTAGACTCTTCCAGTCATACCTGCCTTTTCATCCAAGGCTAGAGTTAAGTATGAAACAGAAAAGTATATGAGTGTTAAAACTAATAAAATGGACAAATCTAATAAGAAGTGGGCGCTACCTTTGGACTTTGTACCCTGGTGTCGTCTGTACTTAGAACGTATTTTTCGTTTTTTGTATAATTACTTTACCGCTAAAGTTCATAGTGTAATGTAATGTAATCTATTTGTAATTTATTGTAATGTAATATCTTGCAATGCCATGCAACGTTAGTATTGTAATGCTGTGGAGTGTTTAATAAAAGTTCCAAAAAAAAAAAAAGGTTAAGATCAGACTTGATCGATTAGAAGATAGGACTTCCATTCTTTCATAAACTTATGATATGGCAGACACTTGAGGCCAGGCGGTACAGTCTACCAGATCTTTGGAGCGGAGAATTCAAAGGACATATCACCTAAGTTGGTGGACACTCTTGGCTTAAAATAATTCAGATTACTGACAAATCTTGTATTATAATTGTGTATACGCGATGCTGGAGTCAGGACATTAGGGAAGATACCTGGAATGCTATCAGTTTCATTTCTCATTCTATGTATAAGGCAACATATTTTTAATTTATATATATTATCTAATTAAAGGATTGTTAGGAGTTTGAAATAGAGAGCAGCACTTTCTCTAGGATGTGCAAAGAAGATGCTGCGGAACATTTGTTCTGCTTAATACGAAGACAATCTGTTCCGGTTTTGCTGGCACATCCCCAAGCAAGAATAACGTAACTCAAATAGGGATATATTAAAGCACAGTAAATTTGGTTCAGTAATAATAATAATAATAATAATAATATTTTTTTTTTTCATAAAAAAACGATACAAAACTTTATTCACAGATTTAAAAAAAATAGACTATTTACAGATTCAAGAATATGAAATATTAAAATATATACCCTATGTACATTCTTCCTGTGTACGAAAGAGAATTGTCGTAAAAAGACTATCTAAAGACTACTAATAACAATTATAAAAAGCATCAAAAAGTTAATAAAAAAATAAAAAACTATTTAAAAATAATAATTCAAACTGATAAACTGCTGATAAACTTCAAACTGATATAATAATAATAATAATAATAATAATAATAATAATAATAATAGTAATAAACATTGTTCAACCCGATCGAAGCCGCTCAATTATAGTGGAATAATAAGTAATAAAAGTATAGAAAAAAAAAAACGCATTTTCCTATTTATTGCAGTCAACCGGTGAGGGTCAATTGAAGGTGAAAATGTCCAAACACTCTGCAGTTCCTCTATGTCTCCCAAATAACTGTAAATGGGATGAACAGACCGGCGAATACAGCAAAGACAAAGATAAAGATAGGACCAGCCTATATGTGATCAACGCTGCTTTGGAACAACTTAAAGCTATTAAAGGTTGGAGAAAAGAACCATCTTTTTTTCTCTCCCTCTACCTCACTGTCCCTACTCATCTCTAGCTCTCTCCCTCTTTAAAGTGTTTCCCTTTAAGCCTCTGGTGGAGAAAAAGTCCCTTCAGGGAAATGACAACAAAGACGATACAAGTAGTAGGGATCTGGGGTAAACAGTTTTGTAATACCTCGCCTGGTGTGGGAGGTCGCGGGTTCAAACCCCGGCCGGACCAGCACTCAGGCTTTTTAAATAACTGAGCAGAAAGTGCTGCCTTTGTTGTGACATCTGCGAATGGTTAGGCTTTCTAGTCTCCTTGGACAAGGACAAAAAACCGTAGGTCCAGTGTCACAGCACTTTCACTGATTTGTTCTTGTGGGACTTAAAATAACCAACATCACTATTCGAAAAAAGTAGGGCTCGTAGACCCCGGTGGTGTGGCCAACCTTTACGGGTTGTGGGATTGGGTAGGGATGGCACCTCGCATGGGACCTGAGTCCAGTTCACATTCCCTCTGGGCAGGCCTGTGTCCAGAAAAGCTGGTAAATAAATAATTGAATAAACAAATGTTGCCTTTTTTGGTAACCTTGGAAGTTATTAACTAGGGTATCTAAAAGATAGTAATGCTGCGGCACATTCTGTTCCGGGATTCTGTTGATACTGGCATTAGTTAGGCAGTGAGACTTAAAAGAATCAAAAATGTCCTATTTACATGTTGAAAAGTACTAGAATAATTACTATCACTTTATAGAAAGAACTCGTGGGAACGTTGTTTAGAAAATGATCAAGTGGTTATCAACTCTGGTTTTCCCACAGTTAATTGTAGGAAATAATAGAAATTCAGATTGGTTATCGATATATTTAATATACGGTGCACGATATTTTCTCTGGAAACACAATACTTTTCTTGCTGTTTGTTGCACTTTATTAAGTATCAGTTATTTAGCTATATATTTATAGAAAACAAAAACACAAAGAAACGGAAAAAAAAAGAAAGTAGGAAGAAATAATTCGGTAGGACTCGAACCAGCTATACCTTCGACTCGACGCGACTACACCTAACCACCACACCGCAGTGGCGGATTACGTAATCTAAAGTAAAAGTCTTTCATTTTATTCCTTTTCCATGAAACTTCCGCCGGCAAGCTGATCGCCGGCCGCATTAACCGAGCTATTAACGGTGAAAAAACAATATAAACGCATCTTCCATGGCAATGAATGAATGAAAGAACATAATTATGCTTTTCAAAACGCCGATACACGTCCTCGTCTACAAAGTAGGACACAAAACATATGTTTTGTTATCTCGATTTCCGCTGTTATTTTGAAGCGAATGGTCAAAATCACATCCATTTTCGGCTCATACAGTTTCTTAAGAATAGCATTGCATGACATTTTCTCACTTTCACATCACCTTCTAGCAAGCTGGAATTTGTATATCCCCTGTGTTGCGGAGTCGAAGAGCAAATGCTCATCTTCTCGTCAGGTTTAACACCTGGACGAGTCAAAGGCTCTTGAATTGAAATCCAATCCCCAAGTTAACCATCGTACTCATCTGAAAGACTCCTGTGTGTCTTAAAATTCGGTAAGACCTCTAACCGTGCTGTAGAAAATTTGCCACAAAGAAAACTCTAAGTCTAAGCAGCGAACGATGCACTCTCACCCACCGAACTTCCCCGTGTTTTTATTTGAGTTGTTCGTGGCGCAATGCACTCTGGTTAAATGCAATGCATTGTGGTAAAAAGTGTGGTTAAATGCAATGCATTGTGGTAAAAAGTGATGAATTCGAGAATTCGTCGCCCCTTATATATTTCCTTTAAATCCTGATTATGTTGCTGCTCGCTCCCTTCGGTCGCTCCGCAGCAATAATAGTTATAGCGGAGCTCCACGCGCGTGCGTGGACGGAGCTCCATAGGTAAAGAAATGTGGTAACCTACCCATCCGAGAAAATTTGGTAATCACGTGCCCGTCCGTCCGCACCACAAGGAAACCAATGTTTACTCTTAGACTTTCTAGCTAGTTTGGGAGCTCAAGAGAAAACTAATTGCACATCAATGTTGTGATCAATTGACAGCTGTCAAAACAGGGTATCCGCTGACCAGTATCACCTGACCGTACTGCGGGCTCAAGTGTCGACCCATCGAGGTCGAGTATTTTTTGAAGTTATCCGCTGACAAATTACAAGTTTCAAATGATCGTAGGCTCAAGTTTATTTTTTTCCAATGATTCGTATGAAATATGTTGTGTTTATGTCACTATGGCCCCGCACTGTTAAGATTTTGATTTCAAACTGACCTCGTACGCGAAAACTCAGCCAGTTTTTTAACAATTCTGGCGGGGAAGACCTTTTCTTGACATGGTGACGCTCTGCGTCCAATTTTATGCTCTTATTGGTCAAAATTTGACAGGTGAGTTCATGCGGAAAATTTATGCTGCATCTTGAAAGTCGTTTACTTTGACAGCTTAAGCTGACAGAGTTTCGTGTCAACTTGTGATGTTTTTAACTGTCTTTTTTCCACTGGATGTACAAAATGAAATACAGCTGCTATGAAGAGTCTTCTGTTATTCGTCGCTGGTTTGTTTATTGGGTTTTTGGTTGAGAAATGCGTCGCTTGTCAGAATTCGATAATCCGATTTCGGATGGCATCGTTTTCGTTTTTCACCTTGCTTAATGCGTAAGAGGGTTTAAAAGTCTCAAGCAACTGTGGCCTTCCTTGATATCTTTCAGGAACTGAATCTCGAATGGCAAGTCTGAGTAATCATTCTATTTGATGTTTGTTTTCGTTATATCTAATTTCATGAGGTCGAGCACAGTTTATGCGGCAAGTTTATGCACGTTTGTAAGATTTGCGTCAATGATCTGACCTAGTATCAGGTTTGCCGGATATAAGCTTACAGAACTTCAAAAGACCTTCAGATATATTTTCTCACGGCAAATAGAAAGAAAACGTTCTGAAGAATATTTAGTTATAAATTTGGCTGTAGAAAGATAACTTTGAGCGATTTTCTTGCTTCGTGGAGTTCATCTTTGAAAAAAGCAAACACCGGGAGGCCGGCTTAAAGTAAAACATAATTAACTTAAGCTTAAGTTTTAAGCTTAAAGACTCAGAATATATAGCGGCACTTTAATACTTGTCTTCGTGAACGAAAATTGTTGTCTCTGTAAATGCTTCACCAAATTATTCCGAGCGTAGCGGACTTTATAATCTCGCCGCGCGCGAGGCGCGCGCGCAGTCTGCTAACCGCACGTGGTCTTAGCTAGCTGCGAAATGCGAGGCTTCATCGGTGAATCACGAACAATTTCCCATGCAAATGACACACAAGCACGACAAGTGGCTCCAAATCCTCGCCCAGGAAGATTTTCCACCGAAACTCCTCTGGAGCGAGAACGCCGACTTCAAATTCAGCGTGAACAACGAAGAAGAATACATGTACGTCAAGATGAAACCGCGAAGCAGAAGGAACTTTGCTTAGCACAGCGACAATAAGAGACAGAGGAACAGGAGATTGGAATCAGACGCATTATGATCGTTTTACACTGTCGAAAACCCAGTTTTCTTAGTTTGCCGGTTACCCCGCTAGTCTGCAAAGTTTTAGCTCTGTATTACGGTCCGAAGAATAATAATTTTCAGGCGAACTGCACTGCCATATTTGTTCTTTGTTTTTGTCTTTTTCTAAATCCGGACGCCGAAATAATGATAAATCTGCTTTTCAATACACAGGTTACAATAACACCACAAGATACGCAAAAAAGAAGAAGAAGAAAAAAAAGAACAACGTATGGACCTTTAAGACGATATTTGCGGTTGGTCACCCATCCAGTTCTTAACCCCGACCGACAGGGCTTAACTTGAGTGCCGTTTCCAAATCGATTTTCGCGAGGGTTATTGCGAGATACGTATTTCTAGTATTTCTTTTATTGATTGTTAGTAGTCTCTGTCGCAATTTTTTAATCGCTTGTCCGTGGCGTTCATGAACATCGCTTGCAGGAGTACTCAAACATGTCGCGTGTATCAGACACTTTATAAGATTACACATCGTTATAACTGAAACCATTAAACTACGCTCGGAATAACAAAAAAAAAATAATAATACATTCGTTATTATGTTGAAGCGTAACTCTATATTATTAAAGTTCATTCAAACACTGGACCACACTGACAGCTCTCGTACTAGAAATGAGAACCGACTGGCCATATGGGTGATTTTGGAAATTTTGAACGGAAAAATTGAACGGTTTCGCTAAAAGCCCACGTCTGATCGTCTTGAACAATGACTGAGTGCAATTTGTCTTGAAAAATAGTGCAATACCGCATGCTGTCCGAGGTCTGTACGATAAATAGTACTGTTTCACCTCAAATGTGATGTATAAATAGTATAAAAGGTTGGTTTACACACCCCCAGATTTGTTGGCAAGAATTTGTAAAGTAAACCTGTCGAGCGCTAAAAAATTCGGCCTGATTTGTTTTCCAAGAATGTGTGATTAAGAGCCATTATGGCTCTTGAATGCGATCGAAGATGTTTGCTATTTTTTGGGTGTACATATAAGGCTATCGACTAAAATAACTTAGCCTTTCCCTCAAAAGTCACATGTGCCCTTAAGTTAACTGATTTGTGGATTACAAGTTTATCGTTTGATTTGAATTATAAACTTATTAATGGCAGCTTCATTTTTAGCCCTGGCTAAATTTATATATATTATTTATAGCTGATTTAACAATATTCACTTATGGTGTCACCAGGGCGTAATCAAATTATGCGGATGCCGACCCACACCCCCCCCCCCCCCCCCCCCACCTTTCCCAATTGCGAATTTCCTGCATTCATATAGTACTGATAGTATAACAGTTGAGTTTCGTTTGCCGTGTTAGGTCCTCTGTGTGTGGTTTCGATTGCTGGACCGTGCAGGAAAGGAAAATCCTACATCTTGAGCAAGGCATTTGACCAGGGTGAGGTATTTCCTCTCGGACATGAATTGAAGCCTGAGACAATGGGAATCTGGATGTGGATTGTGCCAGAGATATATCAGGTAGATGGATATCTTACCGAAATTTAATTGTCCGTTTGAAGGATTTTTCATTGATCACTCTTTCGAAGTATGCATTATATATCAGTGACCCGAAAATCCGATGGCGACGACGGCGACGGCAACGAGAAGGGCAAAAAAGCAGTAGGTTTAACGAGCAAACAACAACTTTGCATGAGCATCAGACTTATTGTACATTATTTTTTTGGAGAGCCATTTCGTCCACAATTTCCATTTTTTTTTGCTGTAAACAAGGTTTACTTTTTACTCAATTAACTAGGGGTAATCATAGATTTGCCTGTCCTCTTTTCTATTTTTATTAACGATATCAAAGCTGTTAATACTAATAAGAATCTTCTAGTTAAATTTGCAGACATAACTGTTAGCTTGCCGATTGAGGCAAATGTAGGCTTATATGAGTCTAAAACGGAAGACCTATCCTTTATTGAATGGTCCGAGAACAACTGCATGAATATTAATATGACAAAAATATGGGAACTACTTTTACGAGGGAAGACTACCAGGACGCCTCCTGAACCACTCGAGATCATAGGGAAGAAAGAGAAACTAAAACTGTTGGGCGTTACCTTTGAGCAAGTGCCTTATGAAACACTCGGAATGTTTCGTTTGTGTGTTACCGATCAAGTCAAGTGGACAAACAGTCAGCTAGCATTGGTCAAAAGAATTGGTCGAAAGAAGGCATGTGTATTGTATCGTTCGTACCCAGGAACGCTAGGTTGTTTCAAAAGGCGAGGCTATTTGGAAGTCCGTCGCCAAAAATCTCGAGATTTTTTTTGTTTGACAAATTTATGATTGCGTCCTACGAACGCAATTATTGCATTGCACTTAATCAAGCATTATTTTATTTAACCTATTATATCTGTTTATGTAATTCAGGTTCTTTAGTGACCAATTTGAAAAAAAGAAAAAACAAACAAACTGCTGTGTCCACCGTGTATTTCTCTCGGAACTTCATTACTTGCAGATCTTTGGCTTCTGAATCATCCTCTGATCACGATCACCTCCATTTACGTGGTTTTTAAGCAAAATGAACCGTATTCACAGATGGCGGACACCCGTGTTAGAAGAACTGGTTCCCAGCCATGAAAGCAATGCGTTGCAGGATGAAGAAAACTTGCAAATTAAGACTTTCAGCGTACGACTTGACCTGTTTTGTTGACGTTTTGCATTGTTCAGTGGTGGAGGTCTCTTGCGTTGGCAAGCAGGTCATACATCTGCCACTGAGATCTGCTTTCATTTCGGTTTTTCAGAATTTTAGTGAGCTGGTTTTCGTGCTCGGTTTCAACGTGACGTTTCGGGGCCAACATATCTGCATTTTTTTTGCCAGCCATCGCCTACTTTGTTGTCGGTTCTGATGCACCGGAAACCTACAAAATCATTCTCGGTCAAATATCATGATGTGTAATTTTTGTGGCCGCATTATTAGCGGTTAGAAAGTAAAATAGTTGGGGGTTCTCTCCTATCTTTCGAAAGAAATAAGTTGTATTGATGTCGGTTGCAGGACGCAAGTGGCCAGGAATTCACAGTGGTATTGTTGGACTCCGAGGGAATTGATGCAGTGTCGGGAGAAGGGTCCGATGATCACTGTATATTTACTCTGACTGTTTTACTGGCGTCAGTTTTGATTTACAACTCAGTTGGTGTTCCTACAAGGACTGACCTTAATGGACTGGAGTATCTTTTAGAGTTACCTTCGGTAACGTGACGATGCCTTTAGAAAGAGGGACTAGCATGGCTTAACATATTTTCAGTGATTTAACCTACGTACTAAAGTACTAGCGTTGAATTACGAATTACGAATTTAAAGTAACCCCTTTTACCTTTTAGATAATTACCGAGCAACATAAGTCACACATTCAAATAAATTTAAAAAAAAAAAACTTTTAAAAGGTGAGCCGCTGTTTTCAAATTGATTTGAATTCAACCCATTTTAAATTTCTTCACCATCCGTTTAACTTTTATATAGGCTTTTATTACGTAGAATTATTTAACGTTTGCTTGCACGACAAATTCAAGCAATTATTTTGCATTTAGTTTAAGCCAACTGCCTTATTTTCTAAAAATAAAAGTTAGCAAACAATATATCGGATCAGTTACATTCTGCAAGGATTGCACATCTTAGGGATCCTGTACGCTTGATCTTAACAATAAAAAAGTTACATTGTGGAGCTGTCTAAGCGGATCCAAATTCACTCTGGCAGTCAGGGAGGTGATGCAAAAAGAGGCTCCATAGACCACGCCAAAGTCTTCCATAAGACGTTTCCTTTCTTCATTTGGCTTTTGAGAGATGTTGTCTTAGCGCTTCCTAAAGATTGCCCGAACATCAAGGACTATTTTCTTACGGATGTAAGTTCATCTGCAATATAACGACACAGATAATGATCTCAGTTGTTATTATGAAACGTCTTTTTTCTGCTGTACGATCAATTTGTTATTCTCACAACGTGTTTACTAATATTAAGACCCTGTTTACATGGAGTGGGGGACCCCGGTCTAGTGGGGTAAGTTTCTTTTGTTTTGTGTCCCCCAGAGCGTGAAAACAAAAGAAACCAACCCCACTAGACCGGGGTCCCCCACTGCATGTAAACAGGCCCTAACTCACCTTTTTTGTTTGTAGTTGTAAACGCTTCAATTTAATTAATATTAACATTAATTTGACCCCAGAATTTTCGAATTAATCGTTATAATTGCCGCCATTAACTTCTTAAGCGAAGCCATAAATCAGAGGTATTTTTGGCGGCAAACTGGTGAAACAATTTTCCCTCTCAATTTACAGGTTTTCAAAACCGTAGACTCATCAAAGCCAGATAAGGCCAAAGAAGTGGCAGAGAGCATTTTAAGCTACTTTAATGGTTTCGATGCTTTCAAGTTGCCACCCCCATCCTCTGATCCTGAGATTGTCCATAATCTCAACCGGGACGAAGTGCAGCAAGAAATAAACAAATCATTTGTTCGTGGAGTAGAGGAGTTCAAGGCCAATCTAAAGTCTAAACTAGTTCCAAAGCTCAGTTTTAACGAGGGGGGGATTGTGACAGGAGAAGGTATGTGAGTTCTAATTCTGTGAGCCCTAGAGGCTTGCTCATTATATTCATAATTCAGAGTACCTTAGAACTTTACAAATCGTTTATTAGAACGGCAGCAGCCTGGAACTGCCCCTAAGGAAGCCATTTCACGATGCAAAACCCTAAAATAATATTGTAATAATAGAAAACCCTAAGATACTGGTTCAATTTTATATTAAATTACCTTTCTACTATACCTGAACTATAAATGTCTGACTTTGGTCTTTGATGGCTGGGATGGAAACGGATTGAGAAGATTCGGTCAACGTTTTCAAGTTGAATTCCTGTGTTATTGAAAAATAACCAAAGGGCTAAACCGATCATAATTTGTTTTCCCTTTAATAAAATCTTTAAATATATTTTTTTGTGAGTTCCAAGGGTGGAAAAGGGGACTGAGGGTACATGGTAATATTTTCTGCTCAACTTTGACCAAAAAATGTAAAACTCACCATGAAATAGCTCCTTTAAAGCGGGCGGTTCACGGTCATGAGCATGCGCTCCGTGACAGCTCTCAGAATAAATCATACGGGCCAACACTAAATTCGAAGAAGTCATCAACGGCGAATCTAAAGGAATCTGTCTTTAAATTCGCTCATCCGTTGCTCTACGTAAGCAAAGTGAAGTCTGCTATTTCTAAATGCACTCGTGAGTGTTGTATCAACAGTCTTTGGAGGTAGAAAAGCTTAGGCTATC
The DNA here is from genome assembly GCA_964035525.1 of Porites cylindrica. Classification (NCBI taxonomy): domain Eukaryota; kingdom Metazoa; phylum Cnidaria; class Anthozoa; order Scleractinia; family Poritidae; genus Porites; species Porites cylindrica. The sequence goes on along the minus strand of OZ037776.1, from coordinate 50,512,140 downwards.
GATCTGGCATGGTTCTAAGTGTTGTGTGGGACATACGAAAAGAATACACTACACTTGGGAAGTGGTAAAAGGCATGAGTTTGTTCAACTCTGATTCGATTTATTACTCCGTCCTGTAGTTATACGGAAAAGTACGCAACAGGCCGCGCGATCTTCACCGATCTGGTGCACTTGAAATGTTCCTTGTATCGCTGCTGTATGATCGTATATGTTTAGGAATTGATGTTTTAAAATAAATTATTGCCTGAATATTCTGTTTAAAATCTGGTTTCTTTATGTATTCCACTCGATAACATTCGTTTTGCGGAACACTGACGCGACGCAACGCGAATGAATTTGTTCATTTGTGATAAGCAAAAGAAAGTTCTGCTCAATTTAGGATTATCTTTGTACTCATACGCTGTGTGTTTTTGTAACCGAACAGGCGCTATTTTCAAGTACTTCTAGGTTTATATAAGGCGAACAGATAGACCAGTGATAAAAGGTTTGTTTACAAATTTTGTTTGCCGATCGGTGACTGCTTTGTTAGCGTAGGTACGTAAAAGACCTTGTAAAAATACACGTACGTAAATGTTTGTGTCAAAGCAGGACGGGGCTGTAAATCTTATTCTTATCGGCTTTAACATATATCTGAGGAATAGCCTGCATAACAAGCGCTTTCTGAGCCAAGCGAGGCGAACGTGGCATTTTGCACGAAGCGAGAGATGAGCGCAAAACGCCAGACAAGGGGAGGAGAAAGCATAAAGTGCCTTTAACCAGTCCATTATTGTGGCTCTTCCTACGTTCACTGCATGAACGTCGCCTTCCAATTGGTCACTTGGTGACGCGTTGCTCTGGAGAGACTCTGGCATGTTTGTTTGGAAGAAAATGGTTGTGACGCTATTAAAGAAAGTTCTTCGTTAACTTCTAAATGTTCCAGAAATGAAGGAAAACGAAAGAAATGTTTACATTTATTGCTTACAGCGCTTTTCAAAAACACGCGAATTGTGAAGTTCAAAAGCATTTGCGCTTTACGTCAATCATTTAAGCGGACCTCGTAAGAAACAGATGTTTACTTCAACGGGCTCAGAAGGTCACGGTTTGTGATTGGCAGATTTCTATCTATTTTGTGTGTTTGTGTATTTCAAGGTTCGTTGCTTGTGATCGTAATTATGATTACGAGTTCGTGTGTTTTTGAAAAGTGCAGTAAGAGGAAAGATTTTCTTGGATTGCTTCCAACTGGGTTTGGAAAAAGTTAATCTTTTTAAAAGTTTTTGACAGGCCAAACACGACTCATAAGCTTGTGATAATGTGAAATGTGACCTTGCAATTTGTTTGAACAGCAGGTTTTCCCTCTTTTCTTTCTCGCCGCTGTGTTTGGACATGAACTGAACTTTGAATGAGCAAGTCTTATTCTCGCCGCACTGAGTCCTATATTACTGAAGGTGATTCATGTCCTCATAGTTGTTATTTCCTGTGTTTTATGCTGCTGTCGGTGTTTCTGGTGGCCAGAAAAATTGAGTAATGGATCGTGTTTTCACCTTTTCATTGGTCCTTTTGACATGACCACCGTCACTCAATATTTGTGGGCGTAGGCAAGGGCGGAAGAGCCACAACAATGGACTGGCTACAGGCGCTTTTTTTTTTTTTTTTAGCCTCCCCTCGTCTGGCGATTCGCTCTCGTCTCGTGCTTTTCTCAAAATGCCGCGTTTGCCTCGCTTGGCTCATAAAGCGCCTGTTATGCAGGCTATCTGAGGAATAGCAAAGGATAAATATGAACTATGGAGATATATAAAATCAAACCAAATGTCCGGAAATACTCCCGTGTCGCAACGAATTTGAAACATGTGAATATCTTGCGCGCATCTAACTCGCTTCCGACTGGTTTAAAAACAATCAGCTACTGCCAGAACTCACACATGCGCAGTATCGTGAACCTGTCCCTTTAAGAAAACGCATAGCTATTCTTATCAAAAAAGTCTTTAAATTCTAATGACGTACAAGAAATTTTTTACTCATACAATTTCTATAAAAGCTCTTGCTACGATGGTTACCAGTTACGTAACGGAACTGAACACCCCTGGGATGGTGCCAAATGTTGAAAGGACGTGGGATGTTTACGTTACCGAGACATGTAGGAAAGCCACATCAGAGTCCATGGCGGTATATGAAGAAACAATGGCATCAGAAATGGCTGGTAGGATGCCGTGTGTAAGGGATGTGATTCGACAGGCCCAAGTGGTGGCACTCGACAAGGCACTAAAGCTGTTTGAAGAAAAAACGTACGGAATAACAACAAGAAACATTGAGCAATATCTCCATCTATTGACGGTAAGGAAAATTTAAAATTACGAGGCAATTGATTTATTGTAGTACAGAAACAATGACAAATGAGAAACGATGCTACTCTTACATGGGGATAGGAAATGACAGATGGCAAAAGAAAACAAATACTATAGTGGAAAAAAAAATGCCACCTAAGTGATTATCATGCTAGCAGTATTGTCGACCATTATTTTTGTTTTTCAACTGTACGTTGCTAACAACGGTCACCACTTGAGACTGTGATCTAGGATCCCAGATTAACTACTGTGTAGTCTAATGTTGGATTTATGTAGGAAAAAAGAATTCGGAAGATGTACGCCGCATTAAAACCCCTCAGGGCAGTAACGACACCAAAGTCACCTCGCCCATAAACGCTTTCACCCAGTGTTGAACCCCACCCTCCCCCCCCCCCGCCCCCCTCCTTCTTATCACTGCATTGTACCTTCTTTTTCTCCTTGTCGCAAAGTTTCTAAACAGCAAATAGAGTTAACATGTGTAAGTAATACTTACACGAAAATGAGAAAGTAAAATTAACATTGTTTCCTGTTAGGCCTAATATACGCCATATCTTAATAAAGAGAATTTGTGTGGTTATAGTATCTTTTCGTTTCGTCTTGCTTTTATATGTTTGTTTGTTAAATTTTAAATCACAACTTATCGCAGGATGACATTGAAAACGGTTTGAACAACTGGCAAAAAGAAAATTCCCGTCTAACCATGGAAAGCTGTCATCAGCTATTGGTTGGGTTAAAGCATCAGCACCTGGACCCAGTCTTGACTCAACTCCGAGGAAAAGATGGCGCCAAAGTTTCTTTCGCTGAAATCATGGCCTGTTACTCGGCTATTGAGCAAGGATTTAAGGCGGAAGCTAAAGGTGCTGAAGATGTTCGCTCACAGGTTTTCTACGAATTCCACCCCGTGAGTACTACTACTACTACTAATAATAATAGTTAATGGTAGAGTTAATGGAGATACCCTAGGCAGACCCACTTTTCATGGGAAAACGGGACGAGCGTTATTGATTATCTAATATGTGATCAGTGCACATTTCTTAACGTTGCAAATGTTGTTGTTAAACAGCCATCTTATTTATTGGATCATAGTGCCATCGTGGCATGGCTCAATCTGAACACCAGGCTAATCGGAGACGAAATGCACACTCCAAATAGTACCAATAGATTATCAAAATTACCACGGCAATTTTGCAAGGAAGTTGACTCATTTAAAATTCAAAAACGCACTACGCGCGGAACCAATCCAAATTCTAATTAGACAATATATGGAGAGAAACACCGAAGACGTGAATATCTCCTTAGAAAATGTTATGAAAATTCTAACTGAGACCTCCAAGCTATGCCTAAAAATTAAAGCTAAGAAAACTTATAAGCGTATTAAGAAATCATCCAACAAGAAATGTTTCGACTGTGCATGTCGCTTAAAGGCATAAATTACTTAAATAAACATCACCGTGACCCCCTCAGCTCCGAATTGCGGGAACGATATCACAAAACCTTGAATGATTACAAAAAGCTCCTAGACACAGAGAAGAGAGGATTTCAAAACGAAAAAAACATTACAACTCGACGAACTAGCTTTAAATCCTGACAAGGCGTCATTTTGGAATTGCTTAAATTCGATGAGCGACACGCAACGAAAATGTTCCTGCCCCAATCTCGGAAGAATCATGGCTTCACCATTTTAAATCTCCGTATTCTGTTGACCCGACGAATTCCACGCATGAAAATGAAATCCAAAGGGAACTAAATTCTTTAGAACACGAAAAGGAACAATTTACCCATTTCGATTATGAGATAACTGAGAGGGAAATACGTCAAGCGGAGAAGAAATTGAAAAATAAGAAATCACCATTTGTTGACAAAATACGAAATGAAATGATCAAAGCAAGCCTCGAACCACTAATGCCTGTCTATGTCAAACTTTTTAACCTCATTTTACAATCCGGTAAAATGCAAGATGTTTGGTGTCAAAGCCGTATAACCCCAATGTACAAATCTGGTGACAAGAGTGACCCAACAAATTACCGAGGCATATGTGTTTCTAGTTGCCTTGGAAAACTGTTCTGCTCTATTTTAAATCGAAGACTTTACTTGTATTTTGAGAAAAATAAGATATTACATAATTCCCAAATTGGTTTTTTGCCCGAAAACCGCACTGCAGACCATGTTTTCACTCTAAGGACTCTAATAGATAAATATGTGCATTATCACAAGGAAAAAGTTTACGCTTGTTACGTAGATTTCCGCAAAGCGTTTGACTCTGTTTGGCACGAAGGAATACGAATATAGGAGGAAACTTGTAAAACCTCATGAAAATCCTTTATTACAACTCGATATGTTCCATCAAAATCGGTGAAAACAAAACTCAGCCTTTTTCATACTCCAGAGGTGTACGCCAAGGCTGTATTTTAAGCCCTCTTTTATTTAACCTCTATTTAAACAATATGCCACATTTATTCGAAAACACTTTATCTGACCCATTTGTTCTTCCAAATGGGAAAAAAAATAAATTCACTTTTGTACGCAGATGATTTAGTTGTTCTATCAAGATCGAAAACTGGATTACAGAATTGTTTATATAAATGCGCTTTCCTTGTATTGTGACAAATGGAAGCTAAAAATTAATCCGAAGAAAACAAAAATTATGATATTCCAGAAACGCCCAAAATAATCTGTTGACATCAGATTCAACATAGGCAGTGAGTCAATTGAGATTGTCCAAGAATACACTTATTAAGGTACACGTTTGACTCCAACGGGAAACTTTACACTTGCACTCGAACACTTAAAAGAAAAGGCCCTTCACGCGTTTTCTAGTATTCGGAAGCGGACAATTCTTAACAAACTTAATCCTAATACTGCATCCCAAATTTTTGTATTACTACTACTACTACTACTACTACTACTACTACTACTACTACTACTACTACTACTACTGCTGCTGCTGCTGCTGCTGCTGCTGCTGCTGCTGCTGCTGCTGCTGCTGCTACTACTACTACTTTTTTGTTAAATTTAAAATAAGTAATCACAAACTTATGATTGAACATGGTCGATACGAAATCGATCATTTGCCAAGAGAAAATAGATTATGTCCTTTATGTAAATCAAATCAGGTAGAAGATGAGATTCATTTCCTCTTTCAATGTAACAAATACTTAGTACAGAGACAGGCATTTATTAATCAAATCAATGGAATAATACCTGACTTTGACAAGAAATCATCTCCAGAAAGCATAAAACTGATAATGAATTCGAAGGAACATCATGTAAATAAGTTAGTTATGAAGTTTGTTTCCTCCTGCATGAAAATACGTGATTCATTGTTAGTAATGTAACTGAATTTTTCTAGATTATTATTAGTGCTGTTTGTTTTATATTTTGATTGTCATATACATGCTTTTGCAATACTGTAAAATTATGCGGTCATGCAAATAAAGCAATTTATTGCTATTGCTATTACTACTACTACTACTACCACCACCACCACCACCACCACCACCACCACCACCACCACCACCACCACCACCACCACTACTACTACTACTACTACTACTACTACTACTACTACTACTACTACTACTACTACTACTACTACTACTACTACTACTGCTACTACTGCTACTACTACTACTAGAAATACGTGTATCTCTGAGACTCGCGAACCTCAGGGTGGAGGCTCATAAAATGCAGGGATGGAGGTGGGGGGGGGGGGGGGGGGAGAGAATTAGAGAGTAAATTGTGTAACTGGGGAGGGCGGGTCTCAACACCGGCTAAGAAATGTAAGTAATCTCCTTGGTTGGAGTGTATGAAAATACGTGACTCATTGTTAGTAATGCACTTTAAAAGTTTTAGATTATAAGTGTTGTTTGTTTTATATTTTGATTGTAATATGCATGCTTTTGCAATACTGTACAATGATGCGTTCATGCAAATAAAGCAATTTATTACTATTACCACTACTACTATCACTACCACTACCACTACCACTGCCACTGCCACTGCCACTGCCACTGCCACTGCCACTGCCACTGCCACTGCTACTGTACTGCTACTGCTACTGCTACTGCTACTGCTACTACTACTACATTCTGTCGGGCACAAGTTAAGCAGCTTAAATCGGAAAAGCTTTCTCCTTGTTCAAGGCGAAATCTTAAGGATACAGATGCTTGCGCTAATACAACGCTTTCTTGACCACTGTCAGCCTGCAAGGTCTTATTTCTTGAAACGCCAAAGAGCGACACCGCATATATTAGTTCTCTAACCGGAGATCAACGACTTTTTGCAACGTCGACAATGACTCTCGCGCTCCATCTCACTCTGTTTTCAGACGGAGCAAAACATCGCTCATTTCCCGTTAATTTTCCTGGGCCTGGAGTTACTCACGCGCGAATAACGATCTTACTGACAGATGATCAGCAGGATAATTACAAGAGGGCGGAATAGCGGCCTCAAAAGTTTGTCTACAGGCTCTCTCTCTCTCCCTTCCCCCCTCCCTTTCCCTTCCCTTTCCTCGCTATTTTTTTCCCCAAACAGAGAGCATGTTTTTCACAGGCTACTATTACTACTAGCACTATCATGTATATTCCACCAAATGGAAGAATCTCATTATCAAAAAAAAGCTAGTCAATGAGCTAGGCCTTGTTTCAAATATCAGGTCAAAAGTCTTACAAAAGCACACGAAAATGGCTCTCAATTCAGCATTATAGCAATTAAACCAGCTGAAAGAACCAAGAGTTTCTTGCCGTGGGCTACTACTTTGCTCTGGCTTCATAAAAGATACTTGCAATGGATACCAGGGATCAGTGATCATAGAACCGGAACAAGCAAAACGGATTTAAACAAGGATTGAATTGGATTTAACCTCCAACACAAACACGATTACTGCTCGTGCTCACATGTGTATTCAATCTCATAACAGTCAGAGCGCATGCTCGATAATACAAATATGGGGGGTGGGGACGGTAGACCTAAATATTCACACATACTACATTCCTCTCTTCTTCGAATTACTTGTTGGGTTAAAAAAAAAAAACGAAAATAGAATAAAGACTAGCTAACAATGTATATAAATGTCTCTGAGTGTCCTACAGAAATCCTTATACGACTGAACACTTCTAAGTGGCTTAAGTGGAAACATAACAAAACATATCACACAGTTCAAATTCAGTTTAGAGTTCCTGTTCTCAAAGACTCAAAGTTCTACTCTGAATCAATCTGAATAAAGCCTAAAACATAGTCCTGAAATTTAGATGGCAATCGTTTGACTCTTGCTGGACGTAAGGTGACAGAATCTCTTTGCTCAATAGCAGCATCATTTGATCGTGAGTACTATAATAGGCCATCCTCACTTGCTCTCTCGGAGGAAACATTTACAGGTTCTCTGGACTCTTGGTTTGATAAACTTTTTGTTGCTCTCTGAGCCTCTGAAACATCTGTTGACTTACTAGTGGCTGCTAATACATCATAATCTCGCTCGAAATACTTCTTCACATGGGTTACATTCCGGCGGTACAGCACACCATCATCCTCAACAAGAACACCAGTGCCACTCTTCAAAAATAACTGTTTGTATGGCGTTGACAGTCCTCTTTCTCCTACCTCAGTAACACCTTATCGCCTTCTCTAACCTCGCTTTCACGTGCATTCCTTGGCAGTCTGCATACACCTTTCCCTTTTCTTCCCTATCACTGTCGCGATCTCGAACCTCAGTTGTTGCATTCTTATCAAAGTATCCAAGTGTCTCCGCACTGGACACTCGCTTCTTTAACTCATCAAATGATTGCTGTTGCTCCGGCCCCACACAAATGGTTCTCCACTCTTTGTAAGCTGGCGGAAGGGTGCAGATACTGTTGCGAGGTCTGGAATAAACCGTTCAGTGAAATTGATCAGACCAAGGAAGCTTCGTACTTCCGCAGTATTCGTCGGTTCACTGGCATCAACAACAGCCTTTACTTTAACATCTGCTGGACCAATTCCACGTGCCGACAAAACATGACCCATGAACTCCAAATGTGACATCTTAAACTGACACTTGTCTCGGTTCAGTGTCAACCCCCTGCTGCTCAACACTCGGACCACATTCTCAAATCTTTTGTCATGTTCTTCCTCAGTGGGTGTATGTACAATCACATCATCAAGAATGTTATGAGCTCCATCACACTCTTGCAGGACTTGGTGAAGCACTTCTGCAGTAAACATGCCTTCAACTTGTAGTGGCTGATTACTACCATATGCATACAACTTCTTTGAAGCCTTAGTCGACACACATGCAGCCTTATTTTCTTTCAGATATTCCCATACATTACGACCTATGACATTACAACTAGCACCAGAATCAATAATCATTGTTACTGGCAAACCTGCTATCTTCACAGGAATTTCCCCATCACTTGAAACATTAGAATCATCTAAAATGCCAAAAGCATATTCACAATAATCACCCTGAGTACCTTGAGTTTCTACCTGCCCTACATGGTGAGCTGCACCACCCTTCTTTCCGACGTCTGGTTTACGCGGCCCTCCAGCTCCTCGACCACTGGTTTGCTTCTCCTTAGTTTTACACACAGTCTCAAACTGTCCTGATCCATTACACTTCCTGCACTGTTTCCCTCTCGCTGGACATCGACGATCGTTGGCTTTATGTCCCCTATAACCACAACAAAAACATTTGACTTTTCTTGCGCTCGCATCCCCTTTGTAATTCGCCTTTCCGCTCACACTATTCACTTCACTACGGGCCTCACCACTTCCTCCGCGGTTGTAGCGTCTCCGAATTCGCAGGTTTGGGCTTTTCGCTTTTCGTCTCAGTCTAGTAACAAACTGTTCGACAGTTTCGTTTGCCAGTTGACCTGTTTCATGAAAACAAAGCCTTTCATACGGAACATTCGCTTGCGGTTTAAATGGTTTATTCAAGGTCGGCCTTGCTTTCTGATAGCTATCTGATCCTCCTTGTTCGGTCAACGTGAAATATATATCTTGCACATTATTTAAATCCGGCAGTATGCAGCAATAAAGCCTTCTTCTGATCGACATTTTTGACTCCTTTTCCCATCGCAAACAATTCAAAAGCTCGAAGCCATCTTTCCTAGCGCGCGGAAATACCAGCAGTTTCTGAACAGTCAAACGGCTTTAATCCTTGTGCATCGCTTAAATATACACTTGCCATCTCGAATGAACTTCTTCAAATGACCGTCCTCGTCGCCAAAATGAAGTGTCTTACGGATTTAACCAAGGATTGAATCGGATTTAACCACCAACACACACGAATTGCTGCTAGTGCACACATGTGTATTCAATCTCATATCAGTCAGAGCGCATGCTCGATAATACAAACATAGGGGGTGAGGACGGTAGTCCTAAATATTCACATATACTACACAAATGAAACCAAATATCACAAGATCCAAACTCAAAAACCAAATTAATATATACTAGCAAGTTATTTCAGTATGGTGATATGGTAGGACTCCGATGGTATTAACTTATGTGAGATTATTTGCTTGATAATCGGCTTAAAAACATCTAAACTAGTAGAATAATACAAACCAATGTTACTATCATCTTTTCCAATAAGATAGTAATAGCCTTTAGACACTACAATATAAAAATCATAAAAACCAAACTGTTCACAAACAAAGCTATCATCGTGTATATCACACTTCTCTCTTACATGAGGTAAAAAATCTTCCATATCAACATCTAATTCTTTCTCTTCTGGTATAGCTTGAAGAGGAAAATCTATAATGCCAGGCAATTCTTTCATATAATTAAATTAGATAATCTCACCGGCCATCAGCATGTTCCAAATGGGGGCCCTAAAAGCAATAAACATGCAACTGAAAAATCGATTTGTTGAAATTAACAAAATGGAGGTCAAGACAGCGCAAAAATGCACCAAATGACAGCAAAAGCGCGATTTGGAAAATAAAAATTGGAAAATGGCCCCATACCCTCATATCCCTAACTACTCAAACGCTTCACGGAAATCTACGAAACAAGCGTAGTCTTTTCCCTTGTGATGATGCACATATTTATCTATTAGGGTCCTTAGATTGAAAACATGGTCTGCAGTGCGGTATTCGGGCAAAAAGACAATTTGGGAATTAGCTGGAATTATGTAATATTTTATTTTCCTCAAAATAGAAGTGAGGTCACTCTTGTCACCAAATTTGTAAGTTGGGGTTATAAGGCCTTGACACCAAACATCTTGCATTTTTCCGGATTGTAAAATGAGATTAAACAGTTTGGCATCGACAGGCATTGGTGGTTCAAGGCTTGCTTTGATCATTTCATTTCGTATTTTGTCAACAAATGGTGATTTCTTATTTTTCAATTTCTTCGCCGCTTGACGTATTATCTCATACTCGAAATGGGTAAACTGTTCCTTTTCGTGTCCTAGAAAATTTAGTTCCCTATGGATTTCATGTTTATGCGGGGAATTCGTCGGGTCAATAAAATGCAGAGATTTGAAATGGTGAAGCCATGATTCTTCCGAGATTGGGGCAGGAACATTACTACTTTGTAATCACAAACTTATGATTGAACAAGGTCGTTACCAAATAGATCATTTGTCAAGAGAAAATAGATTATATCCCTTATATAACTCAAATCAGGTAGCAGATGAGATTCCCGTTTCCTCTTTCCGCATGTAATAAAGACTCAATACAAAGACAGGCATTCATTAATCAAATCAGTCGAATAATACCTGACTTTGACACGAAATCTTCTCCAGAAAGCAAAACCTGATAATGAATTCGAACGAACATCATGTAAATGAGTTAGTTATGATTTTATTTCCTCCTGTATGAAAATACGTGATTCACTGTGAAAGGTTTGAACCCAGGAGTCATTTTAAAAGTAGGTTGAGTTTGATCGTCCGGGTGAACGTAGTCCTGAAGAGGACTGTTGTTGTTGACAGTGACTGACGTTTCGTCAGTTGATGGTATTATACTCTGGTTATTGATCTGATCCATTACGTCGCGATGTCGCGATCAGATCAATAGCCAGAGTATAATACCATCAACTGACGTGTACAACTCACTTTGACTCTGAAGATGACTACCGCACAGGTTGTCGAAACGTCAGTCACTGTCAACAACAACAGTCTTATTCAGGAGCACGTTCACCCGGACGATCAAACTCAACCTACTTTTGACGTGATTCATTGTTAGTGATGTAACTTAATTTGTTTAGTTTATTATTAGTGTTGTTTGTTTTATATTTTGATTGCCATATGCATGTTTTTGCAATACTGTTCAATGATTCGGTCATGCAAATAGAACAATTTATTACTTACTCACTTACTACCACTACTAATTTAATTTTTCGGCGTTTTCTTTTAAACCGTTGATGGTAAAGCTTACAAAAATCGATACAAAAAGATTTAAAATATCATTTGCCATGTTTGAAGATACCGTAAAGATCTAACTTTTGCGCATCCACTGTTTACGGCTTCGTGTTCACGCATGGATTCAACCGTCAATCAAACTAATCGCTTATTTTTAATGATTTCCTTGCTTATTCTGTTGAGATCACTTCGTGTGAATATACTAAAAAAACTATTCACCTCAGACTCAGTTAATATTTTTGAATAATTCCCTTGACTTCGTCTCGGGGATTATTTAGCAATATTAATTTTGCCTTCGGCGAATAATTGTCAATTGCTTACTATCATATACTATGTTGTGTAGTTTGAATATTAATCGGTTTAAAAAGGCAAATATGAAATGCTCAGTATTCATTTTACGGGGCACCCATTTTGTTTTGCGGAAATTTAATACAATATCTTTAATTCACCTAATCCGCCGCTTTCAATTTACTTTTAATATAATAGCTTATAATTCAGTTTAAGTCAAATTTAAACTCATATACATTGTTCATTTTGTACGAGTTTGTCCTCTACTGAAAGAATATTCTAAACTCACTTTACTTTTGAAATTCTGGAGGAGCAGGGAGGCTTTGAATTTACTCCATAATAATTTTCTTTTTTTTTTTTTTTTTTTTTTTTTTTTTTACCTGAATCACCAAAATAATGTAGGAACTTCAGGCTGAGATGAAAAACTACGTGGAGCTTTTGCAGCAGCTCAAAGATTTTGATGAAAACCTGGCGTACGAAAAGCAGGTCCGTGCACAGGAAATGCAGGAAAAGAAAAGGCTTGAGGTACATAAAACGCATTTATTGATACATTGAAAATAATGATAATGCTGATGATTTTTATGCTGTTGGTGTTGTTGTTGATAATGATGGTGATGGTGATGATGATGATGATAATGATGATGATGATGATGATGATGGTGGTGAAGGTGATGGTTGGTGGTGATGGTAGTGGCGGTAATTTATTTACACGTAATATAACTTTTACAAAAAGCCAATTTGGGAATTAGCTGGAATTATGTAATATCTTATTTTCCTCAAAATAGAAGTGAGGTCTTCGATTTGAAATAGAGCAGAACAGTTTTCCAAGGCAACTAGAGACACATATGCCTCTGTAATTTGCTGGGTCACTCTTGTCACCAAAAATGTAAGTTGGGGTTATAAGGCCTTGACACCAAACATCTTGCATTTTTCCGGATTGTAAAATGAGATTAAACAGTTTGGCATCGACAGGCATTGGTGGTTCAAGGCCTGCTTTGATCTTTTCATTTCGTATTTTGTCAACAAATGGTGATTTCTTATTTTTCAATTTCTTCGCCGCTTGACGTATTATCTCATAATCGAAATGGGTAAACTGTTCCTTTTCGTGTTCTAGAGAATTTAGTTCCCTATGGATTTCATGTTCATGCGTGGAATTCGTCGGGTCAATAAAATGCAGAGATTTGAAATGGTGAAGCCATGATTCTTCTCGGAAGTCAGCCAAGCGCGGTCATTGCACGCGTGCTGAACAAGAATGCTGTATAATGACAGACTAGAAACAATAGACAACTCCCAAAGCACAAACTCAGCCAAAACGCTAAAAATCTTCAATGTTTACCCAAGTTTGGGCTTATAGAAGATAAGGTCACAGTTTTTCAATGACCATGAAATTCAGAGCCCGGGTAGTTAGTTAATCAATTGTGGCCCTGAAAAAATTTGAAGGAAAAAAAACTACGAATTTTTAAGAAAATGCTTTTTTCGTGACAAAGACTCTTAAACGCTGACAAACGTCAACAAATAGCGAAAACTATAATTTCTATATGTTTGCTTTGATCGAAATCGCGCGCATTTACAAGGCCCTAAAGCGTTTTGCTGACTTGCAAGGACTCATCTGTTATAACGATGCCCAAAATAGAGAGATGAATCTCATAGTTTATTAGCTATAATCCGTGTAAAGTTTGCTTATCATTTTCGCATAAATTACGACCTAAATTTGGAAACCGCTGAATTTCTCGAATTGGGTCTTTGCGATTTTGGTGAAACTCTGTTCAGCGCAAGGCACTAATGCGCGCTAAGTGTAGCCGAGAGATTTTCACGAAAAAATGCCTGCAACAGCAGATTTTCGACTCAGACCTCAAAGGGGCGTGGCATTATAACCACGTGACATTTACTCCGATCGCCAAATATTTTATGTTATATTGTAGATTGATCTATATGTTATCCATTCTACGTGTTAGACTTACGATACAAGTAAAGGTGGAGATACCAGAGAGCTTCAAAGTAGGATGGTACCCCCCCCAAAAAAAACTGGGTCGAGTCACCTTAAGACCATTATACCATCATTAACCTTACAATTCTTTATCATTCCATCTCTGTTACCTGGCAAATGTTTGAAAAGAGAATCTCGATATGCCGACGAAAACCCAAAACTGAAAAAAGAAAAATGTGATTTACTGATTTGATTTACAACTCCAAAGTCAGTTACTGTAAAATATATAAATTTGATTTGCCGTTCTGTTTTCCTCGTGGCCTATATACATTGGTTTTCTACATCCAAACTTTTACCTTTGGGAGGTAAAATGTCGGAAAAATGCCTCTGCGAAACTGACATCTTTAATTCATCACCGTTGACTACCAGCTTGTTTACTACCTGCAGCAACGGATTTTGCTTCAGAACTTGACCACATCTTTTACTAACATTGCCATTCATTCAGTTCAAGAATGCAAGAGCTATGAGGTTTTTCGCTGGTTGGTACATATAGTTGTTCTCTTACTTTGCGCTTTCGCATCGTCGCGAAATATATATTAAACTGCTCTCCAGCCTTGTACTATAGCAGCAGTGAATAGTGAAGCTCAGTAATAAAAGGTAGAAGCCATTTCTCCTTAAAGAGAAAGGGACTGGCACAGTAAATTGTCCGGTTCTTGAACTTTTCTAATATCGTTGTTTGCAGATCAGTAGCCGGCTTCGTGTATGGCTCGTGATCTTGACGCCGTTTTCTATGAGTTTTAAAACGCTTTTTGACCTATCGGAACGCCCTTTCTATCTCAGATATTTTACAGGTGTATATTAACTTTGTGCATGCATCATAGGCAGAATGTAGAACGTGTTTAAAATTCCGTCTTGTAAAATGTGTTTAATTAACAGTTAATGAATGAGGCTGAGTATCTTATGAAGAATTATGGAGATCGAGGAGGGTGTTATCCGTCGAGGCCGTAGGCCAAGGCGGATAACACCCTCCGAGATCTCCATAATTCTTCATATGATATGAAAGCCGAATTCAATAACTGTTTTATTATTCATTCAAAATAATTCCTAGTTTAAAAACATAACTAAAACAAGCCTACCTCTATCGATCCCATCGATTTTCAGTTCATATTCGCTAGTGTACGTTTAGGTTTGTCCAGCTCCGCAAATATTCTCCAATTAGCAGATGTCGCCCTTCGAGTTGTCTTCTTGCTGTTCTTGCCATGTTTTTAGCTATTTTTTGCCTAGTTCTTACTCTTGAAACGAGCGAAACGTCAACCATTTTTTCAAGTTCAAAACCAAAACAACCCAACCTCGTCCCCAGGTCTTCTTGGTTAACGGTGCCTTAACCTGCGAAAACGCTGCATTTTTGACGTCATTTCCTCGTTAAAGTCAAAATTCTTCCAAATTTGGTCATCAGTAACCGGTTATGGTGAATTAAACGTGTGCTTTTAGCCAATCAGAATCGGGGAAATATTTTGAATGAATAATAAAGGAAGTTAACTAGAAATGGGATTATCAACTGCCTATCACTCGTTATCACGTGACTAAATTCACCTAAGTTACGTGACGACACTGCCGGCAGTTCTGGCAGTGTGAAACAGTCGA
>OZ037776.1:50479115-50491615 GCA_964035525.1 Porites cylindrica | reverse complement strand
AAAATGATATCTTTCAATGTCTTGTTACGTAAGAATAAAATTCAAATTATGGCCCTTAGGGTTTTTCCTATGTCATACAGTTTGTCATTTCTATCAACACGCCTCTGACAAAATCTCGCTATAAAAAAAAGTACATAGATTGAATCAATTTGCCTAAGGTTGTGCAGCGTGTAATCATTTGTAGGGCGCAGAATCAGAGGATGTCGGCCTTAAGATAAATTCTTTTGCTGCTATTTTAAACGGCTTTTGTCCATTTGCTCTTACAAGTGGAGCATCCACGCAGAGCCTCCATTGCTGTAGAAATTGGAAACCCATCGACGCACGGAAAAAAAATTAGGGTCACCTTTGAAGAACCCCTTGTGTGTTTACCACTAATCCACCAGTTCCGACTAAAAAAACTAGACAGTCACGAGGCTGAAATTCGTGTTATAATTCCGACTTGAGTCTTGGGTCCGTTACATAAAAAATGGCTTAGAACAACATCGCAAGTTTAGGAATGAAGAAATCTGTAATTTGAGCGGGTTTTCTAAAACATTTGCTTACATTTAATATCATGATCAACTTGATCGACAAAAAGTCAATAAAACCACTCAAAATATAGCCTCCCACGCAGACGTTCCTAGGGGTTCGTCACACGTTCTTGCCCCACTAACGTCTGCTGAACTGAAAGATAAATCCCTTTCCCATGGTTCGCAAATATCAGGTGGAGATCACACGCAGATTATTGGAGATCCAATCGGCACTGTTGACGTCAAAGTGTTGAAATGCCAAACACATACGTACAAGCTCGGTAGAGTGTGATACGTGACCAAAGATTTTTGCTCCGGACGAGAATCTAGGAGATCAGCTTTTGCTTTTTGTATATTTCTCTCCGTAAAGGCTGGATTAGATGTCACTTGCTCATAAAGTTGTTCTTCGGGTGATGCAACGGCGGGGTTTCCTTGTAACTGAACAAAAGGCAGATTTTTTGTCACACTTTATTGTTTTGTGGTGAAGCCGACTTCCGTTCAGCAAATTTAACCTAGCTCCGAGGTAATTTTTTTGTTTTCAGTCAGACTGTGAGGGTAATCTCTAGTACGAATGTTTGCGAGTTAACTGAGTAGTTTGTTCTAAAGCTTTAAGGTCTTCACCTTTCATTAACCTTTCAGATCTACCTTTTCTGGAGCTAATTAAGTCAAGGGCGAAATTTCTCAAGGTCCAAGGTGTACTTCCCAGATCTGGAAGTCTGCTGTGATTGGTCTACGTTTTTTTTTTTTTTTTTTTTTCTCTCAAATCAGCAGACGTTAGTGGGGCAGGAACGCGTGAAGAACCCCTCAGAACGTCTGCGTGGGAGGCTACTCAAAATATAAAACCTTAAATTCCGCACTTAAAGCTTTTAAAAGCTTCGATGTCGGTTGTTCTACTGAGCTCTCCCGCGTAAAGAATACAAGGATAATACATATACAATACAATACAATCAATTTATTATTGTCATAACAGCGGGTGGGGTTGCCCTGAGTACCCGAACCGGAGGCTTATGTATAAAGCGCATAACTTTTCGTAAAGTAGCCTGCGTAGCAAGCGTTTCCAATCGAAGTATTGCGCGAAAGTTAGATCGGGAGCAGAAAAAAAAAAAAAAGAAAGAAAGAAAAGGTGGAAGGAGGAGGGGGAGTTGAGAAGAGAAAACACTTGCCCGCAAACCCCACGATTCTGGAAAACGCCCCTTGATATTTCGCGGTTGGGTTCATTTTGTAAATTGACAGCTCGTCAAAATAGAAGAATAGCGAATAGATTACCCCTGGATTACTAGATTTGTAAAGTTACTTTGTTCTCTAAATAATAGAACACGTTCCAGGCGATTGCAAAAACTGTAATAAAAAAGGTTTGTTTACGATAAAAGGAGGCTAAAACTCTGAGTGATTGCTGCGGAATTTCTTTTTTTTTTATTGTGTAGCTTTATCTCGTCTGAAACCTTATCGAAACGTCAAAAATGATTTGTCCGGAACAATTCACTCCGCCGGCTATAAGTTTTGCAGAGCGGCTGCTCTTCAGCCCGTGTCGAAACGTTCTCTACAATACATTCCGCTAAATTTCCAATAAACAAAAAGGATCTTTTAATTTCAAAAAGCTGACAAAACGCTCGTCCATGGCGGCTTTAGCTAGTGTCCATGTTCTGATGTTCTGATTTACGTTGATGTTCTCTCCAACAAACAGTCCATTTTTTCCAGTCAAATCCGCACGCTGTCATTCCCAATAAATTGGCCTTCCCTAGTCTCCACTGCTCGATCGCCCATTACACTTTCGCACAAACAGGATTCAAATCAGTCCAAAGCAATTGTAATATGCGACCACAAATCAGATAAGACCAGATAAGTCAGATAAGTCAGACAAATCAGATAAGTCCATAGATATGACACAAAAACCGCTAGTAATTATCGAGTGCATTCCCGTCGTACGAACATCAAGAAATTCAAAATTCTTTACCAAGGACCTAGAATCTGGAACTGTCTTCTTTTCTGTCTTTAAGAACAAAGTGCTAGAGTTTTTATTAAAATAGTTACTAAATTAGTTTAGCCGCACTTCTTCGCAGCCCTTATTTCTGATAATATTGTGATGTCGAGGTGGCCTCTCTTTATAAGCCTGCTGGTTTCTTCAGGTCTCCTCGCCTAGCAACCTGCTGTATCCTGTTAAATTTGCTTTAAAAAAAGGCTAATAAATGATGATGATGATGATGATGATGATCTATGGTGCACGTATTAAAAAACAAAGCATATCTGGTTTGATTAATATTTCGAGTGCTAAGTAATCAACACTACCAGCACCGCACCAATCAGAAGCTGCTTTCGTGGTCGAATGCAGTTTTTCAAAATCTTGGGGTTTGCCGGCAAGCGTTTCCTTCTTTCCCCTCCCCCTTCCCCGTCATTCCTTTTTCTTTGTTGTTCTCGTCACAACTTTTCGCGAAGAACTCGCGCGGAAACGCTTGCTACGCAGGCTATTCGTCAAGTGACTAACTACACATATAGGTTTTAAGTTACGCGAGTAGTCTACTATGTTGCGACATAAGCCCCGTTGGTGCCTAGTCAGTGACTAGCAAGTGCCTAATCATTGCCTAATCCGGCATGCTAATTGAGTGCCTAGTCACTGCCTTCCTGCATACTAATTAAGTGCCTAGTCAGTGTCTAAATGCGCTCCTCCATCTAATAACTGTCTTCCTGTATACTAAGTCGGTATAGGTTTACTGATGAGTGAATACTACAATAGGCACAATAGGCTTGCCTCGGCTTTGCAATTCACCGTTGCATACAAACTAGATCTGCAGTGAAAACCCCAAGGGAGCATCTTGACGTATTATTATAAACACACACAAAAAAAAACAATTAATAACTTAACAAGGATCAATTGAAACACGCGAATAATAATCGCTAGGAGGAAAACCAGACACGTTTCTCAAGACACAAGAAATCATCATTATGACCTCCATTTGTTAAAATAATTGCAAAAAGATTAGATTAAATATTCTAACGAAATTGTCAAAGAAGGCAAGCCATCCTTTTTTTTACACTGTACACAATGTTTTACTTACCCCTCTCCCTTTTCATTTTTATTACCCTCCTCCTCCTCCACAATGTTATTATTTCCCTCCTCAATTTTTTTCATTCCCTCCTCGACAATTTTATTATTTTCCCTCCTCATTCTTGAAATCCTTAGCTCTCCACAATGATAATCTTTCCCCACCTCCTCTTCATTCTTTTTTTTCTCCTCCTTCACAATTTTTATTATTTTCCCTCCTCAATCTTGATTTCCCTCCACCTCCACCTCCTCATTTATTTTATATATTTTTCCATCCACAAGTACACCGACCTCCTATCGACCCTACATCGACCTTGGCTTTTTCGAGGGAAAACAATAGAAATGAGGAGGAGGAGGAGGAGGAGGAGGTGGTGGTGGTGGTGGAGGAGGGAAAACCATAAAAATGCGGAGGGTGTGGAGGAGGAGTAGGCAAAACGATAAAAATGAGGAGGAGGAGGAGGAGGAGGGAAGACAATAAAAATGAGGAGGTGGAGGAGGAGGGAAAACAATAGAAAATGGGAGGTGGAGGGAAAAAATGTAGTAGTAGTTGTATATAGTTTCACTTTTTACCAAGCTGTGTTGAAAAAAAAGTTGAGTCTAGGGTCGATGTTGGGTGGATGTGGAGTCGACGTAGGGTCGATAGGAGGTCGATGTATCTGTGGATGGAAAAATACATAGAATAAATGAGGAGGTGGAAGTGGAGAAGGAGGGAAATCAAGATTGAGGGAGGAAAATAATAAAAATTGAGAAGGAAGAGGAAAAAAAGAATAAGGAGAAGGTGGGGAAAGATTAATATTGTGGTGAGGGAGGGAAGTCAAGAATGAGGACGGAAAATAATAAAATTGTGGAGGAGAGAATAAAAACGTTGAAAAGGGAAAATAATAAAAATTGTAAAGGAGGAAATAAAAACATTGAGGAGGGAAAATAATAAAATTGTGGAGGAGGAGGAGGGAAATAAAAATGAAAAGGGAGAGGGGTAAGGAAAACATTGTGTGCAGTGCAAAAAAAAAAGGATGGCTAGCCTTTTTTTAGTTATTTCAATAGAATCTTTAATCTAATCTTTTTGCAATTATTTTAATAAAGGGTCATAAAGTTGATTTCTTCTGTCTTAAGAAACGTGTCTGGTTTTATTGCTAGCAATTACTAGTCGCGTGTTTCAGTTGATCCTTGTTAAGCTATTAATTGGTTTTTTTTGTGTGTGTGTGTGTGTGTGTGTTTTTATAATAATACGTTAAGATGCTCCCTTGGGGTTTTTACTGCAGAGCTAATTTGTATGCAAGGTGTGCTTGTGAGCTCGCATAATTACCTGGCTAACGGCGCGTGAAACGCTGAGACTTTAATAGTTTTTCATTTCCTCGAGATAGAAAGGAGAAAACGATTTTGTAATAGTCAGACAACGTTGAAATAGAGAGTTTTCATCATCACTTTGTGTATGTGCGTGTGTTTTGTTTACATATCCGAGATTTAGCGCTAAATAAGGAGACGTACACTAAATTGAAGTTAAGACTTTACAACTACACTTTCTGATTGTGTATATCTGAGTTTTAGCGCTAAATACGATATAGGAAGCCGTTTCTCGCGTTGCTAGGTGATCGCTCCTCTTATTTCTTCTTTTTTTAAATACACGTTCAAACCAGGCTCAAGTTACTTAACGAGCCAGCCGAGGCAAGCCTATTGTGCCTATTGTAGTATTCGCTAATTAGTAAACCTATACCGAATTAGTATGCGGAAAGACAATTATTTGATGGAGGAACGCATTTTTACCTAGCTAGCTAGACAAAGACTAGGCACATAATTAGTATGCAGGAAGGCAGTGACTAGGCACTTAATTAGTATGAAGGAACGTATTTCTTCCCTAGGTTATGACAATGGGTGACGTCATAGACTATCCCTAAAGCGACTATCCCTAAACTTAGCTATCCACCAACGGGGCTTAATTCTAATGAAACATGACTACTCACGTGACGACTCTATAGACAGTATATTCTGATGGAGACTGTGTAATATAATAATAATAATAATAATGCTTGAAATCTTAAGATACTTAAGAGACAAGAGTCTAATATTCACAGTGTTGTTAAGAGTCAAACGTTAAAAATGAGCATTTATAGTATTGAATATGATATTCCATTTTATTCTATTTCTCCAGTATAATTTCTTTTTTCATTTTATACTTACGTGTGATAAAGTGGCTAAAGCCGTTAAACAGTGCTCAATACACTTTTTCCCGACAGAATCCTAAATAAAAGATCAGAACTGATTTCCAAGTGCCGCCACGAAAACAAGTTTTACCTCAGGAACAATTGACTCAAAAACAACACTCTATTAGTTTTTCCTCACACCTAATTGTAATTAGAACCGCACTGCCCTGCTTTTTGTAATCAATAGACGCGTGTATATATATAACTTGATAGGTTTATTCTCCATTAAATACTGTCTGATGAGTGCGTGATCACGAAACTCGGAGTAACAGAGAATTTTGTCTCTTCATTATATCTTCTCATTTTATACTTAAGAAGCTTATCAAATTCCCCATTGTTTTCCTTTTCATTATTATTATTATTCAGGAGGAAAGAGCTCGCCAGAAGGAGGAACGTGAAATAAAAGAAAAGGAGGTTAGTTAAAAGCAGATTCATGAATACTAATATTTTGCTTGTGCAGTTTGTCTGTTGTTGTATTTATTATTATTATTTTTTAAGTTTCCATGGGTAAAACGTGTATAACTTTAATTTGTCATCTTATGAAAATTATATCTTCCGTTGTTTTAAAAAAATTCAAATTATGGCTCTCAGGGTTCTGCCTATCTCATTCAATTTGTCATTTCTATCAACACGGCTCTGACAAAAGCTCGCTATAAAAAAGTTACATAGATAGAATCAATTTGCCTCAGGTTGGGTCAGTCACATGGCCAGAATACAATTTCTCGCAACAGAAAACAATGAACATCTTACAAAGATATGTGGGATAAGTAAAATAATTTGCGATACAGCATGTCGTGCGATATACCTGAACACTAGGTTGCGATTGAGACTGAAAGGTTGACTTAGTTAGATCTTAGTTTTGACAAACTTAAACTCCTACCTTCAAATCTCGAGCTTCCCAGAATGGAAATAAAAATAAGAAAAAAATACCTGCGTCTTCCTTATGATTTTATTGCAAATGGAGCACTGCCACCTTGATTAACCTCTTTTCTTCAGTAATTAATGACAATTCCGCTGGGAAACTCTCAGAGGTTACGATTAAATCTTCAAGTACAAAGTCTTATCTTTCCATCTTGAGTTTATTCGTCCTTCCCACGTTTAAAGAATTTGGAGTTAATTATATTTATAAATACGCTTCTACCACACGGTTTAAATCCAAGTTCTTCGCTCTACAATATCTCGGCTAAAAATCATCTAAATTGTCTCCAAAACCTCTTGTTCGAAAGCTTATTTCTTAGAGTTTTTGTCGCCATTTTTGGTTGTGGCAATATTTTTCATCAGCGGCTTTTATTTGACCATAAACAACCGTGTATTTGACCTCTCGAACTTTTTTGAACATTATGAGCCCCGGAATTACAGTAAAAACCAGCCGTTAGACCCATTGCGAAACAGTCTGAATGTAAGTCGCGCGAAATTTGACGTGCGAGATTTCTGGACATTAAACGGTACTAAGTACAGTGTGTAGCCATTTGTCCCAGCGCTGAATCAGAGGATGTCCGCCTTAAGATAGATTCTGTTGTTGTTATTGTGAATGGCTTTTGTCCACTTGCTCTTAAAAGTGGAGCATCAGCGCAGAGCCCCCATTGCTATAGAAATTGAAAACTCATCAACGCACCGAAAAAATGAAGATCACCTTTGAAGAACCCCTTTTGTATTCATCGCTAGTCCACAAGTTCCAACAAAAAAAGACAGTCACGAGGTCGATTTAATTGCATTTTTACGGTTGCCTTTTAATCATTTGTGTGTAAAACCCAAAGCTAGTACTAAATGAAATTTGTGTTATAATTCCGACTTGAGTCTTGTTTCCGTTCCTTAAAAATGGCTTAGAACAACATCGCAAAGTTTAGGAATGAAGAAATCTCTAATTTGAGGGGGTTTTATAAAATATTTGCTTGAATTTAATATCATGATTAACGTGATTGACAAAAAGTCAATAAAACCACTCAAAATATAGCCTCCCACGCAGACGTTCGTAGGGTTCGTCACACGTTCTTGCCCCACTAACGTCTGCTGAACTGAAAGATAAATCCCTTTCCCATTGTTCGCAAATATCGGCTGGAGATCGCATGCAGATTATCGGAGATCCAATCGCTGTTGAAGTCAAAGTGTTGACAAGCCAAACACATACGTAAAAGCTCGGTAGAGTGTGATACGTGACCAAAGATTTTTGCTCCGGACGAGAATCTAGGAGATAAGCTTTGGCTTTTAGTATGTTTCTCTCTGTTAAGACTGGATTAGATGTCACTTGCTCGTAAAGTTGTTCTTTGGGTGATGCAACGGCGGGGTTTCCTTGTAACTGAATAAAAGGCATAAATTTTTTTTCACAGTTTTTTGTTTTGTAGTAAAGCTGACTTTCGTTCAGCAAATTTAACCAAGCTCCGAGGTAAGTTTTTTTTTTTGTGCAGTCAGACTGTGAGGGTAACCTCAAGTACGAATGCTTGTGAGTTAACTGAGAAGTTTGTTCTAAAACTGTAAGGTCTTCACCTTTCATTGACCTTTCTGATCTATCTTTTCTGGAGTTAATTACGTCAAGGGCGAAATTTCTTAAGGTCCAAGGTGTACTTCCCAGATCTGGAAGTCTGCTGTGATTGGTCTACGTTTTTTTTTTTTTTCGCTCAAATCAGCAGACGTTAGTGGGGCAGGAACGCGTGACGAACCCCTCGGAACGTCTGCGTGGGAGGCTACTCAAAATATAAAACCTTAAATTCCGCCCTCAAAACTTAAAGCTTCGATGTCGGTTGTTCTACTGAGCTCTCCCGCTTAAAGAATACATACAAGGATAATACACTACAATACAATCAATTTATTATTGTCATGACATGCGGGTAGTGTTGCCCCGAGTATCCGAACCGGAGGCGGGCTCCTGGATAAAGCGCATAACTTTTCGTCAAGTGGCTAAATACACATACAGATGTAAGTCACGCGACGACTCTAAAGACAGTACTGTGTAAAATAGCAAAAAATTAATATTTGAAACCTTAAGATACTTAAGGGACGAGAGTTTAATATTCACAGTGTTTTTGAGAATCAAACGTTGAAAATGAGCATTTATAGTATTGAATATGATATTCCATTTTATTTCATTTCTCTATTATAATTTTTTTTTTCATTTTATACATAAGAAGCTTATTAAATTCCCCATTGTTTTCATTTTTATTATTATTATTCAGGAGGAAAGAGCTCGCCAGAAGGAGGAACGTGCAATCAAATGGGTATAAGACGTGTATAACTTTAATTTGTCATCTTTTGAAAATTATATCTTCCGATGTTTTGTTACGTAAGAATGAGATTCAAATTATGGCTCTAAGGGTTCTGCCTATCTCAAACAATTTGTCATTTCTATCAACACGGCTCTCACAAAATCTCGTTATTGAAAAAAAGTACAATAGATTGAATCAATTTACCTAAGGGCTGGGTCAGTAATCGGTACTAGGTAAAGCGTGTAGTCATCTGTCCCGGCGCTGAATCAGCGGATGTCGGCCTTAAGATAGATTCGTTTGTTGCTATTTTGAATAGCTTTTGTCCACTTGCTCTTCAAAGTGGAGCTTCTGCGCAGAGCCTCCTTTGCTATGCAAATTGGAAACCCATCATCACACGGATAAAAATTAAGGTCACCTTTGAAGACCCTCTGTTGTATTCATCGCTAATCCAAGCCGCGATGAAGTTCCAACAAAAAAAGGCAGTCACGAGGTCGATTTAATTGCATTTTTACAGTTTCTTTTAACCGTTTATGTGTCAAACCGAAAGTTAGTACTGAATGGAAGTCGTGCTACAATTCCGACTTGCGTCCGTTAAATAAAAATGGCTCAGAACAACATTGCAAAGTGTAGGAATAAAGCAATCTGTAATTTAGCGCGTTTTCTTAAATATTTGCTTGAATTTAATATCCTGATCAACTTGATTGACAAAAAGTCAATAAAACCACTCAAAATTTAAAACCTTAAATTCCGCATTTAAAGCTTTTAAAATCTTTGATCTCGGTTGTTCTGCTGAGCTCTCCCGGATAATACAATACAATACAATCAACTTATTAGGGAACTTAAGATAGAGACGTTTTCGGGGCGACGGCGACCGGACTGGCAGAGCGAGCCTGGAACATAGGAAGCCGTCGCTTCCCTCCCAAATTCGAACATTAAGATCGCAGTGAACTCAGGAAGACGCGCCTTGGAAGACTAGCGAAGAGGAAAATATGGCTACGCATAAAGAATTAAGAGAATTAATGCGTATTTGCTTGCATGCAACAACAATAACAACAACAACAACTTTATTTCAGTATTCCCACGTTAGTACGTGGTATTACCTTCTATTCTAAACAATTTTCAATACATACGTTTCATTCATACGATACTCTCACGGAAAAGTGAGCTAAAAACACACAATTAAAATATCGGAGTTCATACTTTTTGTCTGGACACTTTCAATTGGCTCGTAGGACAATTTTGTCCATGTAAAGCTCACTTACGGTTTGCTGTTTGCCATAATGGATCAGATTAGATCTTGACTCTGTGACATGAAACATAGAAACACTATAAAGATGTAAGTTTAAGTAACAGAGCTTGGAGATCGAGCATGAAATGTGACGCAAAGAAAATAAGGACCATTTAAGAACGATAATCTACAAAATTCTGGTTGCTAAACGCAACAAACCTGAAAGAAATGAAAGTTAAATACTAACGTTCTCGCCACAACGCCAAACAGACCAGTTTCACGTCGCCGACGCGAGCACGACGGCAATGTGGTGACCAAGAGCATGCGCAATAATGCTCAAATCATGACGTCACGTCCGGTTTAAGTTGCCGTCTCCCCGAAAACGTCTCCATTTTAAGTTCCCTATTATTGTCATGACGGCGAATAGGGTTGCCCCGAGTACCCGAACCGGAGGTTCATGTATAAAGTGCGTAACAATAATAAATATTAATAATAAAACAACACTCGAAAGTTATGATTATGATTAAAAAGGTTAAAAATATATAAGACAATGAGCAAAAATTAATATATCTGGGAATTTATGTGTACAAATTACTCAAGTAACACCCTCCCGCACCTCACTTACTAATTATGTGGATGAAATCTTCTCAAACAAATTTGTCGTTTAACCGACAATCGAGTATTTTTTAAAACTTGTCCATATCATATGTGTTTTAATGAGTGCATTGTTAACCTCACAAGAGAGGAGATTTGCACAATTTACCAGTTTTGCTACGCTAGCTTTCATCATTGTTCGCTACATGGACAAGTGGTTAAAAAAATGGCCATTATTTATTAACCAATTAGAAGCACGCACGACGCCCTTGCCGCGTGATGTCAGAAATCTGGAGGTAAGTAGTACAGGAGTTGGCGGTTCCAGATCAGTCTTGCAAGACTGATCCCGTACCAAGTCAACTCCATACTACTTGCCATCTAATGGCTTACTTTCATGGTTTTCACAAATTTATACAAACTATATGCTATATATATAGCGTAACATTTTCGGAAAAGCAGGAAGTCAATGATGTAATGTAGCAGGGACTTTTACCGAGAAAATGAGTCATCAGAATGTTCTAGAAGGCCACTGTATTTACTCACGAGATAGTCGTATGATCTATCTCAACCAATCAAAAGCTTCCATTTCTACTTCACAGTGGCAAAATTTTTCAGTGAAACTTGTGTGTGAAGTTGTTGAGTCAAGTCAAGATGCCAGTTTCTCTGAAGGAGTTAAATCAACGCCACCAAAATGCATGTAATAATAATAGCAATGATGCTAAAGAATATACAATACAGAATTTACTACTAACATCAACATGGATGTATTAGCATTCTACAATAATCTTGGCAGCTCAAACGTTGAGCAATTGGAAGCAAAGATTGATGTTATGGAGCAAGTTCTTGCTTCTTCATACAGGGAGACAAAATAGGAAGATAACACAACAGCACACATTTGCGGATTCATCAGCAAAATTTCACAGGAAATTACATTTTAGGAGGAAAGGACGTTATAAAAACCCCTCTCAAATGCAAATTGGTAGAGCTCTATTTTCACACTTCAGAGTTTTTTTTTTTTTTTTTTTTTCATCTTTAAGAACATTTATTCAATCAACAATCAACAATCAAAAATACTTACAAACACTACGATACTTACACTGCTTACAATACAATATTTAGAATACAACAGACTAAGGTACTTACTCTGTTTACAATGTAAAGACTTACAATGCTCAGTACTTACAACCCTACCTACTCACTACTCACACTACAATGCACTATTTACAAGCAGTTCTAATTAGTAATTGTACTTCAAAACGAACATTTACTAAACCAAACATTTACGGTAAACGCACTTATATCTTAAGTGTCTTAAAGAGGCAGCGATTGTGAAGCAAAAGATACACCAGGTTAATGCTGGAGAAAATGAGCAGAGGATCGAGATATACAAATGTATACAAAATCAAAGGCTTACTGAAATAAGAAGCTCACATTTTCCCATTTTTTTGGTAAAATGGGACCTGCAGTGGTCTCTATGTGGTAGAATGATTTGAGGTATTGCAGGAAGCCTGCTATCTTTGGCGAGGTTTCCCTTCTTTTGCTAATCCAGATGTAATTTCTGGCTAGAAGGAAAAGGAAATTAATTTGCTGGCAGTTTTTTGAAGAATCCGGCTTTAGACCAAGTACAACAAATATATCTAATGTGTAATGTTCCGGTGTAATGTGGAGCAAAGTCAGCTTAACAGATAAACTATGCCAGAAAAAGGCCACTTTAGGACAAGACCAAAA
>OZ037776.1:50451615-50464115 GCA_964035525.1 Porites cylindrica | reverse complement strand
CTGTCTGAAAACAATACAAAAATCGGTCGAAAGAGCATAAAAACAGTACAAAAACAGGATGGAAATACCATTTAAATTCATGAAACAAAATGAATACAAAACCGTCGCAAATTACCCTGAAAAAGCAAGATTTACCTCTGCGAAATTTCTCCACACAGTCCTAGGCTAGGATTTCATTTCTTAGCCGATTACTTTACGTTGAGTTCCCTTCGAATTCTCGGGAAATTCTAATGGAATTTTTCGGAAATGCTGAAATCAATCTTTAGCCTGTGTACAGACCCCCTCCCCTCAATAAAAATCGGAGGGGAGGGGGGTCTGTACACAGACTATTAATCTTCGGCTTTAAAAGGGTATTGCGTTCATGTAACTTACATTGTTTATTATATTCACGGCTTTACTCAAATATTATCAGAAGCTTGCAGTCTACACCTACACATTAATTATTGGCTGATAAAGAACAACATAAGAATAACACCATCAAAGTTACGCGAGAATGAAAGAGGTCGGTGACGTGACATCAAGTGACTGAGATCAATCATGAGGCTGAGCATGGAACCCTTTAAAAACTAAAATTGCCTGCCGTACAGGCGGGAGTATATAAATGTTTACTACCCTTCATTTGTTTCTCATGTCAGGGGCACCTATAGACCGTTTCCTTCTCAATGCATTGATAACACTTTTTAGCTATTAATCCTTTCCGTATTTACATAACTTAAATTTCGATACCTTGCTTTTGACAAACTGAATTAAGAAGACTCTTTACATGATATTTCCTGTGATCGATTGATTTCCTTCTTATTCTATACCTATTATCGTAAAAATCAACAAACTCGTTTGCTGTTTGATGACCATGCACGGGTACCACAATTTGTACACAGTATTTGAGAATTATTGATTATATTTGGGTGCTCACAACATTTTGTTTCTGTGCTTTTTGTTTCTTCTAATTTTTCTCGACAAAATGGGCATTCATTATATATTTTTTTATATTCATTATGAATCTCTTTATGGCAACACATTCTTCATATTATTAGTTAACATTATTTTTTAAAACACTTTCGTACCGCCACATTCATAAAAATAAGTAACCTATATATAGCTTGCCAAAATATAGAATCATTTGTATATAATCTAAATATATGAAACGATATTGAAAATTCTGCGACCGAATAACTATTCATAAATATGAGGGGACAATGATTATATATATGAATCTGACTTCATTGATGATGAGTAATCTAACATATATTATATAAATCTTGTCCATGGAAAGGACTTTGAACTTTGACTTGGATTTAGGTTACAGGATAAAGATCGGAGACGGAATTATTTACGCCGTGCTCAATTTATACAGGATAAAAATGGAATGAAAAACAACACATAAAAATCCTTCCACTGCTAATTTTTGGGCGTTCCATCTTCTTTGGTAAAATTATCCAACATCACATCCATATATCTGCTTTTTGCTATATGGCCAAGAATAGATTTTACTCTTGGGTAAAAAAAAAAAAAATATGAGTTAAACAAAATTTCATTATCGTGTTTTGATGACAGACTTTACTCACAAATTAATATGGGTTTCACTGAAAAATTTCACAGATTTTTACACAAGATGTGAAAGTTGCACAAAATATTCTACAAACTGTTTGTCATGCAATATTGATTTCACACATTATCCGTCTTGCTTGGACGACAAACTTCACACATAAGTTTCAAAAATGAGTATGGTTTCAGTGAAAAATTTCAAAGTTGTGGAGTAAAACTGTGATTGGTTGAAAGAGATCATACCACTATCGTAACTACAATAGCCTTCTATAACATTCTGATAACTCATTTTTAGGGAAAATCCCTGCTGAACGACGTTATTGACTTCCTGTTTTTAGGGCAAGTCCCTGCTATAATTACCAACTTCCTGTTATGCGCTGGTGACTCTTTCCTGTTTCATTATGTGAATATTTGAACGCTCTTCAATTTTAAATAACATATAGTTTGTAGCGGAGCTCTGGCGCGCGAAGCGCGCGTGCAGAGCACCATGGGTAAGTAAATCTACCCATCCCAGAAAATTTGGTAATCACGTGACCGTACACCGCCCACCCACTGCCGTCCGTCCGCACAACAGGGTAACCAATGTTCAATCCCACACTTTCTACCTAGTTTGGGACCACAGGAAGACTGATCATGATATTGCAAACATATTGCACATCAATGTTGTGATCAATTGACAGCTGTCAAAACAGGGTCCTGCTGACCAGTATCACCTGACCGTATCGCAGGCTCAGGTGTCGACCCATCGAGGTCGAGTATTTTAGTAAGTAAGTTAGTAGTAAGTTATCCGATGACAAGTTACTAGTTTTCAAATGATCGCAGGCTCAAATTTTATTTTTTCAATTCATATGAAATATGTTGTGTTTTATATGTGCCGCCCAATTAAAATTTTGATTTCAAGCTGACCTCGGAAGCTAAGATTCAGCCAGTTTTTACAGGCAGGGAAGACATGCCAGTTGCTTTTGACTTTTCTCACCAAGGTCACGCGTTGGTCACGCTCTACGTCCAATTTTTATGCTCTGATTGGGCAAAATTTGACAGGTGAGTTCATGCGGAAAATTTATGCCGCATCTTGAAACTTGTTTACTTTGACAGTTGAAGCTGACAGAGTTTTGTGTCAACTTGTGATGTTTTGAACTGTCTTTTTCCACTGAACATTGTACAAAATGAAATTCAGCTGCTATCAAGAGTCTTCTGTTATTCACGGCTAGTTTGTTTATCGGCTTTTTGGTTGAGAAATACGTCACTTGTCAAAGGCGGAAATCCGATTTCGGATGGCATCGTTTTCGTTTTTCACCTTACTTGATGCGTAAGAGGGTTGAAATGTCTGAAGCGATTTTGGCCTTACTTGATAGTTTTCAGTGCATCTCGAATGGTAAGCCTGAGTAATTATTTTATTTGATGTTTGTTTTTTATATCTAATTCAATGAAGTCGAGTGTAGTTTATGGGGCTATTTAGTTTATGCACGTTTGTAAGATTTGAGACAATGATCTGACCGAGTACCAGGTTGGATTATAAGCTTATAGAACTTTAAAAAGCCTTCAGACATTTTCTCACCGCAAATAGAAAGAAAAACGTTCCAAAGAATATTTAGTTATAATTCTGGCTTTAAAAGAAAGCTTTGAGCGATTTTCTTGTCTCGAGTTCATCTTTGAAAAACGCAAACACCGGGAAGCCTGTTGAAGCCTGTTGAAGCGTATGACTGTGTTTATCTTAATTTAAACAGTAGACTTTGGTGCTTGTCAAAAGTCAGAACCGGCTCGCCGTATAGGTGATTTTGGAAATTTTTTTAACGGTTTCGCTAACGCGTGCTTCGATCGTCCTGAATATTGAATGAGTGCAATTTGCATTGCAAAATTGTGAAATACTGCATTCTGTCCGAGGTCTGTATGATAAAAACAGCGCCTCATGGTACTATTTCACCTCAGATTAGATGTATAAAAGGTATAAAAGGTTGGCTTACACGTCCCCAGACTTGTTGGCAAGATTTTGTAAAGTAAACTTATCGAACGCAAAAAATTCGGCCTGATTTGTTTTCCTAATGTACTGTGATCAAGAACCATTATGGCTATGCTATTTTTTAGGTGTACATATAAGGCCATCAAGTCGATGTAAGATTAATTTCACTCTTAGCTTGGACTGTTTGCAAATTATTTTTCTCTAAAATTACTTAGCCTTTCCGTCAAAAGTCACATGAACGTGCTCTAAAGTTAACTGGTTTGTGGAATACAAGTTTACAATTGTTTGATTTAAATTATAAATTCGAGTTAGTAGGAGCTTCGCTTTTAGCCCTGGCTAAATCTATATATTATAAATTTGTGGAAACCAAAACGTGATGCCAATAGATGGCAGAGTAGTATGGAGTTGGCTTGGTACGGCATCAGTTCTGCAAGAGTGATCTCAAACCGACAGCCTATACTATACTACTTAGAGAGCTACAAAGTTCCTATACTAGCTTCAAAGACTGTTCGGTTAACGCTTATTTTATATTTCTTAAAATTGCTATCTTAGGTTGAGCAATTGCAGGCCAATCATGAAGATGAGAAGCGCCGTCTTGAAAAACAGCTTCAATCTGAAATGGAACAAAGACGACAAATGGAAGGCAAAATAAAAGCAAACGAGGCGAAGCTGAACAGCGGAGCTGCACAAAACAAAACTTTGCAGCAGTCAATCGCCCAAATGCAGAGATCATTGAACGACAAAAATACCAAGATTGAAGGCATACAACGCTACATAAAACAGAAGGAAGAGGGAGGGTGGTGCGTTATTATATGAATGGATCATTTCTCCAGTGAGCTAGTTGTCAGGACTGGCTAACAGCTTTGGAAATGAACGTCGTTGAAAAACATAGTATATAATCAATACAGTCGACGGCTTTCAGATATCGTAAATGCATGATTACTAAGATATGTTAACTTGCCCTGCCTATGGAGATTTTAAAGCAGAACTTAAAAGGTTCGAGTAGGACAGTAGTTTTCACCATGTTGTGACAGCTTCAACTGTAATTGGTGAAGTCAAATAAACAAAGCACACTAATTTCCTGTAATTTTTTGTTATTCATTGGTTATTATTTTTGACTCGTTTTACTCTCTTTTTCTCTATATTGTCGAAAATCTGGACGTTTATCATTTAAAGGTCCCTTTTTCTCCTTTAAGGGGAAGGAATCCTTCCCTTGTTTATGGTATGGTCTGCAAAATCCCATCCTGTCTACGGAGTGAGCGTAAAACAGCCTTTATATCGAGCCGTGTTTTCACGTGACATATGATCTAAAGTAAAGCAACCCACTTAAAAGGGGCGAGCAAGCGCATGATTAGAAATCGGATGTGTCCAGAACTGAGAATTCTCGTCAATTTTTGGATTGACGACGAAACCATGGAGAAGGCTTAACTATAAGAATAGTGCCTTTGTAGAATGGGCAATGCCTAATCGACGTGTTCTTATTTCTGTTGGCAGACTGTATCTGCATGTCTATTGCATTTTGTTTGTCAAGTCCGTGACTGCGGGTATCGATTTTTAAAAATACCCCGAAAACAGTGTTTAAAATCTGTTTAAAAATAAATTTGGTTGATTTTTTTTTTCCTTTGAAGTAATTTTTAACCGTTGAGGACAGCCGGGTTTTTTCAAAACACCCTATAAAGAGCTTGTTAAGTAAGGTTTGGAAACAGGTTTCCATTTAAATACCTTTTAACTGAATGAGGATAGTTTGTGAAAATACTGTAGAAACAGCCAGTTTTAATCTTGTTTGGAGAGATTTCAAGGTGTTTGTCATTTCAAATCACAATTTAAATTAAACTGCCTCTTAAACCTTCTTGAAACATTTTTTAACTACGCTATTTATGAGCTGTTTAATAAGGTCGTAGACGAAGAAGTGTATTCAAAATAGTCTTTAAACATCCTAATTAAATTAACCTGATTGTGAACTTTACCTGTAAAAACTACTTTTTAAATCTTTGATTTTAGGTTCTTCTTTCCAAAATGCAGTTTCAATGCGGTATTTAAAAAAAATTTAGCAACTCGCCAGTACTCTCCTTCCGAAAATATAGTTTAAATACTGTATCTAGAATTAATGTAGTTTTGATAGCAAATAGATGTCAAATGCAACTCAAGCTTCTAACGCTATTTTGGTTTTAGTCGTGAAATATAATAAAAATACCTCAAATTGTGGTAAAAATAGTTTTTAAATCGTTTAAATAGCTTTAAACTACTTCACAGACAGTTTTAAAATACAGTTGATTTGGTGCGGGGTAGCAATAAGAAACAACTTTTCTTGGAATAAATTTGGCCACGATTGTGACGAGTTTTATTCCAACTTTAGCAAAAATCAAACACAGCAATAAACATTTCCGTAAAAGATGTCTTGTTCACAAATGGGGCGATAAAATACCGTCACAAGCCACCTCAGTGGACACTGAACATTAAGGACTATTATGGAAAGAAGATGCAGCTGATAGTCTGACCATCTCCATTGTGTCTAAATACATGTACCTGTAGCTTAGTTTGCTAGGGACAACAACATCCACCATCGTCTAAGATGCAGCCCTTGACTGACCAACTCAAAAATCAAACTTTAACTGGCTGATTGCGTAACAAATATCTGTGCGGTAATTAACTAATTTTAAATATGTTATACGTAGAAGCAAATGAAGATGCATGCTGAGTCGCGGCCCATTGTCCAACCGAATCAACAAGCATGCCACACACCCGTGAGATGCTTTCAGTACTTAAATAAGCTTACCCTGGTCCCAGAGGTTTTTCTTGATTTTTCTTCGCGAAAGAGATTAACAGCAAGCCGCGAAGCGGCGACAACGAGTCGCGTAAGCGACGAGGAGAGAGAGAAAAACCTCTGGTTACCTTGGCCTCGAATCTCACTTTCGTGCTGACGACAGGGTCAGGATCTGACCCTCGGGCGTTGATTGGTTGATAGTTTTTCAAACGCGCAAACCAATTTGATTGGCTCGTTTAATTGTAACTACCGAGGGGACGCTGAGGATTTTCACACCTCATTTTGCCTCTCTCTACTAGGGAAGAAAATTGTTTGTATGCTGCACTCGCAATAACATTTGCACGGGACCAAGGCACGCAGAAGCACGCCATGGATGTTGTTCCTGAAAGAATATTCGAAGAAATTTTGACCTCGGTACTTAATGAGCGCTTTCCCGAGTCTCACTGAGCAACAAAAGAAAGCTTTGTTCGCTGCGTTGAGTCGAAAGGATGTGTTCACCATTTTATCAACCGGACATAGGAGTATATTTTCTGTCACAATACTGTCATTCCATTAAATAAACTAACTTGTTTAGGGCAGCAAAATAAAAAATCTCCGAATACGGAATGAAAGTTTCCTTGTAGGAAAAAAAAACATACAACTTTGTACAAGTGCGTAATCATTTTCGGTGCAGCTTGATTTTCCTGCGACGCCCAAAAAAAATCTAACCGACGCTATTTTTGGCATAGACCTATTGGGCTAACTCAATGTTGTACCCAATTCAAATCTCCCGGGGATAAGATTCTTTATGTATTTCATTTGCATTATAATGTGGCATTCACATTTAAATGATATGGAAATTCCTGAAACAAAACGTTTTATTCCCAAAGGGTTTGAATTGGGTACATTGAGTTAGCCGAATAGGTCTATTGGGCCAACAAAAACCTCTGAAAGTACATTCCGAACCTTAAGGGTTTGTTGTGCTGCATGACTCTTCCGAGCGTCCTTGTTCCACAAAAAAAGGAAATGGAGCCACCAAACCAAAATGAGAGCCAGATTGCCAGAATACATATTAATATTACTATTTTCAGCGGAATGCCCGCGAATCGACGCGAACGGCGCGCCCCGCAGAAGTAAACAATGTAATAAGCGCGACTGATAGACTCTTGCAAACTTTACAACTTCCCGCTGGCACACTGCCGACAGAACAGATGACAATGTTTGTGAAAAATACTTGTTATTATACCCAAATAAATTCTGCAAATCCTGCAGCATTCGTTTGAAACAATGTCGGTTTCTTTATAAAGTGGTCTTCTTATTCCTGGACTCTTGTCGCCCATCGTTAACACATTCTTTAGCTTCACCCCGATTAACAAATCACTCTTTACCACCCAAGTGAAGATGGTTTGTTCATAACATAATTTCCCCAGGTCTACCCTCACTTAAAAAAATAAAGGCTGATAAGCACGTGTTTGCTAAGTTGCCATTGGTCACTCTTTTTATTAGCAATTTGACGCGTTTGACAGCTGTCGTCTGCATGAAAGTGAGATTCGAGGCCAAGGTAACCAGAGGTTTTTCTCTCTCTCCTCGTCGCTTTCGCGACTCGTTGTCGCCGCTTCGCGGTTTGCTCTTGATCTTTTTCGCGAAGAATAATCAAGAAAAACCTCTGGGACCAGGGTAAAATAAGCTATGACAAGAGGCAAAATGATGACAGCAGGAGGACCTCCGACTTTAAGGTGTCTCGAACGCTGTAGTTCCACACTAAATTGATGAGTTAAAATTGGACTTTCAGCAGCATAACAAAAAAGGGGGCGAAAAGAAGGTCCCCGCAATTCGCAATATTGAATTAGGGCTAGAACGGGGCAAAAGGCGGAAGATACCTCACGGGCAATTAAGATATTAAATGGGCGACGGCTTGTGTTGTGCTTATACTCAGAAATCGTATTGTTCGCCTCGTTCGTACGACCGAGCAAATCGATTGCTCTTGGCGGAAAAAGTTCACCTATGCGAAATTAGCCATAGAAGGCCAAGAGAAAAAGTGCTGAAAAGAGAGAACGCTGAAATGCCGAAGAATTCAGTAGTGAAACTAAGTGCACGGACCAGGTCATGTAAAAGAGGTCTTGTCACCGGAAGACGTATGTCAACTGGCTGGAGACGGCTGAGAGCCGTTAATAGCTTCTGAATTAAAAACGATTTTGTGGGGTCATGCAGCCCTCTCAACTTATAACAGATATGAAGAATCGTTGAAAGATCCAATTTACGAAATGTTACATAAGAGATGAGTAAAGGAAGGCAAGTAGGAGGTACCGGTAAAGGAGGATTATCAGAAGCGTAAAATCGGCGATAAAATTGGCGAAAAATAATCCACGCATGCTGATACGAGCACCTGGAGCCGGCTGTAAAAGAGGACTCAAAAGAGTTCTCAAGTTAGCACCCAATTCTTCGGCATTAGGTTCTCGGGTATCTGAGTGGGAGATTCCTCGGCTTCCGGGAAAATGTTCTTGAAGTTCACTACCTGAGAACGGGAAAGGTAATCTTCGCTTCAGTTTTGTAATCCGGGGATATGAAGTGCTTGAAAAAGGATATTGTGCCTAAGACAGCTTAACACTAAATCCCTTAACAGCACCATGATATCTTTATGTCTAGATGTCTGCTTATCTACAATATCCACAACAGCTGCATTCAGAGAAAAATATGATACGCTTATAAGGCATAAAGGACCCCCAAACATGAACTGCCAGGACAACGGGAAAAAGCTCTAAAAATGTTATGTTAAAGGTTTTCCACAGCTCGTGCCAAATAGCGTGTAACTGTACGTCGCGTATAAAAGTTGTGTAACATCACGCGACATTTTGCAAGCTTGTCTTCAGGTAAGCAGGCCTCAAAGAGTAAGGAGTCGAGTGTTATTCCCGCAAACTGTAAAACTGTGTCTGGGCCGACTGTTTTTTCTGGCACAAGGGGAACACCCAGAATAATAATCACACACGAAAATAAAATTCTGCAAATCACGTGCGCATTGTTCTTTAGTTTTGGCAATAAACAAAAAATCGTCCAAGACGTGTAAAACTGCGGAAGCATCGAGATGGTCCAGGGATACCCATTCAAGGGCGGTGCTAAACTATTCAAAAATAGCACAAGAACAAGACAACCCCATGGCAAGAGCCTGGTCGAAGTACTACACATTGTTCCAGCGTATACCCAGTAAGGGATAGTCAGCGGGATGGATAGGAATGATGCGAAAAGCAGACTTGACATCAGTTTTGGCCATAAAACCTCTCCCTAAGCGCTGTATAGACTTCGTCTCCTCACCCACCGAAGCGTATTTTACGGTGGAGCAACGGTCTGGAATGAAGTCATTCACAGAGGAGCCCTGTGGATAGGATAAGTGGTCTTAAGGCGAAATTCTGACTGATCTTTTTTTTGGAACAAGACCTATGGGAGAGGTATGGAAATTCGAAAAGGGGGCTGTAGCTAAAGGGCCAATTATCCTCCCCGCATCGCATTTCTTCTGTTACTAAGCACTGGTAACTAGGGGACGCTCCAAAGCACTCTCCTTTAGGTTAGGAGAATCCATGGCACGCCGTTCACCCAAAAAATTGATGCGAAAACCTAAACTAAAACCCTCGATCAGATATTGTGTTAAGGCAGGATTATAACTGTGTAACAAAAATTCAAGGCGTTCCACGTTTACTGGGGTTACCGGCGGGCTGTGAAGGACTCTGTATTTGAGTTCCTCCTAGTGGGCCTTTAGAACTGAAATTGGGTCGGGTTTGTGTAGACGGTAAGGAACATTAACTAACTAGGCGTTTTGCTCCGCTCTTAAAAAACTCATGGGTGAATTAATCGAACTGACGACCCGAGCAGTGCTTTCCAGCCTGAAAGGCCCAAAACGTTTCTTTTGGAAAAAATTGCGAACGAAAACGAGAGCGGCCCGGTTGCGATTGTTTGTTGGTGAGCGGTTGTGTCTTGCGAAAGCTACTGGACGCTCGTATCCACAACTCCCTGTGAATTTGATCCCTAGGGTATTTCTTCGGGGCGGTTTGCCGTAAATAGCGGAATTGTTTGTCATGCCAATTCCAATCCCCAGGTTTTTGAGCTAAATCCCTTACAACTTCACAGTATTTCATTAACTGTGGGGTCTCCGCAGTAAATTTCTGGGAATAAACAGAAACAAAGATATTAAAGGCAGAGAACCATTGCTGAATGCGTTTCTCATTGTGTAACGGTTCGAGGGTGATTTGGGGTCGACTAGATGACCCATCTGAAGGGGCCATGGAAAGTGAATATTTCCTTTCGCTGTTAGGGGAAGAAGAAAGTAAAGCCGCAAAATCTACATATTCGTTAGCGAATATTTTGGCTTTAAATTTTCTAACCCTAGAGCTACGAGGCACAGAGATGTCGTAAAAGTGCTCTGTGGCCGAGAGTCGTTTAAAGTAGTGGGAGCAACAAAAGAGACTTTTGTCTGATTGGTTAATCCCATCAGTGATTTCATTGGTCAATCTGTAAAAAGTGATTCTAAGAGCGAGAAAGAACGGGACGGCGAGAGGCAACTTTGGAGGCGTCGGTTAACATTTTTTCTCATTCAGATTTGATAGTGTGTTTGTGCAAGAAGGACCCGGTTTAAATGGAAACTGTTTCGTTTCACGAAAACATAGATTGGTACTTACTTTTTGTGGCAGAGGCTTGGTACTATAAAGGGAAATCGTGACGAGTGATCGACGGATCAATCCAACCCGGTGAGTCAAAACCTAATGTGTTCGGCGCAGCGAAACCCGTGAGACATGGAGGAAAATTTCGCCTTTCCTGAACTGTCCGTCATTATTACCGGAGTTTTCAGCACAGGAATGAATTACTGTTAAATAAAGTAAGTTGTTGTACAATGAAAACGTGTGACTTTTATCGTAGTGATGATATTTTAACTAAAACAGCGATAAGAGCCTATTCACTGACGTTGTGGAAAATTTGAAAGTACATGATAATTAGCACACAACTCACTAGTGTAGTTTAG
Source organism: Porites cylindrica (assembly GCA_964035525.1). Taxonomy (NCBI): domain Eukaryota; kingdom Metazoa; phylum Cnidaria; class Anthozoa; order Scleractinia; family Poritidae; genus Porites; species Porites cylindrica. The sequence goes on along the minus strand of OZ037776.1, from coordinate 50,452,859 downwards.
CTAAACGATGTTTGATGGGCCTCTAAACCAAGACAAAAATGCAAGAATAAGATAAGGAAGTCGTTGTAGAACGAAAATAAGATGGTTTCATTGATAAAATTGAGATAAGTTTTCAAACACTGGCGGTTTCAAGAGTCGACACCAAACAGAAGGGGAAAAATTCACAGTTTTCAGAAAAAATTGTTTAAGTATTCGAGACTTTTGCGTGGGCTTTGGGACAAGAAATCCCTTTTGTGAGAGATAGTATATTTATCTAGGAAGTTGCTTGGACAAATAATATGCAATATAAAGTGGCATGGAACTAAAGTAAAGCCAAAAAGTTGTATCTTCTCAACGCAAAAACCACCAAAATGGCGTCCCAGGACTATTTTCAGTTTTTCTAATTATGTTTGCAGTGTCACTAATTTTAGAGTCTGAAAGTCTTTGGCCCTGAAAGAGTACAAAATTTCAGGTAATATTTACTATGATTTCGATGCATTGCCCTGAACTGTGACGAATAATGAATGTTTTAATGTTGCGCACATGGAATTTTTAACGAAAGAGAGGGGAATTTTTCTTGCCGTTAGGACAATTATAGCCAAAAAGTCTATTTAGGGTTCGAGGGACGCAGATCGCTTTAAACCTGTAACAGACGAGTAATGGAAGAATAAATAAAGCGAAAAATAATTAGCATTTAACTGGCAAGGTGTGCGCAAACCGGTATTAAAAATGAAAGCGGTCGCTGGTAGAAAACCTACTTGTACCGTGCCTTAAAGCTTTCTCATAAGGTTGTTTATGGTACTACGAACGTCGTAAGGCTTGAATACTAGGCAAATGTTCTTTAAAAACAGGAACGATTACAAAACACCCTGACTAGTGAAATGTTTTGCTATGATATCTATTGTTATTCAATTTAGTGAAAAAAATCTGGTTTTCTTTACTTCAGATGCCATTCTCCCTGAATATTAAAGTATTTAATTATTACAAGTTAGCGTCATTCAGACTGGTCCATTGCATAAAGTAATTCTGGCCGGTCCATTCATATTCTTTTAACTACTGTTCAGGTGGATGGAAGAAAAAAATTGAAAATGAATTACTTTCAAACCCTAGTTATGCGCTCCTCTAATTTTTCATCCATCCATTTGTAAATAAGAAGAATTAATGTGTTCCAGAGCTAAGCAACCTGGCTAGTAAGGCCCTCTAGAAATAGGCCCACTTTTATGTTACAACCACCTAACAGTAAACAACAGTATCCCTTTCTCAGC
>OZ037776.1:50416615-50444115 GCA_964035525.1 Porites cylindrica | reverse complement strand
TGCGGGTTGTTTGAACCGCATACTTGAACACAAATCTACTGTCAAAAACAAAATGTTTTGACAGAGGTGCTGAACACACACAGCATCAAAGTAAATTGCACCAAAGCCGCAAATCACCGTCGAGACCGCAAGAAACAGTGGGCCTGGTATGACAATCGGCCTCGTAGGAAAATATAGCCGCTCAATTGTATGACATTCTCACTCACACAAACTGGATCAGATTAACCAATGTAATTTAAATTCGATCAAATTGAATAAACTAAGGAAAAAAAAGTGGATTAATAGACAAAAGGTAAATTGGATCACATCGAGCTAATAAAGAAATTTAAGCCGCTAGCTTGGAGAGATTGCAAACATTGCAACACTGCCCCTCTCAAGCTACGGAAAAAAATCGTGTTGCCCTAAGTATTTTAGGTGGACACCATCGCGTGTTAAAAACGGGATTTACAGTTCCAAAAACCTCTGTGTCGCCAGTAAATAGCATAAGGAATCAGCTCCGACACCACTTTAAGATATTTTGTTAATAATCTAACTTGGCGATTGAATAAAGGAGCATTACCGCGAAAAAATAGTCTTACAAACACAGACCCTTTGCACACCGTATGACTCATGTAGCAAACGAGATAAGTCCTCGAGAGCTGAGCCAGTTTCAACGGCGGGAAGGGAAGACAGATCATTGGTGACCAACTGGATGACGACACTCTCGGAGAAATGCCTCTACTGTTCCTAGATCATGTCGGATTACCTTAGAAACAGTTCTTCTCCCGATGCCATGCCATTTGATGGAAAGATCATGGCGTCATGTTTAAGTAATTGGATAGTACACGCCATCACGCGCGCGCTTAAATAGCTTTCTTTTTTCGTTTGTGGCAAAAAAATCTTGGAATTTCTTGTGTTTTGAGTTCAAAAAGAGTCTTCAATATCACAATTTTTTTTAAAGTCATGATCAATTGGTAACAGAACTTCGTGTTGTCCAATTCGGTCTATAATCATACTCGTGATTAAAAAAATCGGACTCCCGCTACGCGGACGTCCGATTTTGTTAATCACTCGTATGATTACAGAGTGACCGAATTGGACTCACTCCTGTTACCATTACTTAATTTTTTCAGTTATTGCAGCTCTAGTACAGCTGTACGTGGATACGCCTGGTCTAGTTCCAAGTGTACAATCAGCTTGGGATACTTTTGTAGGGGTAAAGTGCACAGAGGCATCGCAGGCAGCATTGACCATTTACGATTCTCTGATGAACTCAGGGCTGTCAGGCCGCCTACCACGTGACAATGACGTCGTTCGAAAAAAATCATGTCGCAGCTCTTAAGAAGGGGGTCGCATATTTGGAGGATGAGACATCTGGACTATCAGCTGTTACAACTGGGAAGGACATGAGAGAACTTACAGTAAGCTTAGTGCACATCTACAACAATGTGTCCCCTTAGCTTCTTCTGCAATGGAGAGAAATTCTTCGATACTTTATGTAACTTTTTTTAAGTAGAGTCATAAGCAACGACGACTGAACTTGGCAAAGTATGTTTTCTTTCTTTTTTAAAAAATCGTTTTATTAGGTGTGTATGTGTGAAAGGAGACGACTAGAAAAGGTTTTGGAACATCCCTCTCCCAACTATTTCATTAAACTTTGTCGTTGTATCACTTAACCCTATTCAGACCAGGGGTGGCTTTTGGTGATCCCCGGCCCCCTCGCTTGAACGTGGAATACCCCCAAATCTGTTTGAGCTAATTGACCACCAAACTTTCCTAAAAATTATCTGGGAACAGTTTTGGCTGCCTTGTTTTCAAAATTTGCATTTTTTCCCTTAAAAATAGGTTTCAATTCTATTTTTTACCCATGGAATTATTACAGTACACTTAAATTGGCATTATTTTATCAAAGTTACTGTCACTGTTTATAAAATCCAGGCTTTTTAGTGACTAGTTTGAGAAAAAAACGTAAGTCAATGTGACCAAAGGGCAGATGCTGAGTTTAATTTTAAAACAGTGTTCATTTCCCTCGAAATTGCGTATTTTGCAGATTTTTTTTCCTGCTTCCTAAGCATCCTTTTATACTCAGATTAAGTTTTCTATTAAAAATTCTTCGATTTTTACCGGTTTTAAGTAAAATGGAGTACAATAAAATAATTCAAAATGGTGGATCCAAGATGGCGGATACTTCCAGTTCGCTTTTAGTATTAAATAACGTCATTGTGACATCACTGCTATTGTTAAAGGTTATTTATATGTTAGCCAACTTCTTGATTTTAACACTTTACTATCTAGGTGTTTTTTGTTTAATGTGTACTTTGAGGGAAATTTGGATTCTGCCAATAAATTCGACGTTCTGGCGTCATAATGGACTCCTGTGTCAATCATATGCCCAGAAGTTGGAAATGATGAGTGCATTATTCTGCGAAAGTTTAGTGGCCATAGCGTGAGCGGTTTTTAAGATATAGAGGGTGTCTTATGGAGCCCCACCTCCCCCGACCCCCACTGGTCGTAGGAATAGGGTTAATATTATAATTTTTATATTTTCTTGCTTCCCGTCCTGTAATGATATGATGACTTTTTTTCCCTTTGCTTGATTTCAAGGCGGCATTTGACAAACGTTGGCCTCATGGAAGAATCAAAATGACAAATTAACACGAGATGCTTGGATCCAATACTAGAAAAGCTACATGGAGGGGAGGGTGCACAAGGCTCATTTGAGGACATTATTCAAGGGTACAACCGACTTGAACAAGACTTCAAGGTGCGAGCCATTGGGGCTAACCATGTTTCTGCTGCCGTTTTCTTTGAATTTAATCAGGTAAAAAGCTCTAAAGTTGTTACTTCTAAGACAAAAAGAGCAACCTATTAAAATCGAACTCGAAATGGGCAGCCAAAAACGGGGAATGGGCAACCCACCGTTTCAGAGAAATAAAGATAGTTTAATCATGAATGTTTGGCTAGGCAAAAAGTGTTTCAAGCAATCAAGATGAATACTATGAGAAGTATATTCGAACCTTTTTTATGCCCACAGAAAAATACAGACAAGTAGAGTGTATATAGAAAAGCGAATTACTTCACTGCTGTGGTGAACTAAGCACTAAATGACCTTCTGCCAAATTTGAAAACTGCTTGAGGTGTTGGCATATTGGTGAACGGTTTAACTCTTACTAGGAAAAACAATTCACGCTTGGAAATTTTTGTGCCAATTATGGCCAAGTTGCGGAGGAATGGGTACTAGGGGAGTTTTTCCCGCTCAAAAACAAATTTCTACAGGCTTTAAGCTTTCTGTTGATATGCGATTTGCATGCGTTTACATCTTTCTCCTGCAAAATTTTTCCTTGTACTTTTACTCTCTGTTTCATGCACACTGAGTTCGCAGTCCTTCAAGAAAAGTTGAGTATTTTTGTCCAAAATTTTCTCGCTGGGAAACGTATTATTGCCAGGTATGTAAACAGAAGACCTGAAACCTCGGCTGTGTTTTCCTCGTTTTGGTTTTTTACCGGATGCTTCTGCTTCTTAGAGATTTTTGCGTTTATATGGTTCGCTGAGCGGTTTTCATGGGGAGCAAGTCACGAAGAAAGAGCACTACATCGAAGAAATGCAAGTCAAATTTTCCTGTTGGCGAGCCCAGTAAGCAGAGGGCTACGCTTCGAGCGGAGTACCTTTCGAAATCAAAGGAAATTTGTACCTTAAAAAAGGCTTCAGCGACTCAAGAATAAGGTAAGTTTAGCTTGAAAAATGATTTTTTAGTGAAAGGGGAGGACTACCGTGTGGCACGAAAATTTTGCGGGTTCTTATTTTTGCGATTTTTCCATCGATCCGCTAAAATTTAATCCAGAGTAAATGTTCTCTAAGTTAAATTCGCTACATTCATTTCGTACAGAAGTAGTGGAAAGAAGTTGATAAAATATCAAGCAAATTGATCTTGTGTGATCATGTCCGCAATTCTCATGACCACTCTGTTTAACAAAGTATTTATATTACAAGGAGAAATTTGATGCTGATCATTCATAGGGCTGAAAGGGTTAACTTACGTTCTTGGACTTACAGAAAACTCGCATAAAAGAAAATGTTGATTCGGTAAAAGTTGATCTTCCCGCGGTCAAGACTAAAAGAAGGTTAATTTTTGAAGTGACAGCTAACACATCCACTCTAAGAAAAAAAAGTCCAACTGTGCTCACTGATGAGGGAAAGCTAAACGTGCCGCAGCGAAGTGCCAGCAGAAGACAACTTGAAACGTTGGTTGCAGCAACAGAGGTAAATGGTGGATCTGTTGAAGACAGGTCCCCAGCCTTGAATGGGATGTTTTCTACGCTGACTAAATATGCGAAGACAGCAGCTCTATCTAAATACTTTTCTTCATCAAAAAAGATGAGAAAAGCTATTCTAGCAGTAATAAAACCTCAGGTTAAGCAGTATGAGCAAAGTGATCATAACGTCATTCGTTCACTTTCTATGCTTTATGCAGGAGGATTGATGGGAAAGGTAAAATATGAACAAACAAGATCAGCTCTTGTTATGAAAAATACTAAGAAACACACCAAGAAACTAGGTTCTGTGTCAAAAGAAAGAGTTTTGTTTGGTATGGGTATCCCAATTCCTAAACTCCTTCCCTATGGGCTGTTAATGAAAAAAATTGAAGAAATTGATGTGGGGGAATTTTATTCAATAAGGGAAGCCCTATGCCATGACCTTCCACCTGATCAGCAGGTTGATGGGGTCTATAGAAACCTGGAGAACTTTCTACTTCTGCTGGCCAAGTTCTATTTTGAGACTGATCAGTACAGGAAACCTGGGGATAAGCTGGTGTGGTTCAGTGAGAGGGAGGGAGCATTTAAGGCTGCCATAGGGGGTGATGGTGCTCCTTTTGGGAAGTGGGATCAATCTATGTCATGGCTGATAAGTTTTTTGAATGTGGGCCCCAGGGTAGCTAGTCCCAATGACAATTTTTTGCTATTTGGAGCTAATCGTAAGGAGGACCACATGGTTGTTTCTCGTTTTACAGTGAAACTTGCTACAGACATGGAAAAAATAGAGAGCAAATCTTACATAGAATTGGGTAAGAATGTCACCTTTTCTTTTGATCTCCTGCCAGGAGATATGAAATTCCTTGCATATATAAATGGGGAATTAAGTAATGCAGCTAATATTTTTCTAGCTTTGCTAATGTCTCCAAAGATGACTGTAATGCTCTGAATGGGAAGTATGGAAAATCTCATGATTGTAAGTGGAAGCCTTGGCAGTATGCAGAAAGAATCAATGTTGCAAAACAGTTTGAAGATTTCAAGAAAAAAATACCTAGTCATTTAGCAGTATCAACAAAGAGATCCAAAGTAACTCAATTTATTGCTGTAAAAAAATCCAGACAAGAATTCAAACCATTAACCCTATTCAGACTGGGCTTTTTTGGTCAATCTGTGACTGGGGGGGGGGGCTCCTCGGACCCCCCCTCTGTATCTCTGGAACCAATAATGCTAGGGTCATGAAATTTACACACAATGATCATCTCCGTACAAAGAAGCCCCACACTCAGTTTTGACTTGCCACGCCCAATGATGACGTCACAGTGACGTCATATTCCGATTTTTCAATGTTTCTTATTATTTTTCCACTTAGATACGTAAAATATCAATAATATTGGTAAAGTCATCTCTTTGTTACCCTTTCTTATGAACTAGTAACAAGGAAACACTTGTACAGCGAGAAAAAGCAATACGAAGCAATAAAATTTAAAATTTGAAATGGTTGTCCGCCATCTTGGATCCGCCATCTTGGATTTCCGTTTTTTTGTTAAAATTATAATTTAAAGCAACTTTCAAAGGGGAAAAAGCTCAGAATGTATAAAAGAAGTATCAAACTAATGTTTATTACCCAAAAAAATGACTTTGGAAGTGTTTTTTGGAAAATAGAGCAGCATATTTGTCAAAGCAAAAAAGTGACAAATTTTACCCCACCCCTCCCCCCCAAATATTCGATGTTGAAACATTTTGATGTAATTCAAAAACTAGTCCCAAGCAAAGACTATTTTGAAAACAAACAGCACTATAAGTGTAAAAACGCGATCTTAAAACAAAAAAAATCACCATTTTTTAAATTTTCCAAAACCTATGTGTCAGAAACTGGTTGCCATGGCAACATGATTAATCACATGGACATGGTAATTATACCAAAATGTTTCTAGATAAATTTTAGGAAAAGTCAGAAAATTTGAACGTCATAGCTCTTTCGGTGTAGGAGTTATCACGATTTTGCCGGAGGGGGGGTTCGAAAAGCCCCCCCCCCAGTCTGAATAGGGTTAAATGGTAAGCTATGTGACAAGGAAGTTGTTGAACCACTTCACCTTAAGAATAATGGTGTCCAACATTTTCATGCAATGTTACTTGATCTTGCTATTTCTGTAAGTAACCTCCCCAAAAAATTAAATAGCCTTGATGATTTGCCCTCCCAATTCGGCAATGTCCAGATATTTAAAGGCCATGGAACAAGATGTTAAAGCAGGGAGAATGAAAAAGCAACTAGGTAGGTGGCTCCTTGAGGATAGAGCTAAAGATAAAGACTTCACTTACAGGTTAACTGGTAAAGATTCCCGCCTAATCTTGCATGGCTTTATGTATCTACTGAAAGCAATTCAGGGTGACTCAAATGATCCCAAGTTGCTAATGCGACTTCTGCCAATTGTCTTCATTGGTATTCGACTCAGGGTTTCTAGGTATGGTCATGAAGATGAAACAAAGGAAAAATAAAAATTACTTGAGATAAAAAACTAACTGCAACATATATATATATATATATATATATATATATATATATATATATATATATATATATATATATAATTTGCACGGAAATTCTCTTGCCAGGAGAGGGGGTCTAGATCCTGCCCCCTTCTCAACTCCTTTAACGGAACCTCCCTTGAGGTTTCGCACTGGAAATTAAGGATGGACACTTATGGTTGGGTGTCGATCCAGCCGTCTCAACCAAAACAAGCCATTCTCCGGACCGGTTTCGACTTTAATGTCTTCTGAGCCTGAGTTGAATAATTGTTTTAGTATATTCACACGAAGTGATCTCAACAGAATCAGAAATGAAACCATTAAAAAACCATTAGTTTGATTGACGGGTGAAAATTCATGCGTGAACACGAAGCCGTAAACAGTGGAAGCGCAAAAGTTAGATCCTTACAGTATCTTCAAACATGGCAAATGATAGTTTTAATCCTTTTGTATCGAGTTTTGTAAGCTTTAGCATCAACGGTTTAAAAGAAAACGCCGAAAATTTAAATTACTACCCAATTCTAAGAAGAAAAGTATCTAGAGCTTTATTTGTTTCTGTCAACTCACCGTGAATGAGAAAGTTTTCTTCGTCGCTTCTTGCAAATGCTGTCAACAGCGGCTGCGATCAAGGTGAGCGTTGTTTATCTCCAAAGTTCTTTGCCTTGTTAACTTGCTGGCACGTACAATTTTCGAAAATATTTGCCTTCCTCTCTTCTCCATCAATTAACTTCTATTTATAGGCAAAATTGGTCTTGCGAGAAAATTCCGAAATCACGAATCAGTGACAAAGCGACCTCGTTTTCCTCTGAAGTGGTAAACATAGCTTCGAGCGTACAAAAAGTCAGCCAAAGTAAACCACTTCACAATAAATCACGCTGTTTAAACACTATGAAGTCTTTTCTTGCCTTCAAAGTCATCAGCACTTGGAGTGTGTATATACTATAATATATATATATATATATATATATATATATATATATATATATATATATATATATATATATATATATATATATATATATATATATATATATATATATATATATATGAAATGAAATGACGAAATTCAAATTGATCATCAACTAAAAAAAGTGCTCAATGGGTTTACCAGAGCTTTGAATAGATACGTAGACTTGAACTTTGAACTAGGTCAAAACATTTACTTGCTACTCAGAGTTTCATGCCTCATGAGAAGCAATCAGGCAACTGCCAAAAAGAAACAATACATCCGTTGCTATACAACCCAGCCTATTATGAATCGCTACCGTTTTTTTCAAAATCGCTATAAAACACCATGTATTGTTTCTTTTTGGCAGTTGCCTGATGATTGCTTCTCTTGAAGCATGAAACTCTGAGTAGCAAGTAAATGTTTTTGACCTAGTTCAAGTCTACGTATCTATATATATATATATATATATATATATATATATACATAACACAAATGAACTGAAACCAGTGAAAGAAAGAATAAATGAACACAAGTGAAACTCTAAAAATTGCCTTGAACGGGATTTGAACCCGCGTCCTCGACTTTCTAGTGCCGATGTGTTAACCACTACATCACCAAGACAACCACGCTAACGCGCAGTGGAATTGAAGGCTTTATGGCTTTATATATATATATATATATATATATATAACTGTTTAGAAAACACTGTCCCCTCTTCAATGATGAAGGATACCAAAGGCATTCCAATGGCCATAATGGAATTTCAATTCCAACATTTCTTCTTTATATTTATATTTGATAATTCTATTCTTCCTTTCATCAACAATGAGTTTCACTTCCCCTTTTCCAACTCCTAGCTTCTTTGTGAATCCTTGGCAGTCCTCAAATTTATTACATAGGGCACACAGTCTTCTCATACTTGAGAATGTTATTGTGACTGAATAAGGCTGCTCCAAAACATCTACACCAAAACGTGTAAGATTTACAACCCCTTTATTCAATAAATTGAACACTTCCTGTGGCATCGGGACGTCAAAACAAATCATCCAAGGATGAATTTTACTCATCCGCGGACTAAGTCGGCGATAAATTCCTTCCTTAGCACGTATCATTGTGCGCTCCAACATGGAATATATGGGACAAATTTCATGCTGATATCGATCCCGAAGGGGACTGTATTTTCCCTTCACAACAGCCTCAGCCACTTTCCCTAGCGCTTGAAATGTTTGATCTAGATCTCTCAGCTTATGTACATTTGAAATCCGCCGGGAAAAATTCGACTTCTGGCGATTTAATGCTCCTTTAATGCCACTAATAATTTCCACTTGGTCAGGTTCCCTTTGAGCCGCCATTTTTTTTTTTTTGATTCACATCGACCCAATCCTCCGCGCGGCCGCGAAAAGTTGGCCGAGTTTTAGGTCAAAATTTCCAGGCGTGATTTTTGACACTGGCGTAAACTAGTGACCAATCAATAGAGTGACCAGTTAATAAGAATTGGCATCATATACATTGCACCACTTTCTTTGGAGGAAATGCAGCGATATTTGGCGGTACTACGACAGCTCAAAGATTTCGACGAAAACTTGACTCGAGAAATCGCTGCAAGAGCCTACCAAGAACAGAAAAGAGTGAAGCTTGAGCTACGTGTATTTAATGCTTTGGCAAAAAAGACTAGAGTGGTGAAAACTGTGACGTCACAAAAATCTACATTTATGAAATTATGGGATTGTTTAGCAAGCGGAAAGAACCAAAATAGCTCCCTTGCCAAAATTCAGCCTATTAGTGGAAATTGGTGGGGAAATATAAGCACCGTTTAAGCACCGATTACTCTATACAAATGTTCTAAATTGTTTGCTAATTTAGAAGGATTTATATGGAGTCCTCGGAGCATAACGGTGCTTACATCTCCCCATCAATTTACATTAACAGGCTGTTTTTTAGCTAAAAGGCACTTTTCATGATTTCTTTATTTTTTTTCTTGATATACTGACCAACTCCATAATTGGACAAATTTAACTGTTTTGAACTCATCACTTCTCTTCAGATTTGACATTTGGGAGTATTTAAACATAAGGTTTACGATAAGCGACCATAAGCTAATTTATCGTTTGTCTCATGATAATCTCTTTGTTATTGATCGAGACCGTAACGTTCTGTCCGCGTACTGATGCAGGCGATGGTATCAATTTACTGATCGGAACTATTTTAGTAATATCATGTTGATTGTGATTCTTGAATTATGGCCTTCAATTATGGTTGGCAGGTTTCGATACGATCATCAAACGAGCCTACGATACGCAAATCACTATAAACAATTTCTATTAATCTCCACATGAGTTTTATTTGTATCCTGTTTTTCATAGGAGGAACACGCCCGTTTGCAGCAAGAAAATCGTGAACGACAGGTGGAGGTAAGTCATGCCAGTTCATATTTGGTTATAGCTTTAAACACTCAAAGCGGGAAGTTAATAAGTTGACAAAGCTTCTTTTTGCTCCCACCTTAACCCTCATGGGAGGATTAATAAAATGAGGAGCAAGATTACTCGCGCGCCGAGTATTCTTCTTACCCTTCAACCCTTTTTATCAATTTTGCCACACAAAATAAATTACAACTGGGCAGGTGACTGCGGCGGGGAAATCTCCCCTGAAGCCAACGAGTTAATAAGAAATAAAGATCTTCCCCCAACCCTTCAATGTCCTGGATCCTTCTCTGTATCCTCTTCCTTTAAAAACAAAAAAGCCTTCTAGAAAGGCTACGGAACTCTGTACTATCTTACCAGAAACGAACGAAGGCACGCCTGATTTTCAAGTCACTCCCATAGCTTAATGGGGATGTCCTCATCCGTTACAGGAAATCCTGTTTCGCAGTAAGTCCTTGAAGAACTAAGTACAGGCTAAAAAACGCGGGTTGTGCTCTCTTCATACAGATGGAACGGCTTCAAAAAAGGTTTGAAGAAGAAGGTAAAATACTACGTGAGCAGATGGAGGCAGATGCAAAGGCTCAACGTGATCAAATGGATAACATGTTGAAAGCTAGTATGAAGCAAGCAGAGGAGGATAGGAGAGCCTTCATGCAAGAAAATCAAACATTGAATGCAAGACCTGGAGAGATGCAAAAGTCAAATAAAGAGATGCAGCAAATGGTGGAGAGTTTAAAGTCGCAGCTCTTGCAGAACCAAGGTAGACGAGAGGAGGTTAGAAAGCCAAGTTTCTTTGATAAAGCAGTTGAGGTGGTCACTGGCCTAGGAACTATTGCCAGTGCTGTTTCAAAGTGCTCTGTTATGTAACCTTTCAATTTTCTGATACTGAAAACAATGTGTTCCCATTAAGAAATTCCAGTTACATTAAATATGCAGAGAGTAGCATTAGAGTAACCTGACGAGATAAATTTGCCTCCCCGGCTACAAATGTAACCGATTTATTAGCACAGTATCAAAATGATCTTGATGGTTTGCTTGAAATCCATGCGCCCCTAAAAAGACATGTGGTCACCTTAAGGCCTTCCACGCCATGGTATAATGATGAAATTGCGTCTGCAAAGCGTGAACGGCGTAAACTGCAGAGGCACTGGCGAAAAACCAAACCAACTGTACACCAACAACTATACAAAGACAAATGCAATCAAGTCAGGTCTTTAATTATACATCGGCAAAGATGGAGTTTTACTCTGATTTGATAAAAGAAAACAAAGGTAATCACAAGGTGTTGTTTTCCGCCATTGACCGCATTGACAACTTCGCGGATTTTTTCTCAAGCAAGATTGCCACAATTTGATCGAATCTAGACTCTTTAGCACTGCCTGATATCCCTTTCCGATTTTCCCGTTTTGATAATCCCTCTATTCAATGTGAGTTTAACCAGTTCAAGCCGACTACTGCTGTCGAACTGAGTAAATTAATTACTAAAATGGCTAGGAAGTCGTGCCCTCTAGACCCCATTCCTTCTAACTTACTTAAGTTGTGCTTTTCTGATTTGGTAACAATCATGACAAAGATTGTTAACTGCTCTTTAGAAAGTGGTGAAGTTCCTCTGCCTCTGAAAAGGGCTATTTAATCTCCTCTTCTTAAAAAACCGTCCCTTGACACTGAGCTTTATCCAAGCTTCAGACCGGTATCGAACCTCATGCTTGTGTCCAAGGCGACAGAAAAAGTAGCGGCTACGCAACGCTGGGAAAATCTATGTTCAAATGGATGAAATGAGGAACTTCAGTCGGCTTATAAAGCTAATCATAGCTGTGAAACAGCTCTGATTCGAGTTCAGGATGATATCCTTAAAGCCATCGATAGTCATCGCGGCGTTTTGCTTTTGCTATTGGATCTTTCTGTAGCCTTTGATACGGTTGATCATGAAATTCATCTAGGAAGACTCTCCCCTAGGTTCGGTATCAAAGGAAAAGCCCTGGATTGGCTACGATCTTACCTTAAAGACCGTACTCAGCTTGTGAAAGTAGACGACGCTTCATCCACGGTACGACCCCTTCATTGGGGTGTGCCTCAAGATTCTGTCATAGGCCCCATGCTTTGCTTATTGTATACATCTCCACTGGGTGATATTGTTCGTGAGCATGGCTTGTCGTTTCACTTTTATGCTGATGACTCGCAGCTTAATACATCTTTTGCTTGCAATGACACCGCTGATCTAGTGGCTGCAAAACATCGTCTTGAGAACTGCGTTGCTGACATCAATTTGTGAATAACTGCCAACAAGTTAAAGCTTAACAATGATAAATCAGAATTTCTCTTTTAGTCTGCGTAGAAAGCGTTTCCGCGCGAGGTCGTCGAGAAAAGTTGGGAAGAGAGCAAAAAAAAGGACTGACAGGGGAGGGAGAGGGAGAAGTAGGAAACGCTTGCCCGCAAACCTCACGATTTTGAAAAACTGCGTTCGCCCACGAACGCAGCTTCTGATTAGTGCGGTGCTGGTACTGTTGATTACTTAGCACTCGAAACATCAATCAAACCAGGTGTGCTTTGTTTACGTGCGCCACAGATCTGGTCTTATCTGATTCGTGGGCGCAGATTACAATTGCTTTGGACTGATTTGAATCGTGTTAGTGCGAAGGTTTATCAGATCAGATGGGAGATCGAGCAGTGGAGACTAGGGAAGGCCAATTTATTGGGAATGACGGCGTGCGGATCTGACAGGAAAAAATGGACTGTTTGCTGGAGAGAACATCAACGTAAATCAGAACATCAGAACATGGACACTAGCTAAAGCCGCCATGGACAAGCGATTTGTCAGCTTTTTGAAATGAAAAGATTCTTTTTGTTTATTGGAAATTTAGCGGAATGTATTGTAGAGAACGTTTCGACGAGGGCTCAAGAGCAGTCGCTCTGCAAAACTTATAGCTGGCGGAGTGAATTGTTCCGGACAAATCATTTTTGACGTTTCGACAAGGTTTCAGACGAGATAAAGCCACACAATAAAAAAGAAGAAATTCTGCATTAATCGCTCAGAGTTTTAATCTTCTTTTTTTGTAAACCTTTTTTACTACAGTTTTTGCAATCGCCTGGAACGTGTTCTATTAGAGAACAAAGTAATTTCACAAATCTTGCAATCCAGGGTAATCTGTTCGTTATACTTCTATTTTGACGAGCTGTCAATTTACAAATGAACCGAACAGTGAAATATCAAGGGGCGTTTTCCAGAGTCGTGGGGTTTGCGGGCAAGCGATTTCTTCTACTCCCTCCCCCTTCCACCTTTTTTTTTTGCTCCCGCTCTAACTTTCGCGCCATAACTCGATTGGAAACGCTTGCTACGCAGGCTATTCCTCTTTCTGCACTCGCGTTTTCGTCATTTGTTGCCCCCTCCCACGACTTCTTTTGGCATGGAAAACATCAGGCCCTCTCAACAGGCTCGCAATTTTGGCGTGATTTTTGACCACACAATGTCACTTTCATCTCACGTTAATACAATGGTTGAGGGTGCCTTCTATCACTTACGAAATATTTCTAAAATAAGAAAATACATCAGTAAAAGTACCACAGAAATTCTAATTCACAGTTTTGTTGGCTCGAAGTTGGACTTTTGTAATTCTCGTCTTTTTGATGCCCAAAAACGGGACATACTTAAGTTGCAGTCCGTTCAGAATGCGGCTGCTCGAATTATCGCCGGTCTCAAGAAACGAGATCACATCACCAAGACTTTAAGAGATCTTCACTGGCTTCTTGTTGAGGAGAGAATTGTTTTTAAAATAAATTTAATAACTTTTAAAACATTGAATGGCTCCGGTCCCCGTTATCTTGAAAATATTTTAAAATTTTACCATCAATCAAGAACATTACGGTCATCAAGGGATCAATTACGCCTTGAAGAACCCAATTTTAACATGAAAACTTATGGCCAGCGAGCGTTTTCCGTTGCTGCCCCAATGTGAGCAATCACAACAATTCAGTGTCACCAAGGGGTATTTATATTTCGCGCCTCAAAAAACACAATGTACATCACCCGAACTTTACTACTTAAATAAAAAATCGGCAGATAACCACTTTTATAGGTGAGATTACAAAGTTCTAGATTTCAATGTTTGTGAAAACCAGTTGCAAATCGAATTCCTTTCTTTCACTGTCAGTACAAATATTGCGAAGCAACGAGGCAAATGACGTAAATATACTTTTAGTTCTTCCAACTTTGCCTTGAACAAGCCTTCCTTGTAATTCTTAAATCATGAAACAATAGTCCACTTTTAAAGAGCTCTAAAAAATTTTCATAGAAACGAAAATAAGTCATATTTGATATGTTTCACATAAACTATTCACCTCCAACATTTCTCTTTCCTGACCTTAAAGAGTAAGCGACCACCTTAGGAAACACATAAAACCTGCCCTTCTTCGAAACAACAAGCTTCAAAATAGGCTCCAAAGCTGGTCACAAACATCGCTTCTTTAGAGAATCTGTTTAAGTGACATGGCTGAATGCTGACAGATGCCGTTTAACGATGTTGAAAAATCCTCAGAGCGAGGACAGGGGCTTGGCAGCGTCCGCAGTGACGTGTTAGATTCTGATTAGTCCTCCGCCATTTTGAAAATCGAAAGGCGGGAATACAAGAAATAGTTGGCGAGAGCTCTAGTGCGCACGTCTTGTGGTTTTTGCGCTCTGTTAATTCCACTAATGATTGGAATCCAGAATCCAAGTTCCACTGAAAAATACTGGAATCCAGTACCTGGAATCCGAAATCCACAGCGTGGAATCCAGGATCCAAGACTGTCCTGTCTATACGATAACAATGAACCTTTTAGACATTCCCATTCTTGACGTCATCAAAATTCAAAACTAAAATATCGATCCCCCTAAGTTTTTACCAAAATAAAGTGGTGAAAACAAATTGTTATACAAATTTCCACTTCGACTGAAAGGCTCTTCGCTTATGTTACAGTGCGGTTGAAAATGTTGAACATGTGAGCTTTAATGACGTGGCATTTACATGGCAGCCGAGTGAAGTGTCAAGTATAGGTTTAAAAAATAAGTTACTTGATGGGATTTTGCCATCTGAACAGTCGCTTTATTAGAAAAATTATTACTTTAATGTTTATGAGTTCCTTGAGCGATAAATTCACGCCTTAATAGCAGAACTTTGTGCACATCTGGCGCGGATGAACAACACTAACATGACGTCTCCATACAAATTTCCATAAATCTGGGTGCATTGTTTCCCCGAATGTCTCGCGTATGAAAAATTGCGCTGGCCTGAATCTCAGCTTGGATATTCACACATTTACCTTCTTTCATATTCATGATGCTGGACTTTATCTTATGAACGGTTTTCATGTCTAATAGCGTGACCTTGAAAACTAGCAATTTCTTTTAAATCAAATTCGGTCAACACTAGCTGTGTAGGTTCCCTGAGCTTTTGTCCCTTTCAGTCTCTAGGAACTGGGGGAAGCCCTTTTAGCTTCCGGTAACTATTGTTATCGATTACTCACGATTGTACGCATAGCTTTCCCCTTCGGAAAGTGAATATACAAACATTTTTCAACATATAAGCTTAGCAGTGGCATTTTGGCTTCTGTGCAGTCCATTATAGACCATTGAAGGAAGGAGTGGTTTGACCTTCCAGTTTATCTAAGGTAAGGGTATTAAAACTTTTAAAACAGTACGCAAACAATGTCAAACATTGTAAGGTTAGTATTGCACTTATACTCATACTGAAAGCGTTTGACAATTAAATAGATTATCCAATTTATACCGTTTCGAAGCGAACCAAGGAGTCTGTCGCATATACAAGGTAGGTATATGTATAAGATTAGTAAACGCAACGGAAAATCAGAGATATTAGGCGAAGCCGGTGAAACAATTAAGAAGAAGTACGGTTATCATGGCTACTTTAACCAGCAAATCGGGAAAACAATGCAAATATTTAATTCCCTGTTCATTTCTTAAGAATAATAAATTTTTAAAGACCTTATCTATCAAGGTTAACTAGAATAAAACGCGATTGAGCATGAAATTTTTGAATCAAAACTCTCAGGTAACTATAAAGAGGGTCTGGATGGGGTTAACTGACAATTGACAAGTAGCCAAAATTTTAACTGACAACTGACAAATAGGCTAAAATTTAACTGACAACTGACATTTGTAGAGGGTTTTACTGACAACTGACAAAAGATCTTATTGCCCTAAATATCCTTCAAAACCCGTTGTAAATAACAATGTTTTACTCTTTTCGTCAAACCAATGCACGTTTTATATTAAATCTTAGCAGCAGGACGCTTGAGTGTCATATTTCCTTAATAATTTACTGTTTGACCCATGTACATCACGGTCATAATTTTCACCTCTGATCTCGAACTTACAAACTCACGCTGAGCAGTCCCGAGCACGCGCCAGCTTATATGATGACTGCCAATGCTGGCGTTATTAAAGCGATTGTAAGCTTTCACCGCGTTAATTCGGATACGGCATTCGAAAGACATAGAAGCCGTATTCCGATAAATGACTTAAATACAGTACATGCTCTCAAAAAGCACCTTATTCAATTCCTTGCTTTGAAGGAACTAACAATTAAATACGGCCTTGGAGATTTCGATATAAAGCTTTATCGGATGGCACCGAAACCGGGCGAGAAAAGTGTAAAACTTCGCCATCACAACGGATGACCAGTGGAAGCTGGAGCTTCCAAAAAGTATGCTGGATGACTCAGGAAGCGAAATGAACAGTATGTATTATTAGTGCTTGAGTATTTGTTTCATGTAGTGATGTAAATATAAGCATGCAAGTTAGTCCGGAAAACCTTCTGGGTACTGCTACGCTTTCAGAATATTTTCGCTCTTGTTTTCACGTAATGCACTATGTAACATTTATTTTTCTTGAAATCATTTATGTTATAATTACGGTGGCCTAATGTATGACTACATTTTGTAGCTTTGCGGCAGCGGTGCGAACCACCGCGTGTGCTTGCTTCTCAACACCTTTCCTGGAGGGATCGTTACACGTCAGATTTTAGTGGTGTCGGTTGATCGTATGTAAATTCATACATTAAAACACGTAGTACGTCGGCTAAAAACAAAACATTATAGAAACCAAACACTTCACCCCCTCAAATGAAATGTTTGGGCGAGTGCAATATTCCCTGATCACTTCATCCCAGCCAATAGCAATTGAGCCATTGACAAACAATACCCAATCAAATCAAACAAACAAAAAAAGAAAGAACTCTTCCGATATTAGTTTGTCTTTCTCACGATGTACTTCAAATATTTTGAAGGTGAATTTTGATGAGCTAAGGGTCTAAGGGTTAGAGAGGAATGTTATGCTCGGGCAAGAAGGAGAGTAACGATAGAAAGCCGCTTGTAATGAATTCAACTCCAAATTTGAAAAAAAAAGGTTATTAGCGTAGCAATTTTCGAATTAGTGATACAATTTACATTTAATGTGCCTTTTGAGCTAAATTTTGGATAAAAAAGAAATAACTAAATTACTTAATTAATTATTAACAGCCAATTAACTGACAACTGACAAATGGCCTTAAAATTAACTGACACATGACAAATGGCCCAAATTTTAACTGGCAACTGACATTTGTACCCCCCATCCAGACCCTCTATAAACAATATATTAGGTCAGGAGCCCATCAAATGGAGCCTCCATCTCCGTTAACTTCTTGAGTCAACCCTTTCCCGAGTAGATTTATAACTAGAACGGCTTGTTTCCCGCGAAAAGTGTCATAAATCCGTGAGTCTCGTATGTCATCGTGAAAAAAATGAAGTTGGATGAAGTCGAACTCAGAAGCCCGTCCGTCGACCGTTTTCCTTTTTACTATACAGCTGTACGTCCATTTTTATGATTTTACAGCCGCTGGGATCTGGGTATCATGAAATAAAAGTTAATGAATTACCCGACTGAGGCTGAGCATGAAGCGATGGGACCTTTGCCAGTGTTTTTATTTGTCCTCATACATTCCACATGTAAGCATGCACTTTGAAAAGAGTCGACGATTGAACGTTCTGTAGACGATTTGGAACTTTTCGATGATCAGCGCCGAAAAAGTGCCAGGATCATGATTTGATTTTTTTCATCACCGTGGAGGGGATTCCTAGTGGATTTCGCCAGTTAAGCACCGCGTGCAAAAGCGATGACCTAATTCGCAACTAACGAGAAATGCTTTATTTCCAAAATTTGAGAAATTGCAGTCTTCCTTTACAACTGACTCCTGTCTCCATGAGCGGAGTTGCCTGAAAAAACTGGCACTTGAAAAGTTGAACAGAAGAGAAGAGTTGCTCGACCGTGAAGCTAGCTCAAAAGTAATTTGCTAACGGAGCAATTTGTGACATCGCGCTCCAGTCCAAAGACCCACTTATCTCAGGAAAAAGCAAAATGGATTGTATCTGCGACAAAAGAATTATGACTGACTGACAGGACAATTCTCAGCAGTTAATGTAGAAGTTTAGGTTCAATTCTTTCCTTCGAATTCGCATCTGTAGATCACTTTTTTGTGAGAAAGCAATGGCTGGGCCCGGCGTTACAAAACATAGCAGGGAATCATCACACTAGCTGACGGAAAAAACAACCACAAGGACTACAAGTATTTTTCAGATAAACGCATTTCGGAAACAAAAAACCTTGGAAAACTAGAAATTTGATTAATATTGAGTCATTTAGCCGAAATAATAACCTTAACGCTTACAAAAATTGGCTAAAGAAAACTAATTCAGAACTTCAGACTGCAGGTAGTATTTAATCATTATGCATGTAACAGACCAGCTTCATGTTCTCTTAATGTGAGACAAGCAGCCAAAATTAAGATTAACATAGTCAGAGTTTAAAACTCAGTATAATCTACCCGCTAGAAAGAAAAGAAAGAAGATCTCTG
Organism: Porites cylindrica; assembly: GCA_964035525.1. Classification (NCBI taxonomy): domain Eukaryota; kingdom Metazoa; phylum Cnidaria; class Anthozoa; order Scleractinia; family Poritidae; genus Porites; species Porites cylindrica. The sequence goes on along the minus strand of OZ037776.1, from coordinate 50,425,106 downwards.
AGGGATGAAAACGCTAAAGTCACGTTTCACTAGCTTATGATTGTGTTTGGCCTGTCAACACCGGATTTCTTACTGTTTTATGAAGTACAATAGCAGTGTCATTACGTCGTTGTGACTGGCTCTTCCCACCGTCGGCGCGAAGTCTCCCCTGGGAACCGTTCTAATTATAAATCTTCTCGGGAAAGGGTTGATTCCAAGGGCTTGTATAGGAGATGGAGGCTCCATTTGATGGGCTCCTGATTAGGTCCAATGTAATACATGTGCCTATTCTGACGGATCCGGCAGCGGTCTTAGCTCTAACCATAGGAAATTAGCATTTAAAAACGAAAAAAGGATATAATTTGCAGTTTCGGTTTCTAGCTTAAAATGAAGGGGGGAACCCCTTCTGCTATACAATTCAGTTTGCCCAGTGATCCTTGCACTGGGTTTTCCCAGTCCCTCTCGGTCAATTCACTTCGGTCACTTATCCGAGGCAGTTAGAAAAGCTATATTCTCACCACAGGTTTAGAATTTCATTTTCATTCATCGTGAGTCTTTTTAGTGTCTTTTGTTGCTGTATAAACTGTTGGGGGAGCCGAAGAATTTCGCCGCCAGTGAAAAGCCTGGAGACCCTGTTGACCCGGTTATACAGCATGAAACTCAACTCTTCATCTTGCTTCCTTTTTCCAGCCTGAAGAGGACAGTTGCATAATTTGAAGTCAACAACATGGCAATACCTCTCTGTTTGCCCAATAACTGTCAGTGGAATCCGGTTACAGGTGAATACACCAAGAAAAAGGAACCACGTTCGTCGCTCTATGTCATGCATAAAGCTCTCCGCGGTAGGATTAGCTCAGTCGGTAGAGTGCTTGACTGCAAAGCGGGAGGTCGCAGGTTTAATTCGCGGGCCAGACCAATACTCAGGGTCTTAGAATAACTGAGAAATGAAGGTACTGCCTTTGCCCTGCCAACGGCTAGACCTTCACGTGGCTCGGATGGCCACTTAAAGTAAAAATGGTGTCGCACTCAAATAAAGGGCATTTTTTTCTAAAGCTTCAGAGTATGAACGTCTAAAGAAAAATACCGGAAGGGGAATGCCTTTTAGCAACAACCAATAAAAGGTGAAGTAATTAACAGAACTTCCGATAGGCAACGTTATACACCTATTTCAATTAAGGTTGCTACACACTTAAAATTAAAGTGTAACATTACTCCAAAAAAAAGTGTAAAATCTTTGCCAGCCCCGGCAGCCTTTTTTTTCTGTGTATTATTACACAGTTTATATTAGTGTAATTTAACACACAACTAGAGGTTATGTTTACACACCAATCAGTGTAATGTGAGTGGTTTACACTTTGGTCAAGTGTAAAATTGCAGTTCTTATAAGTGTAATAAAATACTAATAGAACAGTAATATTACACCGAATGATAGTGTAGTAGCTTTGCCAGCCCCAGCAGCCTTTTTTTTTCTGTGTATTATGACACATTTTATAATAGTGTAATTTAACACCCAACTAGAGGTTATATTTACACACCAATCAGTGTAATGTGAATGGTTTACACTTTTGTCAAGTGTAAAATTGCAGTTCTTATAAGTGTAATAAAATACTAATAGAACAGTAATATTACACCAAATGATAGTGTAGTAGCTTTGCCAGCCCCGGCAGCCTTTTTTTTGTGTACACATTGTCCAATAGTGTAATTTGACACGCAACCAGAAGGTTCATTTACACACCAAACAGTGTAACTGTGAATGGTTTACACCTTGGTCAAGTGTAAAATTGCACTTCCCATAGGGGTAATAAAACATTAACAGAAAAGTAATATTACATCAATTTATAGTATTAGGCAAAAAAATTACGCATTTGAAAAATATAGGAAATCACATATTTAATCACTGAATAATCAGCTAGACTTCTAACAATAAGTAAAAATGAAAGGTCAAGTGTGCAAGCCATGGTGTGTACTGTCTAACTGCTTAGGAGTGATGCGTACTGTCCTATCAAAAATCAGTGCTTAGGGCAGAGCCGGAGGAGGTTCAAGGTTTGAGCTGCAAGGTGGTACCCGGGAAAGATAGTTAGCAGGACGTCTTCCTCTCCAATTATTAGTATTTTTACAGTCATGTTGTAATGCCTTTCCCACAGTAAAAATGGATGGCGGTGCATCTGTTTTGCTTCCTCTAGATATTGTCCTCTTGTGGCTGCAACCTGCGTGACAAATGAAATTGGAAAAAAAAAAACAAGACTTGTTTTAGTCGATATTAAAGTGTTCTTAATTTATTGTATCGGTCATGAGGGTTGAAAATAGGACCGAGTGTTTTAGAGTTCCTTCTAATTGAACTAACACAATAATGCTCTCTTGACCAACATGGTTAAGGTAAACTACTTAAAATTAAATTTCATTCACAAAATAATCACATATTAGGTTTAAGATGTAAAAAGGTTTTTTCTCTAGAGTCTTAGCAATCAAGTACATTTTTCCTCCTCTACAAAACAAAACACAGCTTCAGATATTCAATTCAGATATCAAATCACAAATTAAAATAACTCAAAACATGTGTTATTCCAATCCATGACCCCCAGTAACACTATAGGCGGGCCAAACCACCTGACTGAGTCATTAGTCAAAGGCGGGCATGAAAATTACTACCTTGCATATATAACTGCCTGGCCGGTGGACCAGAGCCATGATGAAAACAAAACACACTATTAGACTTTATAACTTGGTATGGAAACAAAAGCTTGACTGGTATACAATTCAGATATCCGATCACAAAATTACTCAAAAAACATGTTTTATTCCAATCAATGACCCCCAGTAACAGGCGGGCAAAACCACCTGACTGAGTCGTTAGTCAAAGGCGGGCATAACCACCTTACATAACTGCCTGGCCGGAGGACCAGGGCCATGATGAAAACAAAACACACCATTAGACTTTATAACTTGGTTTCGAAACAAAAGCTTCACTGGTATACAATTCGGATATCCGATCACAAAATTACTCAAAAAACATGTTTTATTCCAATCCATGACCCCCAGTAACAGGCGGGCAAAACCACCTGACTGAGTCGTTAGTCAAAGGCGGGCATAACCACCTTACATAACTGCCTGGCCGGAGGACCAGGGCCATAATGAAAACAAAACACACTATAAGACTTTATAACTTGGTATCGAAACAAAAGCTTCACTATACAATTCAGATATCCGATCACAAAATTACTCAAAAAACATGTTTTAGTCCAATCAATGACCCCCAGTAACAGGCGGGCAAAACCACCTGACTGAGTCGTTAGTCAAAGGCGGGCATAACCACCTTACATAACTGCCTGGCGGGTGGACCAGGGCCATGATGAAAACAAAACACAGCTATACCACTTTATAACTTGGTATTGAAACGAAAGCTTCAGATTCAATTCAGATATCTGATCACAAAATTACTCGAAAAACACGTTTTATTCCAATCCATGAGTCCCCTGGAAACAAGCAGGCAAAACCACCTCACATAACCACCTGGCCGGTGGACCAGGGCCATGATGAAAACAAAACACAGGTAAAGTAATGAAAATGATATTAAGCCTTTTAAGCCTCGTGCAATTACAAGTTTTTGTATGCGAAATCACATATAAAAATTAGACAAGCTTAATATATTTTTCTGGTTTGGATTTATCTCTATTCTACATATCAAATACAAGTCGATGTACAGGTCCGGTACGAATAGCCACTAGGTATAATGTAAGAAAAATAAATAAAGATAACTTACATTATATCAACATTTGGGATCAAAAGGTGCAAAATTCTGTGTTTTTTGAAGCATTTCTACCGATCATTTGAATAGTAAATGTATGGAATCAAATGTCGCGCGTGACATCACGATCCCCCGAACAGTTCGGGTGGTACGCTTGTAATACACGTCTTTTGTTTGCAAAGAGCAAAACCACTCGAATTAAAAGTAATTAAATTCGCTATAAATATTTAAGCTTCAATTTGTGTCTGCAAAAACAACAAGGTGATACAATGTAGGGTGTGTTCCTTTCGGCGAATCCAAAAACGGATTTTTGATCCTAGATTTGCCAGATTTCGCGGTCGAAAGGAACGTGAAATCCGAAATTGGATTTGTAACCTTGGTAACCTTTCGCCAACGCGTGCAATATGCACTACAGCCTCTCAAAAAATGACGTGTTTTCTACTGTTTGACAAATTATGCGATTATACCGTGCTGAATTTAGTGGTCGGCAGTTCGAATAGCGACGATGGAACATATAAAACAGACAAAGAAAGAAGCGCATTAAAATTGAAAATTATCTAAAGAATGTCGGCCAGTTTGATCCAGTTCCATAGCTCGGATTTTTTTATGTAACACGATCGAGTGCCTGTCGCGTCTACAAGCGAGTTTGTAGTTAGATAGCAGTTCATTTGTTACTTTTACTTATTTCTGATTTCAAGCAATCTTTAGAGACAAATGGTTAGTATATGGATATGTTAATGTACCAGGAGCGATCTTCTAATGTTTTCAGATGTTTTGCGGCAAATGACAGCAACGAGGAAACTCTACGGCCTCTATGGGAATACTTCAACTGGAAATACCGCTGGATCATTTGACTAATTTCGGATCCACTGTGAATGGAACAGCGTAGATCACTAATCCGTTAATCTGGATTTGGATTCTTCGGATTTCAAATCCAATGAATCCTTTTTCAAAAAGGATTCGCCAGATCAAAAATCCGGATTTGGATTTGCCGAAAGGAACGCGAAATCCGTTCTTAGATCTAAAATCCGTTTTTGGATTCACCGAAAGGAACACACCCGTAGTCTTCGCTGTTGACGTCATGTCACGCGACCTTTTGGCGGTTAAAAGCAAACGAACAACCAACGGCAATATTCACAAAACATTTCAGTCAGCTTATATCCAGTATTTATATTTCTAATGTTAGTCGTATATATCTGTCTCCTCTCAGGCTATTCTCCTAACAAGCCTAAACAAAAATTTGAGGCGAAATAGCGAGGTTATCGAGATTTCAAAGCTAAACACCAAACAATGCGCTCTTGATATCGCATCGCGCTCTCCACAGTAGGAAAACCGCTCAAGGTGTTGCAGTACGGTAAAACAATACTTCAGAAGCCTCAAGAAATCTAGGGCCAGACTATAGCTTTAACATAAAACTCAGAAATTACGGAAAGTATACTCACCTCGAAATGCGAAATGCGCCGTCGTAATCTTTGAACATGTTTGAATGCATGGTTTTTGCTCTCTTCTTAGCAGTCATTTGGAGCCTCCATCATCCTTTGCTCTAACAATCGGCCCTACATCCTTGTTAACTTGAAATCAATGAAGACTTTGAGTTAAAATCTTCAAATTTACGGTGCTTAATTTTAGTGCAACCTTCGTGGAGGACGGTTGGAACAAAAGATGAATACAAACGGTATTCAAGTGTCTTTATCGGCAACATCATCGATCCTGATTGCACGAAAATTCGCGCCCTGTCACTTAAGCTCCTAGTCACGGACTAATGATACGTGATCTTTGGATCTGCTGCGGCTTTTGACTCAGTCACGTAAATTATGTTGCTGTAAATTTCCTCTTCGAGAACACGCGGAAAAGGAACATGGTCTGAATTGAATCGATGGTACGAAGACAATGGACAATGAAGAAAAAAAGAAAAGAAAAGAAGAAGAAGAAAGAAACATAGTGTTACATTTCTCAGGAAAGATAGAAACCCGCACAAATGACAGTCCTGTCAATGGAGTGATGCATGTTAGCGGTTTAGGTCATTTCATTAATTTAGCTAAAACACCTTGCAATTTACACATGTATACAAATGCAGTTGCGTGAATTTCGTACGATATATCTGAAATGAGACCTTAGACTGCAGCTGAAGTATATACCTGCTACATGTACAACTAGCGGCTCAGATAACTTATTCACGCGATGAAGATTTTCTTGCTTCGATACCTTTTTTTTAAAAAAAGAGAGTGGGTGTTTTATTCTATAAACGCATAAGTGCACATGTGAGTGCATAATTACCTCCGCTGTGGTATACATTTACTCTGTAAGTAAATGTTAAAAATACGTATTGTTTCAGCCTAAACGTGGTGTAAAAATACTCAAAATAACGAGTATCACTACACCATAATTTCTGTGTAGTGTTTTACAACATAAAAAGTGTAACTTTATAATTTTTCTTTTCTAACAATACACTTCAATTTTAACACTTTTAGTTGGTATTAAAGTACCCGAAAAAACGAGTAACAGAACACTACAAATTGTGTAATATTACTCTGTGTTATTAGTATACTCTAACACCGATAGGTGTGTTTAATTCTATAAGTTTATTAGTGTAAAATTACCTTTACTATGGTATACATTTACGCTGTAAAAACGGGTAAAATGTACACCGTGCCCTGCGTGTAATGTTACAATAAAAAAAAAATTGTAAAAGTATACCTTTAACTGTGTAATATTATCATGTTAAGAGTACCAGCTCTTTTACACTAAAGTTTGCGTAAAATTACCCGACATAAAGCGTAACACAACACTGAAAATTCTGTGTAACGCTTTACTCGTTAAAAAGTGTAATATTACAAATTTTCCTTTGTAACATTACACTTTAATTTTAAGTGTGTACAGAGAAGAATGATGCATAATCCATGTTTCATAGCCCGTGGTGCATTATTGTAGCAAGTCTAGTAAATTATGTGCCCGCAACGAGCCTAGAAACCTAGAAAGCAAACGCTGCTGACGCTTCTATGCTATGTCAGTAGAGCGTTAAGACAATGTATTTCAAAATACTGAATCCTGACAGTGATTTGAGGTTAGGGTTCTCTCTATTGTAGTATGCAAATACTGAAAATTTTCAACGAGTTTGCTTAGCTCGTGCAAGTGGGAATTTTGGATGGCGTTTAAAAAAAAATCAGATTCAAGGCGTTTGTTGAAGAACCCTAAATAACTTAACATTACGTGTCTATCTATTTTTGAGGCAATATTTTTTTTAAAACTGAATAAAAAAAAGAATAGCGTTGATTTGCTTTACTGAAATAACCAACATTCTGGCCCATGCAAAAACGCAGCTTAATGAGGCAGTAAACTCCCCATTCATTTAATGTTGTTGAAAGAAGAGGCTTCTAATTTTTACTATGAGATTTTAAAAATGAAATTTATCAGCTCGCTCAAGCTCAAGAATTTTAGCAGCCATTTGACTTGAAAGCTCTCTTGGATGCCTTTTCCCAATTGGTCTCCATTATTTCAATGAACGTGAACAAGATTGAACTTCCTGCTTCAAAAGGGTTTACCGGTTACCATAGTGCACTGCAGGCTATGAAACATGGTTCACCGGAGCAAACTTAATTGAAATAGGTGTATATCAGGAGGCTTAGCGAGTTATCAGCCAGAAGTTTTCCTCAGGAAGACCTTTCAGATCTGGGTAGTACTTCCGATTGGTTGAAACAAATTTTCTCTTCACTTCGCTAGGAAACCAGTGATGGCGTCGCAAGATGTTGACTGTTTTCTCAATATAAAAAAATTAAGTTGTATATTCGCTTGTTTTTCAGGACCCATTTGTGTAGTGTCCATCGCTGGTCCGTACCGCAAAGGGAAATCATATGTACTAAGCGAAGCTTTTGATCAACTAGAAGTTTTTCGTCTTGGACACCACATGGATCCAGAAACCATGGGAATTTGGATGCATGTTATTCCAAAAACGTTCCGTGTAAGCTCCAGCACCTCAAGTATTCAATGCTAGTTGCTTTCACTGTAGATAACTATAGCGCCGGAAGTGAAAGCGGAGCGTTTGTGCTAGAGGCGCGAGCGTAGCGGATCCTCATAGCTAGAGAAATTGGGAAGGAATCATCCGAGAAAATATGGTTATCAAGTTGGCGTATAGCTGAGAGACCGTCCGTGCAGACGCTGAGGGTAGGGGTACAAAACCTCAGTAGGGTAGGGGAGGGAATCTCAGACGTGCACCTTGCGTTTTGTTTTGGCCACACTTCCTCAGAGTAAAAAGTGAATGTTTTTCTATCATAAATTTCGGGGCAATAGTGAAACTGACAAACAACAAACGGGCTCCCATTACTGCGTCAGTGTTGCTTTCTTTAACTTAGACCTCATTTAACATTCTTCGTTCAGTCTAAGAGTCTTAGATCAAGTGAGATGGTTACGAAATCAATAAAATGCAAACCAATTATAGCCAAGCTATAATGTAGGGCATGCAAATTATCTCCGGTACGGAGTATAGGAGATAATGACTTTCTACGTGTTATTTCTTGGGCATGTTGGTATTATCACCCCTTATTGGTGTTAGTTAATTATCTATTGTGCTATGTAGCTATATATATTTGTTAATGTATGCTGTTTGTCACTCTCGCTCCAGTACGCTGTACCAGGCAGATAATTTTTTGTTAGGCACAAGAAGACGCAAGATGCCCCTTCCGGGACAAGTTGCTCCCGATTTGCGAGAAGAAGGTTCTTCTAACGCTGGTTCTGATGGTTTTCATTCTTTAGTGCAGCAGGCTGTAGCTG
>OZ037776.1:50404115-50409115 GCA_964035525.1 Porites cylindrica | reverse complement strand
CCCAACTTGTTAGGTTTTCAAAGACCAAGACTTTTCTCGGTCAGATCCTGCCCAGCAAGTAGCCGAAAGCATTTTGCGTTTCTTTCCTGGTTTTCAAGCCTTCAAATTCCCCCCACCAACAGTTGACGACGAAGTACTGCAAAATATCAACAGGAACAAAGATCGGTTGAATCCTAAGTTTCTAGAAGGGATTGACCAATTCAAACGATTGCTATGGTCCACTTGGTCCCTAAACAAGGACCAAACGATGGAGAGTTGGTGACTGGTGAAGGTATGATTTTAAACTGGTTTCAGTCATAAAAGCATTATTCAGGGGAAATTTCAAAAATTACACAGCACTATTTTCAGTCATGTGGTATCTTGACTTAAAGGGACTATCACAGAACTAGGATATTGTTGTTTTTAAGTCAAATCTGTGCTGAAGCCATTTTATAGCGCCTTTACCCATACAAAAATTTGCTGCTGTAGAGTTATGAGGGAGATTCCAAACGAATTTCATCAGGGAACACTAACACTGGTTTTTGCAGGCATATCATTAAGAGTCGAAAAAGCTGACCCAACTTTTTTAAGTTTCAATCCATGTCCATCCTTAACATCCTTTGCAACAGACGACAGGAAACAGTTTCAATGCCTGAATATCAGGGGTCTTGAATAATAAAGCTGGACCATTATTTTTTGGAAGTTTAATTGACGCGGGGACAAGTTAAAAAAAAAGGAAAAGATAGAAAATAGCGTGACTTATAAGTCGCTATAAGTCGCTTTGCAATTATTTTTAAAATTCCTAATTTTCTTTTTTCAGGTCTTGCAGCTCTAGTACAGCTGTACGTGGAAGCTATAAATACCCCTGGCGTAGTTCCAAGCGTACAATCAGCTTGGGATACTTTTGTAGGGGTAAAGTGCACAGAGGCATCCCAGGCAGCATTGACCATTTACGATTCTCTAATGAACTCAGGCCTGTCAGGTCGCCTGCCATGTGACAATGACGTCATTCGACAAAATCATGACGCTGCTATTGAGAAGGGGATCGCTCATTTGGAGGTTGAGACATCTGGACTATCAGCTGTTACAACTGAGAAGGTCATGAGAGAACTTACGGTAAGCTTAGTGAACATCTACAACAATGTATCCCCTTAGCTTCTTCTGCAATGGAGAGAAATTCTTTGATACTTTATGCAACTTTTTATCTTTTTAGTAGGTGTGTATGTGTGAAACGAGACGACTAGAAAAGGTTTTGGAAGATCCTTCTCCCAACCATTTCATTAAACTTTGTTGTTGTACCACTTAACCCTATTCAGACCGAGGGGGCTTTTGGTGACCCCCAGACCCCTCGCTTAAAAGTTGAATACCCTCAAAACTGTTCAAGCTAATTGACCCCCAAACTTTCCTAAAAATTATCTGGGAACATTTTAGAGTCGTTGTGACGTGTTCGTCAAAATTGACGTTTCCGTGGCAACCAAGTTTTGGCTGCCATGTTTTTCAAAATTTGCATTTTTTTTCTTAAAAAATAGGTGTTAATTCTATTTTTACCAATGGAATTATTATAGTACACTTAATTGGCATTATTTTATCAAAGTTACTGTCACTGTTGATGGAATCCAGGATTTTTAGTGACTAGTTTGAGAAAAAAAAAAACGTAAGTCAATAAGACCAATTGGCAGATGCTGAATTTAGTTTTCAACAGTGTTCATTTCCCTTGAAATTGCATATTTTGCAGATTTTTTTGGTTCCTAAGCATCATTTTATACTCAGATTAAGTTTTTTGTTAAAAATTCCTCAATTTTTACCGGTTTTAAGTAAAATGGAGAACATTAAAATAGTTCAAAATGGTGGATCCAAGATGGCGGATGCTTCCAGTTCCTTTTCAGTAATAAATAACGTCATTGTGAAATCACTGCTATTGTTAAAGGTTATTTATATGTTGGCCAACTTCTTGACTTTATCAACACCGTACTATCTAGGTATTTTTCGTTTAATGTGTACTTTGAGGGACATTTAAATTCTGCCAATAAATTCGACAATCTGGCGTCATATTGACGTCTCATTACGTCATTGTGTCAATCATATGCCCAGAAGTTGGAATGGTGAGTAAATTATTCTGTTAAAGTTTGGTGGCCGTAGCGTGAGCGGTTTTGAAGATATAGAGGGGGTCTTACCGAGCGTCCCTTTCGGTCGGGGGAATAGGGTTAATATAATACTTTGTATATTTTTTAGCTTCCCGTCCTGTAATGACATGATGACTTTTTTTTCCGTTTGCTTGATTTCCAGGCAGCACTTGACAAACGGTTGGCCTCGTGGAAGAATGAAAATGACAAATTAACACGGGATGCCTGCACCAGTCTTCTCAAGCGGCTCAAACAAGAACACTTAGATCCAATACTAGAAAAGCTACATGGAGGGGAAGGTGCACAAGTCTCATTTGAGGACATTATTCAAGGGTACAACCGACTTGAACAGGACTTCAAAGTGCAAGCAATTGGGGCTAAAGATGTTTCTGCTGCCGTTTTCTTTGAATTTCATCCGGTAAAAAGCTTTAAAGTTCTTACTTCTAACACAAAAAGAGGAACGTTTTAAAATCGAACTCGAAATGGGCAGCCAAAAACGGGGACTGGGCAACCCACCGTTTCAGAGAAATAAAGACAGTTTAACTTGTCATGAATGTTTGGCCAGACAGAAGTATTTCAAGCAAACAAGATAAATACAATGGGAAGTATATTCGAACCTTTTTTTATACCCAAAGAGTAATACAGACAAGTAGAGGCGAATTTTCTTCACTGCTATGATGAACTAAGTACTAAATGACCTTCTCCCAGCTTGAAAACTGCTTGAGGTGTTGGCATATTTGTGAATAGTTTAACGCTTACTAGGAAAAACAATTTCTGACACTGGCGTAAACTGGTGACCAATCAATAGAGTGACCAGTAAAAAAGAATTGGCATCATATATATTGCACCACCTTTCTTTAAAATTTATCTCAGGTTGTAATGGAGGAAATGCAGCGATATTTGGGGGTACTACGACAACTCAAAGATTTCGACGAAAACTTGACTCGAGAAATCGCAGCAAGAGCCTACCAAAAACAGGAAAGAATGAAGCTTGAGGTACGTGTACTTAATGCTTTGGCAAAGAAGACTAGAGTGGAGAAACTGTGACGTCAAAAAAATCTACATTTATAATTAAATTATGGGATTGGTTAGCATATTTAGAAAGAACCGAAATAGCTCCCTTGCCAAAATTCAGCCTGTTAGTGTAAATTGGTGGGGAAATATAGGCACCGTTTAAGCACCGATTACTCTTGACTATACAAATTCTTCTAAATTGTTTGCTAATTTAGAAGGTTTTATATGGAGTCGTCGGAGCATAACGGTGCTTATATCTCCCCATCAATTTACATTAAGGTGACTCGACCCATTTTTTTTTTTGGGGGGGGGGGGGGGTACCATCCTACTTTGAAGCTCTCTGGTATCCCCACCTTTACTTTGAATGGATAACATATAGATCAATCTACAAAATAACATAAAATTTTTGGCGATCAGAGTAAATGTCACGTGGTTATAATGCAACGCCCCTTTGAGGTCTGAGTCGAAAATCTGCTGTTGCCGGCATAGTGCGCATTTAGTGCCTTGCGCTGAACAGAGTTTTACCAAAATCGCAAAGACCCAATTCGAGAAATTCCAAATTTAGGTCATAATTTATGCAAAAATGATAAGCAAACTTTACACGATTATATCTAATAGACTATGAGATTCATCCCTTTATTTTGGGCATCGTTATAACAGATGGGTCCTTGCAAGTCAGCAAAACGCTTTACGGCCTTGTAAATGCGCGCGATTTCGAGCAAGGCAAACATATAGAAATTATAGTTTTCGCTATTTGTTGACGTTTGTCAGCGTTTAAGAGTCCTTCTCACGAAAAAACCATTTTCTTAAAAATTCATAGGTTTCTTTTCCTTCGAATTTTTTCAGGGCCACAATTGATTAACTAACTACCCGGATTCTGAATTTCATGGTCATTGAAAAACTGTGACATTATCTTCTATAAGCCCAAACTTGAGTAAACATTAAAGATTTTTAGCGTTTTGGCTGAGTTTGTGCTTTGAGAGTTGTCTATTGTTTCTAGTCTGTCACGATACAGCATTCTTGTTCAGCACGCGTGCAATGACCGCGCTTGGCTGACTTCCGAATGCTCACCGAGATATGATAATTTTGGTACAGTGAGACCGGCCATCGCGTGATACATAGAGGTTTAACTCACAATTTTTAATCAATTCTCGTACTTCTTGTGCCTTTGCAAAAAAATCAAGAAGTGCTACACACTAAATTTACTTACTTTTAAAAAAATATCATTTTTTCATAGGTTTAATGCAAGCCGATAATTAAACCAACTCGTGACGGGGAATCCCTTCTATTTTCTCATACTAAATTATCAGAAAATAAAATTACGAGACCGTAACGTTCTGTCCGCGCACTGATGCAGGCGATGGTATCAATTTACTGATCGAGACTATTTTATCTTGAATTACGACCTTCAATTATGGTTGGTGGCTTTCGATACGATCATTAAACGAGCCTGCAATACGCAAATCACTGTAAATAATTTCTATTAATCTCAACATAAGTTTTATTTATATCCTGTTTATCATAGGAGGAACACGCCCGTTTGCAGCAAGAAAATCGTGAACGACAAGTGGAGGTAAGTCATTGCAGTTCATATTTGGTTATAGTTTTAAACACTCAAAGCGGCAAGGTAATAAGGTGGCAAGGCTTCTTTTTGCTCCCACCTTAACCCTCATGGGAGGATTATGATGAGGAGCAAGATTACTCGCGTGGCGACAATCCTCTTACCCTTCAAAAACAAAATAAATTACAGCTGGGAAGGTGACTGCGGCGGGGAAATCTCCCCCGAAGCCAACGAGTTAATAAGAAATAAAGATTTTCCCCCAACCCTTCAATGCACTTCCCCTTTCTCAGATGAGATTCAAGTGGTGCCTCACTCACACTGCC
>OZ037776.1:50316615-50401615 GCA_964035525.1 Porites cylindrica | reverse complement strand
CGAATAAAATCAGCTCGACGAGCCTCGATACGTTATTTACGTCATTAATATAGAGCAAGAAAAACAAGGGGCCCAAAATGGATCCCTGGGGGACACCACAGCAGATAGTTCGAGGAGAGGAGTATTGACCATTAAATTAAACAAATTGCTACCTGTTGGAGAGATAGCTTCTAACCCAGTCCAGAGCCACGCCACATATACCATAGTGTTCGAGTTTGTCTAGCAGAATATTGTGATCGACGGTATCAAAGGCCTTAGAAAGATCAAGGAAAACGCCAACGGCATGTTCATTGCGATCAAGAGCAAGGGAGATTTTTTCATATAGGTCAATCAATGCTAACGAAGTTGAATGATTTTTCCTGAAGCCAAATTGATTATCACATAGAATTTCTAGTTTACTTAAATAATTATAAAGACGGTTATAAACAACCTTTTCAAGAAACTTAGAAAAACTAGGGAGAATCGAGATCGGTCTATAGTTCGTAAAGAGTGATCGATCACCGGCTTTAAAGAGTGGTATCACGCGAGCAATTTTCATTTGGTCGGGAACAATGCCGTGAGTGATAGATAAATTGATTATATGAGCTAAAGGATCGGCTAGCTTTGGGTTTATCCCCGACTGCAGTGTTATTACTTTTCCCCTGCTTTTCCTTTGCCGTTCGAACTGCTAATGCAACTTTCTTCCTCTGCCCAAGTAGGGGAATCTCTGTTGAAAATTCTACTGAGAGCACATCTTCAGTGATTGTTTCAATAACTACTTCTAGATCATCATAACCCTTGTTGATAAATGCATTAAAATAACTTGAAATGTCATTTTCTTGAAACCAGTCGTACATGCTCATCTCTGTTTGGCGAGGTGGTTTACTTTCTTTTTGCTGTCGAATTGCTAAGAGCAGCTGCTACCGTTTGCCTGGTAAACATATTCCTTCAGCGAATTGTTCCTCCAGGAGTTGCTTATCCACACATTCAAAAATCAGTTCCAGCGAATCAAACCCACTGGAAATAAAGAGATCTGCATACTCTCCGAGCTTACTTTGTGAAAACCAATTACGAACTCGCTGTAAGGAATCCTCCGCCATTTTGTTTTGCAAGGCTTGGTTACATACTGGAACCAAGTACCTCTCGGCCAAGTGACGAGTCTCAGAATGGCGGCCATGGACACTGCAGAACCTTCTGAAATTTCGCAGTGCAGTTTTTAGAAGAAGAATGGTGATGTTGTAGAAATAGTAACAACGAAGCAAACATGGAATGAAAAAAGATCTTTTTTACGGAGTGAAACATCAGATGGCCTTTCGGCTTTACGCATTTCGAAACAAGTATGTTCTGTGGAAAACTGCCAAGCTCGGTTGGTGGCTCTCGTAGAAGCATGCGATTTAAAATATGATAAAAAGCGTTCGAAGCTGATAGGACTGATATGCGTATTGGAGACCTTACTGCTACCATCGCAAAGAGGTTTCATGACTTTCGAGCATGCATACGAATTATACTCTGGCTATCAAGAAGGGCTTCCAGACAAGGAACATTTTCACGCCGGGTCAGCTGTCATCAAAAAGTAAACATTTTCAATCTAGTTTTCAATTTTTAACCGTTTGAGCTGAGACTTTGCATGATAATAGAACTTCGGAGTCCCAACAATCGCATGTTTTTGGATTTTTGATTTTAACGGTTTTTGGCGCGAAAATGACGTCATAAAATTGACAGTAAAAAGTAGTTTCCGTCTTATTGCGTAAAAAAAAACAAAAAAATTTGAAAGAACTTACAGAGATGAGCTCAAATGTGAAAAAAGTATTTGTAAAGCTTAATTGGTTGAAAAGTTATTGAGCTGTGACTTTCGTATTTTCCGCCATTTTGTTACTATTTTTAGAAATTTGATGATCTTTAAAATGTCATATCTTTTTAACTAAGTAAGGGTTTCAAAAAGTTTTTTCACATTCAAGTTGTTCTCTGAGTACTCTTTCAGAATTGCTAACCTGTTAGAGCATAAGTTGAAACTTACATTTTGCTGTCAATCTTATGACGTCATTTTTGCGCCAAAAACCGTTAAAAACAAAAATCCAAAAACATACGATTGTTGGGAATACAAAGTTCTATTACTATGCGTAGTCTCAGCTCAAACGGTTAAAAATTGAAAAAGTAGATTGAAAATGTTTACTTTTTGACGACAGCTGACCCGGCGTGTTTCGAGACGAATTGTTAAATGATGAACATGGTTTACCTGTTCTTATTTTCACTAACTCTTCTGATGGACAAAGGCTTGTTCTCTTATCTGGAAATGGCTTAGATATTGCACAGTTTCAGCATTATGTAGAAAATTCACATGCTTCTGCTGAACAAGATGATTCTAGCAAGCTCTTTGATTTGTGTAAAGAGTCTATCAACAAGGTATTACAATCAATGGACACAGAATATGACCGTGAGTTTGCGAGAGCACTTCTCAGTGCTAATAGATCACGTACCGACCTTTGTGAACTTGGAATGAAGCCAGATACTGCTGTTAAAGCAGTAGAACATGTAAATTATGTCATTGATGAATATGAAAATGCCCAACTTGCTGCAACTGACATGCTGAACCTACGCTTGGGCGAACGTAAGGGTAAATTGACCAAAGATATAGATAACATCAGGGAATTGATTACCAAGAACACGGGAAGCTGGCCCAAGAAGAGGTTAGATGACTTCCAAGAAAAACTAACTCTTACCGAAGAACGCTTGAAACAGGTAGACGCAGTAAAAAGTAGAGAGACAAAGTATGGCAACCAGCAATTCAAACAAGGGGTAAAGCGAATTGCTGATAATCTGCTGGAAGAAACGCGAATAAAACGTCGAAAACTGGGTCAAGGAGCTCACAGAAAAGTGGATAGTGATGATGAAGAATTTGTGGTACAATGCATTGAGGACAAGGCTACATCACATGGCAGGCGCCACGACAGTGTGCTTTATCTGAATCACAGAGTAAAAGCAAAGGATTTCAGAGGCACAGTTAATTACTTTAGAGCGAGGCTTGGAGAGAAGCTAATTTGCAGCAATACTGAAATATATAATAGGTCAAGACCCAAAAATAGTAGAAGCCTTCAGTCCAAAAAACACATTGGCAAGGGTCTGTTTTGTGCAAAAAAGCCCCCCAAAACAGAAGATAAATCTAACCTTTGCACGCATCATCAAAGAAGTCATGTGAAAAACGAAAAGTGTTCAATGTTTGGCATGCAAAACAAAGACTCATGGCAGTTTAACTTAATAATCAGTAAAGACGACAAAGCCTACATTAGGCCAGGAACGGATGTGGAAATGACTGGTGCAAGAAATCAAGTAATCTTTCAGCTAACAGACGAAGAAAGAGCTAGAAAACTCCCGCAGCATGATTTTGCTAATCCTAAAGTGTATATCACTCCTGCTACACATCGTTTCCTTGACAAGGAGGGAGAAATTGTCAGAGATGACGAACAGCTGTTTACTAAGATTGATCAGACTTTTGTAGTCGTTCGCCCCAAGTTTTATGTTCCTAGTGATGGTACCACCTGGGCTTCTGATTGTATGAGGTTAAGACATGAAAACCCACAGTTGGCTTGAGGTTGGCTTGGATAGTTTTGAGAAATACTCACTTTCTTTCTGTAGTCTGTGTGCCAAAGTAAAAGACAATGTTTCTTATTTCATTCAGACAACGATGGAAGAGGATGTCAGCTGTGTAACAGATAAGGTAAACTGCCCTTTCAAGCAGTATGAGAAGAAACGAATTGAGCATTTATCAAAAGCTTTATCAAAAGCAAGAGACATGGGAAACAGAGATGAAAAATGATGTAGACCGAGCAGAAATCGCCAAGGCCAATGAGCTCATTGGCTGCATGTCAACATTTACAGAGTCTCTCGAAAATGCTATTACTCAACTAGAAGCAAATTCTGGAGAAAGGTTGTTGCAAGTCTTTGAAGGATTGATAAATGACAATATCATATTGAGGAAGATATCAGAATTTAACTTAGCACCAGTTAAACCCTGCATTTTGGAGCTCACAGACGGAGGTCCAGGTGTAGGGGTGAGCAATTTTGAAGTCAGGTTCAGAGATGCTAAAAATTGCCCTTCTTCACAATTCTAACCGACGTGCTAGACTCCACCGTGCAACTAATGATTCCGGTCAGAATGAAGCAGAACGAAGCAATGCCTGCATAGGTGATGCATTGGTCGATGGAGGAAGCCTTAAATGGGAGTACTATGAACAATACCATGGCCTTGAGGAAAAAGATTTAAAGAGAATGTCAGCAAAAGAGCTAGAAGATTTAGAGAATGACCGAATGAAGAATCAAAGAAAGACTATCGTCAACTCGTGGGTACGTTGTTTAGAAAATAATCAATTAGTTATCACCTCTGGTTTTCCCACAGTGAATTTTAGAAAATGATAGAAATTCATATTATAAATATACTATCCTTGTTCTGGAAACACAATACTTTTCTTGCTGTTTATTGCACTTTAGTTACAGTTATTTAAGTATATATTTAAAAACAAAACAAAAAAAACAGCAAAAGAAATAAGCAAACAAGACGAAACAAAAAAGAAAAAAAAAGCAAGAAGGGAAAAAGAAGGTCTTTAGCGGGATTTGAACCCGGTACCTTCGGTTTGACCCGACCTCACATAGCCACTACGCCATTGAGGATGGTCACGTGATTTGGCGAAAAGTCTCAAATTTAATACCTTTTTCATGGAACTTCCGCCGGCAAACGACCGGGGCAAACGATCGAGCCATAAAAACGACTCGAAGCAATGGGATGAAATTAAGGCTAATTGAAACCAGGCTACTGACAAGTAAACGCATTTCATACAAAGCCGACACAACTCCTCCGCGAAGTAGGACGCAAAACATTAGCTTATGTTTTCTTATCTCGATTTCCGCTGTTATTTTAAAAAGGTAATGCTCAAACTCACATCCATTTTCCCCCCGTGATCCTGAGGAGTCCTTAAGAAGAAAATACCATACATTTCACCAGTCCGTATTTTATAGTCCGTATTTTATACTCAGTCCGAAGTCCGTAGTCCGCAGTCCGTGTTTTATACTGACCGCCATAAATTCATTCATACACATAACCTACTACAGTGCTACAAGGTAGGAGATCAAGCCAGCGTAGAAGTTGAAGGAGTCGAAGAGCAAATGCTCATCTTCTTGTCAAGTTTAACGCCTGGACGGGTCGAAGGCTTTTGAATCGTACTAATTTGAAAGATTCCTGCCTGTCTTAAATTTGGTAAGACCTCTATCCTAACCGTTCTGTAGCGCACGATGCACGCTCGCAGCGAGGAATTTGATGCTACCGAACTTCGGCGAGCGCGTCCTTCTTTGGAAACGATAGATCTTCGAGCTCTCGAGTTCGGACCCGATTAATTACGAAGTGCGTCTACTACAAGTGAGTGAGTGACTCATTTGCATATCTCAGTCCCTGCAATAACTCGTGGTACGCTCGCGCGTACCCACGAGTTAAAAATGCATGGCGAGTTGCAGAAGAAGTGCGATTGAGGATAGATGGTGAGCCTGCACCAAACGGTTTTCTTGGTGCAATTGTTTCAGAAAAGCCTGGTGAAGAATTTTTTTACAATAAGGAATATCTATCTAAGTATAACAACACTTCAAAGTCAAAGCGACATGTAATACCTGGACATGCCTATTTTAATAGAGTTGAATCCTTTTTTGAGTCACATTACGAAAGGGGAGAGCTTTATTTTGAATTTCTAAAAGGAGATTGTTCAAGAAAGGGAGAACTGTGTGAGACATGTAAGGAAAATGGGTGGATAGGTTCCGACTCACTGAAGCGCACACCACGTCCTTACCCAGATGTCACACAACTCCCTTCCTATCACTACCTCTCAGTAGGTAATATCCCTGTTCATAACAGAGCACCAGATGATGTCCAACCCCGTTCGCAGTTGCGCAAGCTTTTCGTCGAAGGGAACATTAAATGTGGCGATAATGACAAAATTGAAGCATTTTCTAACAAAAAAATTGTCAGCCCTGATCTGGTGAAAGAATATCTTGAGCACCTTACGAATATTGAAGTGAGAAAAAATATGCGCCAAGACGAAAAGCGTCAGGCAAAGAAAGATTAAGAAACAAAAGGTTACGGTGATTATAACTGCGAGGAACTCTACAAATCGGGAAAGCTAAAAAAGCTGAAGGTTGCTGAGCTCAATAAATATATTTTTCGCCACAACTTATCAAGGAGAAAAATGTCCAAATCAGAAAAACTTAACCTTCTGTCAGCTCACATCAGCAAAGGTTTATGTGAAAGGATCTTGACATTGAGTGCTGCTGAAACTGCACTAGCAACGGAAGACTCGGACATCCAGTCAGAAGATGATGATGTCAGTGTCAGCGAGGACTCAGAAAGTGAAGATGAACTATTACTGGAATTTGGGGATGCAAGCAACTCAGACGAAAATGATTCAAAGGACAGCGAAAGTGAAGAGGAAGATGAGTTGCCTGAAGGGGCCAGGGTAAACCGTTATGGCAGAAAAGTAGGCAATTGGCGGTTGCGTTATTCTAGCTAACAGGTGCCTCTGTGTGAAGGACCACGGGATCGTTGCACAATCCAGCCACAAACCATGTTTGTCAGGAGGAAGGGGTGGGTCACTATAAATTTTACTGCTTCCCGGGGAGGGTCACATTTTTTAGCAAAAAATATAAAGAGAGGGCTGGGAGATTTTACATTCATGCTCATAGGGATTCCTCCGGCCCCACCCCCTCCCCCCCCCCCCCCCCTTCTAAAAAATGAATGCTCCCTTAAAAAAAAGCCTTCTGGAAAGGCTACAGAACTCAGTACTATCTTACCAACGAACGAAGGCAGGCCTGATTTTCAGGTCACTCCCATAGCTTAATAGGGATGTCGTCATCCGTTACAGGAAATCCTGTTTCGCAGTAAGTCCTTAAAAAAACTAAGTACAAGCTAAAAACGCGGGTTGTGCTCTCTTAAAACAGATGGAACGGCTTCAAAAAAAGTTTGAAGAAGAAGGTACAATACTACGTGAGCAGATGGAGGCAGATGCAAAGGCCCAACGTGATCAAATGGATAACATGTTGAAAGCTAATATGAAGCAAGCTGAGGAGGATAGGAGAGCCTTCATGCAAGAAAATCAAACATTGAATGCAAGACTTGGAGAGATGCAAAAGTCAAATAACGAGATGCAGCAAATGGTGGAGAGTTTAAAGCTGCAGCTCTTGCAGAACCAAGGTAGACGAGAGGAAGTAAGAAAGCCAAGTTTCTTTGATAAAGCAGTGCAGGTGGTCACTGGTTTAGGAACTATTGCCGGTACTGTTTCAAAGTGCTCTGTTATGTAACCTTTCAATTTTCTGATACCGTTTCCCCATTAAGAAATTCCAGTTACATTAAACATGCTCAGAGTAGCATTAGAGTAGCCTGACGAGATAAATAGTCTTATTATAATTTACTGGTACAGTTTAAACTTGCATTTTTTGCTAGAGTCTCAGAATATATCAATGCAGTTTGAAAACATAAACTAAATAAACAGAAAGGTTGAGTCCGAAAATAATGTGATTTTCATTTTCTTTAATGTCAATGAACAACTAATTAAAAGCTTAAGCGATTTTTAAAACCCATCGAATGTAAGGCTGGTTTCTATGAGGTGGGGAAATAAACTTTCACGAAATCCGTCGGCGGCGTGTTTCGAACTTCGTCTGTAATAACTTTGCGCGCCAAGTACATGTATCATATCACTATTACGAAAAACAATTTACAGCAAAATGATAAAAAAAGCTACAACTGCAAGTTTTAAACTCAAAAACACAGTAGCATCATCTTGCATTTCTTGTGGAGTAAAAAAGCCATTCAGGTAATGTGTTAAAAAACAAAACAAAACTGAACTAGTATATATGGAAACTTGCAATCTCAATGTCCGCTTTCAACAATGCTTTGTTTTCACTTTTTAACATTCTTGTTTTCACCTGCCAGTTTATTTTGCTCTTGGATTAATTATGATTTAATTCCGGAATTTCCATTGTAATATTTATGCGCGGAAAGGTTTTGTTCAAGGGCCTTTTCTCTTCAGCCGCATTATATTTATTTTACTGATTGTTGGTAGTCTCTTTCGGAATTTTCATCGCTGCACCGGGTTGTTTTCAGTTGAACATAAACATCGCATGTAGGCGATTACTCAAAATGGCGCGCGTAAGTGTCAAACGCATTTAAAGATTACACATAACAAAACCATAAGAAAGGGGAAATAAAACCTAAACATAACAAGTTCCCTGTCATGTTGAAGCCAAACTCCATTAATTTTTATTAAAACAGACAGCTCGCACTGCAAATTTGCTGCTTGTCAAAAGTGAGAACCCGGAACGGCTGGCCGTATAGGTGATTTTGGGAATTTTTTTTTTTTTTATTCGTTTAAGGAAGAAATGCGCGAGTGCTAGGGTAACCCTAGCACTAGGGTTACCCTCGCTCCTTGTAAACAGGGCGTAAGAGGCTAGGGTTACTCTAGCAAGTGGGTTAAAGTTAGCTCTTGTTTACAAGCAAATTTCGCCCAAATTTGTGCCTCTGTTAATGGATAAAGACTTGCTCCACAAGATTTTTGTATCACGTGGGATAAAACAAGAATGATACGCTAAAAACTTTCAGGTAAATGACATACGTGAAAACCTACCTCCCCACGTTGAAAACGCACGTCGTAAACCTCAAACATGACGCGAAAGACTTGTCACGTGACCTCCAGCGGTTAGAGGTTCGCGGTAAACTCGGATCTAAAACTCTCTAATCTGGAAGCTCTCTATGGAAAACACGTCAAATTCACGAAAAAAAAATTATCATCGTAGACAGAAAATGACTTTTTATTTTTCAGATGTTTATAATTAAGCTCAGAAATTGGATAATACTGTTCAAATTGGCCCGATTACTTGTCATTGATGACGGCGGAAAGTTTACCACGGTGGGCGAGTTATCCCTAGCAAAGCGTTTACAAGGCAGGTAGGGTAACCCTGGTAACCCTAACAACAGGGTAGCCCTCCCTCCTTGTAAACAATAAAAAAATATATATCTATCAACGGGAGCTTCGCTTTTAACCCCGGCTAAATCTATATACTAGTTGTTTACCAAAAAGTTAAGACATCAGGTTTTCAAAATGCTTTCTTTCGCTTGTAAGCAAATTAGCATTCCCATAAACACGTTTAGCACTGCTTAAAATGTATAAACTGCTGAAAATCATAAGCAGATAGCTTTTCTTTCGATTTCTTCTTCAGACATCTCTGCCGAGGCCACCACTGTGGTGTTAAGCACTTGAAAATTTAGAAAATTCAAAGTGCTGTATTTTTAAAGTGAAAGACGTTACGGGCTGAAAACTTCAAAAAATATTTATTTTCATTCGGTCCCCTTCAACCTGGTATACATACGACTTCAGAGGGCATCACTATATGGATTTTAGAATTTGATGACGTCATGGTGAAAACACTCTCAGAGTCCAGCTCCCCAGCATGACGCATGCACTACCTTCAATGTATGTGAGTGTACCGCTGTCCACACCTGTGGACAGCGGAAGGCACTAGATAACATCGACCTAAACCAGAAGAGTCATCGATATGTCAGCAGCGTCTTACAAAATGAACCCTCGACTTCCGCTCGTTTGATCGATCGCTACGGGAATGTAATTTGAGTTTAAAAAGGGTCAATTTTTGACATTAACAGTTCACATTACTAAAAACTGTTAGATCTACAATAAACTCAGCAGTATTGCGCCGAAGTACGTGGCTTATGGCCGTTCCGAGGAACTTAGCTGAGGCTGGTTTCGGTCGATGTTATTTAGTGTCGACATGCCACGAAACCAGGTTTCAGTGACAGAAGCTAAGAGGAGAAGACAACGTTTTACTGATAAGTATGTACTTTATTGACATGTTAGCTTGTTTAAAAGTAAAATCGAAGTTTATATAAACAAAGCTTGCAAATAATACATGTAAATAAAAGGCCAGGCAAAATAATCTAATAGCTTACTTGCAATCACGTGGGGAGGGGGGGACTCCCATACGAAAGGGGCGGGGATGCTCGTCGGAAATTTTGAACTAAACCTCTAAAGGAGACCAATCTGGGCGTGGCCCAACCCCTAAAAGCGATCATTTTAATCACATGACTCGAGTAAATAAAACAAATTAAAAATATACAGTTTTTTAATATTTCTTCTAGTGCAAACCGGGCCTAAAAGAGACCTTTGCGGCTAAATATGATGGTGTTTTGCCCAGAACACCCTAAGCGAGACCAAAATATGCAATTTACACCCCAGAGCGAGACGACGAGCATCCCCACCCTTTTCATTTGGGAGTCCCCCCCCCCCCCCCCCCACCCACCCAACCCCCACCCCATCTTGGGCGTTGCAGTTTTAGATTATGTTCAGTATAAAGGACACTGGCTAAGCTACCATAAATTTTCAAAATAAAAAAATTAATATTTTAAGAAATTAGGGAACCTCAATGTATTGATGCTGGGCAAGGAACATGGCAGGCCTAGGAGTGGCTGGCTGCAGTCCAGGGATAAAAGAGTTGTTTCCTTCTTGTATTTTTTGCATTGAGAACAGATCATTAGAAACATTGGCTAAAATTATCAGTTAATTGGTAAAAACAAATTAACAAAGGAAAAAAACAGCAAGAAACTTCAGTTGTCATTTGGCCGTGTTTTTCATTGGAACTAGAGACTTTTGGAGATCAACCTTTGCCTCATTGCTCTTCTCAAGGAGGGCATGTCAGTCTAAAAACAGAGACAAGAAGGGATGAATAAATATCATCATTTGTGTATATCTAATATAAGGAGGTATTTTAAAGCATTCCACATTGTAAGAGTAAGTACCTGATGAAAAACTGGATTCCTTCCTCTGCTAAGGTGCTCTGCAAACTGGATGTAGTTAGGTTTTATTAGTTTTATAGTTATGATGCAACATGTATGTTTTTGTAATTTGTTATTGAAAAAAGAGTTTAATTCTTCTTTTAAATGTTTTTATTTTTTTAATGACACAGTTGATGCAAAAATTTTTCCTTACCATGCAGGCAAACATTCCACAGTCATAGTTATTTTGTTGTACTGGAACTACCTAATGGGAACGAAATTTAAAAGAGGCCATTAAGAAATATTTCCAACAAAATACACAAATGCTTCTTTCTTAAATTTAAAGAAACACTGCAGGCGAAAGAAGTTATATTTTCATTGCTGAAACATTTTTCTGTTACCTGCATAATTTAGTGCCAATTATTTTCCCGTGATCAGCATAGATGTATTGCTGATTGTCAATGAATCTTACAAAGAGGTTACCCTATATACTGAGTAATTTTTATTTGTGTTAAGTGTTGATACTTCTTATAATTACCTTCGGTATTTCATCTATCCAAACCCCTTCGTTGAAGCATCGTCCCTTTCTCATCATCTCTTCCTTTAGAAACTACCTTCAACATAGCATTAGACTATTAAAACATCTATAGATTTCAAATTCTGACAATAGCAGTCATACTTTAAGTTTATTGTTATTCTCACCTGATATTCTTGAAGAAGGCAGGAGAAATATTTTGCTTCCCATCCTCCCAGTATGAGATTGTTTTCTGTGTGACATCCACAACCTGTGAATCAAGATGGATGTTTTAAAGTGTGAACATACAGAATAAAGAAATATGATCATCATTACTAAATATAACTATCTATTCTTTAACCATAATAATAATATATATTCAATAAAGAACAGCATACCCCAACTGAGCCCAAGGACGAGGGAGATGCAGTGGTATCAAAAGTAAGTCATAGTCCCGTATATTAATCTGCAAAAACGAAAAAGGTAAACCAATTATCTTTTTGGTATATTATAGCTATGCTTCCAACAAAACAACCTGACAGTACTAAAAAAATAGTGTTTGAGTTATTTCACCTTTTTGGTCCAGTTGGCCATCCACCTTACCCCACATCTCGATAGCTTGACATAGAAGAATGAATTAAAGCAGCAGGCTCTTGGGAATGCTGAAGACTAAACAGTAAAGGTAAGACAGAAGTCACGCAGGTTTTATTAAACTGAAATTCAGTAGTACAGGCAAAGACTCGGATATACAGGCAACTGTTATGCTTATGGTTATGCTAAAACTACAGGGTGTTTCAAAAGTTCGTTCCGATTGTAAATTGTAGTTTGCGCAAAGCATTTAATGCTTCTTTATGCAAATGTAAACTGATTCAGGTAAGAAATTTATCTAAATAACCGTTCAAAGCAATTTCAAACTAAAATTTGAAGAAATTATATGTTTTTTTAATTTTTGCCCCATCTGTACATGTACGCGAGGTTTTTCCCTCCATACTTTTCCTGCCCATTTTGAAGGTTTACTATTTTGGTATTTTTAACGTTTTCTTTTAGTTTCTCTACTCCTTCATGAAAATGAAGGCCTACACTGTTTGTGCTAGAGGTCAGACATCTATTTTTATGGTCTTCTGGCCATTCAGTCTAGAAACTTAATTGCCAAATTGTTGAAGAAGTCTGAACGATGACCGAACAAGTGGTCAAAAGTAAAGCACTTAGAAGACAAACCAAGGAGAGGATGGCCGTTTTTTCACAAACTGTGTGAGAAATATTATCGAAAAAGCTGTAAGTATATGCGTAATAATTCCACAAAACAGAATTTGCCAACTTTATACCAAAGGAGGACCGGCCGGCAAACTCACATGATGTGAACCCCCTAGAGACCATCTGGATTATCGTAGACGAGACAACATACAAAGATCCAGCCCCCAAAACACTGGGCGAACTGAGACAGTGACTACGCTTCACCTGGAAGAATGTGACTTTGGACACGGCTCTTTGGGAGCTCGTACATTCTATATCTCACCGCTTAGAAAATGTCAGAAAACATACGAGAAGACATTCTGGTTACTAATATTCTAGTTATTCAATTTTAAATGAATAATGAATATCATACTAAGTTTTACAAAAGGCTTTTTTAATAATTAGTAATATATAGATTTAGCCAGGGCTAAAAGCGAAGCTCCCATTAATAAATTTATAATTTAAATCAAACAATAAACTTGTAATTCACAAATCAGTTAACTTAAGGGCACATATGTGACTTTTTAGGGAAAGCTAAGGCTAAGTGATTTTAGAGTGAAAAAAGTCTTACATCGAATTGATAGCCGTATATACACCTATTTCAATTAAGGTTGCTTCAGAGAACAGGAGGGCATTTTGCGTGCGCATGCGTGCAACCGCTGTACAAAGAGGGTGTGATTGCGGTAATCAAAATGGCGCGGGAAATTCAAATTGTACTTTTCATGTTCATTTTTCTCGTGCTGCAGAAAAGTGCGCAGTGTGTGGAAAGACTATTTTTGGAGAGGACGGACGGCCTGCTTCTGGTTATAAGAAAGATTTTCTATCTTGCTTCGGCATCGATGCGAACACTGACGGGAAAATATGTGGACAGTGCAGGAAAGCCGTAACAGACCACCGAAAATCGGGTCAAAAGTTTTTTTTATGTAAGTACGATAAATTTCAGATCGTATCGTACATAAAATGTAATCGTCTCAAAATGAAACATTTCTAATTACAGCTAGTCGGAAAGTTCGCTCGAGGAAGGGGAAGGCCGCCGCGCAAGAAAGAATTTCCCCCAAAATGTGCCGTTTTGGATCTTACCCAAGGCGATGGAAAGAAATTAACGTCAACTGCAACGCAAACAGTGGAACGAGTTGCTGATGCTGTCGACATTAGTTCCCGTGGCATGTTAGATTTAAGTGAGTGGGAGGTAGAAGAAACGTGTTTGGGGGATCTCCTTCGTGGTCCCCTCCGCGATACCCTAATGCCAGCAGGGCTATTTGAAGAAGTAACGGACCACATGAAGCAGCTATCAAAACGTAAGACTCACAATAGTTTATAATCTTCTCTTTTATTAGGGAGGGAAGGGGAGAAATATCACAACTGCCCCTAGAAGCACACGAAACAATATTTTATTATCATCTTACAGGGTGCGACTTAAAAAAAGAAATTCAGCTACTGAAGGAGAGGATGTATCAAGAGTTTACTTTGCGCAGGAGGCCTCCAATCTACGATCCTAAAGAGTTTCAAATCTTCTGTCGTTCAGCCGGAGCCCCCACCATTTTCGATACTATATTAAACGCAATGACGGACCTAAGACATTCACAGTTAAGACTAGGCACCAGCGAAAAACGAACTGTTGCCATCATTTACAAGCTATGTTACGGACTTAGCCAGGTTTGCAACTGGTTGCAAACCGACCATGCATTGTTTCTAAAAGACTCAAATCTAAACCAAAGAGGCTTAGAAGCCCAAAGAGAAATGGGAAATTACTGTTGCCGGAGAAGAGTCAACATTCTACATGCAGAACTTGCAGAAAGTAACACAAATATGATAGGAGAACTGATTTCGGAAGCTATTAAAGAACAATGGCAACTGGTGTTAATCATTGACGATTACACTTCAATACACAGCAAACGACGTCCAAAAACCGATCAACTATGCCATCCCAAAAGTATGTGCACAATAGTAGTTAAAGTGTTTAAAAATGTCAAGGCAATTCCGAGATGTTCAGCAACAACATATCATAATGTAGACGGCATAGACATTACCTCTCGTGTCAAGACTTTGTCAAGTTCATCCTCAATGTACAAACTGGCCTTTACCTATTCATCTGCAATGCCTGCCTGGATACGTAACACGTTCTTCAATCCAGAACTCGAAAGGCACAGACTTGCCGTGCATGAATATAATGAGAATGACTCTGTGAGGACGATGAGGCAGATGACAGACGTTCATTTACTGCAATTCATTGAGCTTACTCTTAAAAGCAAGAAGGACTTTTCGGCCGCATATGACATTGTTCTGAGTACAAGAATGTCTGACTACTTAAAAAAGTTTCTTGTAATTCAGCCTGGAGACTGGCCTGCGCAGTTTCACAGTAGACAGATTATTTACGAAACGCTGCAAAAATACTATCGATCCTCCCCCGATACACTTCATGGTACACCCATTCCTACGGATCATGAATATACAACACCATTTAATTCTGGATATCGTCAGTGGGCAACCGCCGAAGAAAGTCCTGCACACATCAATAGTCAGCCTGCCATCTTATCTCTTATTCCATGTATAGGTCCTCTTCACATCTCTCTGAACGGCAGAGAAACAGTATTTAAAGATTTTGTGGGCTTCTTTAAAAATATTTACAATAATCTTTTTCCCAGAAGCAAGTTGCCAAAAACTCCCAGGCCATGGCGCATTAGTCTTATTCTTGAAGTCGTTTATGGAGGCTGGCTGTTTATCAGGGAAGCTGTGAAAGAAAAATTCAAAGTTTGTAAAGACATAGAGTACATGACATTGCTAAACTTGTTAGACAATTACATACCACTTGTTCTGACAATTTACAGCACATCGTTCAAGCTAAACAACTTCTTTGAATACTTCAATGCAATGATACGAATATGGACTATGTTCATGTGTCTCGAGCGGCATCATTATGACAAGGCTCCTCTTGTGTGGATAGCGATGTGTACTTACTGGGGGATAAATAACCCTGACCTATATCTCATGCTTCGTTTGTTTTAGTCATTTTTGATGAGTACCCTGTGGAAAATGCCCATAGCATCATAAAGATCAAAGACAAGTGACAGTGACACAATTGAACAGATGCAGCAGAAATCAAAGGCTTCATTTCAATCAAAAGCAGCGCAGCATTCATTTAAATCTTATTTTTCCCCTCCTTCCAGCTTTACCTTCAGTGCTAACCAGCTGAAATATCTAAAAATGAAGGGTGCAGCATTAATTTCTTCAATATTAATAAAGATAGCCCAGAATCCGGGAAAAGGGGAATTCAGAGGCAAGGGGAAAAACCTGAGGGTGGTTTTGCCAAGAATCTTTGGACCAGACCCTGTTAAAACCAAAATACTTCCTCTAGGCTATTGCTCTGAGATTAAGCCTGATCCCGACAAGATATGCGACATGCCAGGTTGTACTGTAACAAATGATGCTGAGTGGGTTCTCCTTGAAGGATGTTCTCACTCATTTCACCTCACTTGCCTCTCAGAAATCCAACACTGCCCACTGTGCCAAAAATTTATACAGCAAAAAGCAGATAGCCTAGGAACCACAGCAAAGAATGCAATCCTCAACCCCAAAAACAGAAACACAGAGAAAAACAAAGGCAGTGATTCAGTAACACCACAAGATGAATCTAACTTGCTTGACACATCAAAGGAACCTACATGTAATGTACCTAACAGTGAAATAAAGGATTTGGATGCCAATATTACTTACTTGATCAATCAAATATCTACCTTATCACCTATTGCCCCTCCATCACAAAGGAAACACTCTAAACAACAGCAACCCACTACAGTTACTAAACCACCCCACTGTAAGAAGTGCGGCCATCTAGTCAAAGGGCATAAAAGACCAAAAGGAAATCAAGTTAAGTGTGAGCAGTGTCCTGGGGGTATATGTACATCTACTGATGCTGATAGATGCAATTGTAACTGTGAGTGGCACAGTACAGACACATCACAACAACTTCACTCAATCACTAACCAGCAAGTGTTACAAACACCCACTAATCAACTAGCTCTTCACGTCACACTCCATGGCAGTGTTAAAGAATGGTTATTACCACCTCAAATTTGTCAGTCTATGATTTTTGGTGTTCCAATAGGAAGTAATGCATGTACCATCATAGCAACAATTGGGGCAAGCAAATTCCTTTCTGGAGAGCTAATAATACCTACAAATGATGAAAACGTTCTCCGAACTGTGTCAGCATTTGCTGGTATCATCAAGTGTGGTAACATTATGTACAGGCAAATCAACTTACCATCAGGCCAAGTTCACCTTGACGTCAGAGTAGCTATCGCCACAAGGAGTGACCAGTTCTCCTTAATGATCACAGAAGACATTGGCATATTTTCAACTGAATTTCTACAAAGTAAAATGCAGGAAATTGTTCAGATATCAGAGGGCACATGTACAATATTAATTGTTCCACCCGACAAGTCTATACTTATTTGCTTTGACCATACACAGAGAATAATGGCTTTATTTGAGAGTCATAAACACCAAGGATATGGTGGTCTGATTGCTGTAGGGTGTTATGATGATATCAGAAGATTTATTATGTATATTGAGCACATGGTTGCTCGGGACTGGCAGACCAGAATTCCTGGTACAAATATGACTGTTCTCAAGACAAGAAGTGTAAATTTATAACTATCTATTGACATCAAGTAATGGCAAATTGCAGATGAAAAACGATTTTTTGGCCCCATAAGAAATATATTTCTGAAAAATACATTAATCGCTGGTTAATTTAACACCATATTTAATTTGGGGAGAAAGGCTAGATTTTGAGTTTTGCAGCCAAATACTATGTAAATTACTGTAATAAATTATAAAGGAATAGTGTACCAGCAGAAAGCATTAAAAAATTTCACATTTGAGGTTGATTGCACTCATTTTTTCCCCTTGCTATTAAGAAAGAGTGATAATATCATAGTGTGAAGCTTTCAGGGGGAATGCTCGATTTTGTAAACAAAACCACATTTGAACATTTTGTGAATAAAATACCCTCCAGCAATGTACGATGAAAGAAACTACAAATTACCACACCCAGCGATTTTTCTGAGTTTTAATTATTGTGCCCAGCTATCGTTGAGGTACTCCAGAATACATTAAGCATCAGTAAACGCTGGGGAGAAAGGCTGGATTTGGAGATAACTTAATCCAGAAACCCGTGAAATAGTAATTTTTGCTGGAAAACACAAAACTCAACTACGTTTCTCTTAAAATATGAATGTTTGATCACATCCGTATGTACTAAAAAATGTCGTATCACATGTAGCTACTCACTTGCTGCAGTGCTTTGACGGTTTAACTTCTTCTACAGTTTCAAAGAAAGGCTTGACATTCAAGCTCGTAGCAATACTTCGTCGCCATATTGTCCTCGTTGAATGTTTCACACAGAAAATATCCAAGCTAATAGACGGCATTCAAAGCCCAAAGAAGGCCGACTATAACCACAGCAAATAAGTACGGATGTCAAAGAACCTTTCAAGCGAAAAACAATTGAAATTGCCGCTATTCCCGGAGAGAAATTCAAACGCGAGTTGCCAAGAAAGTGTCAACAAAGCACACTTCAGCGCCAAATCTGCACAGGGCAGCCCACGGCGACGCATGCGCACACAAAATGCCCTCCTGTTATGTAGGAGAGTAAATACGAAAAAGGAATTTTCTGTCAGTGCTGCATTATGGACCTTAAACACAAGCATTGTGCTGCTTTATTGTTGTTTAAAACAATTAAGCTTAATAGCTCAACTTCAAATGAACGTACGACCGTTTTAGTAAAGAAAAATGAGAAGAAGCAGATCGGGAGAAGAAACTAAAATGTAGTTCCTTTGTAAACCTCACAAGCATCGACATCTTTTTACAAAAGAGTGAAAAAATACCCATTTATCGAAAGGTAACGACAGCACTTACCTTTTCGGCCAGTCTCCCACTATTAAAATGAAATCATCGAAGAAAAGGATTACAAATCGATGTAGCAAAGCTTAGGAAAAAATAAAAGTCCTGTTCTTGTTCTCTGCAGTACAATGGATACACGTCATCTCTATCTTTGTTGTGACTGAACGAATGAAGAAAGTTTGGCAGCCGCGTTCAGAAATTCGCCCCAAAACCGTCAAAACACGGGTGCTAGGATCCGGTCTTTCATCGTCCCGTCCGAGTGCGGCCATCTTGGTTTCTGAACGTTCGGATCGATCTAGATCTTTGAGATCTTTGTGCATATGCTGAGTCTTTTTTCACCGGTCAAGTTAATTAACAATATGTGAGGGACAAGCTTGAGATCTGAACTGAGGTCAGAGTAAAGGAAACTGCTTGAGCTTTGTGCATAGCCTTGAGTTCGCAAGTGAAGATCGAAGTCAGTCTCCGTTCATCGATATTTACCTGTCGTTATACGGAAGCAGAAGCTCAATGCATGCCGAATGGAAGGAAAAAAGTACGTTAAAGTGAGAACGCACGGCTGTATTTTGATCATTTTAATTACACTTCACAATTTTTCTTGCTCTTTTTGATTTAAACTTAAGCTTCGATGCATGCACGAATGCATGCAAGTAATCTAGGGGCCGATAGTTTCTTATGTGTGTTTCTATCAAATTCTGAGATGGTCCTTAAAAGGCAATTTCATTTGCAGACTTGCTAATAGAATCGAGAAGGACTAAACTGAGTTTGCTTTTTAATTGACATTGAAGGGAACTGATACTTTTAATTTATATCCGTTTTGAGGCGTTTTGCACAATTTATTTTAAATTACAGTTACACGTTATAAATGTTTCCATTAAGAAAGAGCAGTAGCTAGGTACAATGTTATGCCTTTTAATGGTCATTTATACTGCTGCAGTAGATTTGAAGTATACTTATTTCCCACTGCAAAAGAAGGAAGAATAGTACTTTAAATAAAGCAGTGTCAGTTATACTGCTGTAGTAGATTTAAAGCATACTTATTTCATACTGCAAAAGAAAGAAAAGCACTCCTACATCAAAAGTATACTCTAGGTATACCCTTCAAATTATACTTAGAGTGTACTGCAATTCATGCAGTACATTAGGGGTATACTGGAAGTATACTTATCATCAGTAATTCCTGATACCATATACTCTGAGTATACTGGAAGTATACTTCTCTATCAAAATTTTTTGTAAGGGTTAATACAAACGTGCATAAACTGGCCTCATAAACTGCGCTCGACTTCATGAAATTAGATATAAAAAAACAAACACATACACTGTATACAATAATTACTCAGGCTTACCATTCGAGATGCAGCTCCTGAAAGCCATCAAGTAAGGCCAGAATCGCTTGAGGGACTTTTCAACCCGCATCCAGCAAGGCGAAAAACGAAAACGATGTCATCTGAAATCGGATTTCCAACTTTGACAAGCGGCGCATTTCTCAACCAAAAATTTAATAAACAAACCAGCCATAAATAACAGAAGACAGTTGATAGCAGCTCTATTTCATTTTATGCCTCCAGTGGAAAAAGACAGTAAAAAACATCACAAGTTGACAGAAAACTCTGTCAGCTTCAGCTGTCAAAGTAAACAAGTTTCAAGATGCTGTTTAAATTTTCTGCATGAACTCACCTGTCAAATTTTGACCAATCAGAGCATAAAAATTGGACGGTGGTAGAGCGTGATCAACGCGTGACTATGGTGAGAAAAGTGAAAAGCCTCTGTCTTCCCTGCTTGTAATTTTAAATGACTGGCTGAATTTTCGCGTCCGAGATCAGCTTGAAATCAAAATGTTGATAGCGCGGGGCCATAGTGACATTAACACAACACTTTTTGTCATCATGTCATTATTTTGCTGCCGTTCTCTTTGCCTTTGTACTGTATTTCTCTTTCGCGCTGCCTTTGTCTATTCATTGTAGCTCTGTTTCGTTCTGCTTGCCGGCGTTTTCACTATAACTTTTTCTCCTTCTTCTTGCCCTGACTCTTTCTACTTGCCGACTTTCTTCGCTAAAATTTTGTCTTCTTCCTCTACTTCTAACGCGCTCTCTTTGGCGATCGTCTTCGCTTGCTCTACGCGTGTTGACTCTTGCTCTCTGCCGTTCACCTTCTCTTTGCTCTCTGCTTAAAACCTGTCGTCTACACGCTAAAATCTCTCTGCTGTTGTTTGCTGACATAATAGCTTTCTTAAGTTGTAATAAAAAGTTATAAAGGCTCTGTAGAAAAATCTTTTTGCTATTAAAGTTGCTTTGAAATTTCTTTTTTCAAAATCAGTTGCGCGATATAATTGCGCGACGATTTCCCGCCAAAACATCTCTACTTTCCCCTACCCCGAGAGTCCATGCGGACTACTTTCCACTACCGGGAAAGTCCGTACGGACGGACGTACGCTGACGTCATAACCAAAATTTCTCGGCTGGATAGTTTACCAAATTATCTTAGTTATGGTACTCCGCTCGCGCGCGCTTCGCGCGCGCAAGAAGCTCCGCTAAAATTTAAGAGCGGATGTCAGCAAGAGCCATAATAGGACAGAGAGGGACACTCAGGGCGTTGGCCGGGATATCTTAATGCCAAAAAAGTTATTTTTAGAACTATGCGGACCATGCGAAAACAGTTTCCGGTAAACTGGTTGACTTCCGGAAGACTCGCTTTCAGGATTTCAGGGCGCCAAAGCGAGGCCGCGTCAACAAATAAAAAAGTGACGGCACAAGTGGTAGGACGACGTGAAGTTGATAAATTAGCCGTCTTCAACAAAGAACCTACCATAGAAACTCCTTAAAACTTCTGCACAAAAGGGTCCTTTACAAGCAACGGTAGAAATCGGTAAAAGTGACCGCGTGACCATCGTTTTTGTTTGAACAGCTGGAAAGAGGACAAGTAGCATTGCGGCCCGGATAAGCGTTTAAGACAAAATGCGCGGGTCCTACAAAGACGACTGTACAAGCAACCATGTGGAGGTATTTTCTATTGAAAGAGGAAGGAAAAGAACGTATAAAGGTTTCCAGTATTTTTGTCACGGACATGACCGGGAAACTTGTGGAACACACCTTTTCCTGCTTGACTGATATTTTGTTCCGCACTTCACATTGGACAATTACCAATTCTTTATTGAACACGAGGTTAATAGAAGCGGAGGTTAATGTTCCTAAATCAGTAAAGAAACCAAAAAGCTCAATTTGATTGACGGATCAAATCATGCGTGGAAATCGGTAAACAATAGGTTTCATCTTTACAGAATTTTCAAACATTGCAAATCAAATCGGAAACAATAGCCTAATGGGTTATATGGAATCGCCAGAAGTTCAAATTGTACTTTCAAGCCTAAGAAGAAAAGTAGAGCTTTGCTTTCATTTGTCGACTCGCCAAGTTACAGGAAAAAGGTTTTTTGTGCAGCTAATTTGTGCTGTTCATTGTAAGTGCAGACAATGGTGGCCCGGTTGCTTGAGGTAAGGAGCCGTTTCTCTGTAGTCTTCTCTGTCCTGTTTAATTGAAATCTCGAGCTTTCGTTAACATTTGCTTTCATTTTTTTTTCTCATAAGTCAGTTGAATTTGATTTCGGGGGAAAATTTGTCTTCAAAGGAAATGTTGAGTTCACCCACCCCTTCTACTCGATTAAACTGTAATGGTCAACATTCCATCGAGCAAAAAATATTGAAACTTTGAAGTATTTTCATACCTTCAAAAGAGTGGACCCTAGGATTTTGCCAAATTCTGAAAGGTTCTTACTCTAAAAAAAATTAGCAAAACAAGGAGCTCACGAATTATTTACTCGCGAGGTTAAAGCACTATCACTGAGTGTGTATCCTGAAACCGATTTTTGATTGTAAAAACTTTATTTGTGTAAGGTTATTTGTGTTTTTCATGTTGTAAACGGTGTTGAAATAAATACGACAGTATGATAATCTCATCAGGAGTTTGCTTTACCAAGCCTCATATTTCCCCCATACACCTGTAATAATTAACCTTTACAGATCCTGCACCACAATCTATAGGTAAGATTTCCATACAACCCCAAACATTTGTTATGTGTGTTAAATAATATATGCTTGCTGCATGCATAATAAATGTAGAGGTTTGGATGCAAAGGACCTTTTGATGTTGTGTTTGCCACTTATTGATCCAGCAAGTTTTGTCTACTTTAGTAAGCACTCATGGTGTTAGGTGTCGGCTGCTGAATGTAGTCTTTTCTTTTTTTCTCTATAGAAAGCACTCAAACGTGTTAAGAATATAAACTAATGCAATAAGTTCAAGCTGTGTATAGCTTCTTGTTTACGATTATGTCTTATTTCTTGTACCTCCCCTCCTCAGTGAAAGCCTAATTAACTCATTTTCTACATTGTATGGTATATTGCAGACCCCATATTAAGCAGACACCCTGTATTCAGCAGTCGAATAGCTCAAAATGTGGCAAAACATTTCTTTCCACAATTTAAGAAAAAACAAGGCAGTATTTAGTGGATATCTCTAATAAGCAGAAAGCAGCAAAGTTTGTGTGGATGTCCCCCTAATTCTAAAAATTATACAGGTTTTTTTATTTATTTATAACAACCTTGTATGCATAAAAATAGGTGGTAAAAAGAAGGATGAGTGAGGGTGCAAAGAGAGAAGAACTGAGTCCTTATGCCAGGCTGGCTCCCTCCCTGAAGATATAATATAAAATACAACATATAAAGGTTTCATAAAACTGGTACATCATTTTTATGTTGTGTGTCTTTTAGACTGTGAGCAGTCTCTCTTCAGGTTGAAAATCTGTAAGCGAGAGTATTTGAGCAGCGAAGTTGTGTGAGTTGCGAGGGCGCAAATTCGAATACTCTGCTCAAATACTCTCGCTTACGCATTTTCAAGCAAAAGAGAGACTGCTTGCAATCTATATGTCTTTCAGTGTCTGCAAACTTTTCTGTTGTTTTCTGACAGGTTGAATTGAAGGAACAATAATACTAGCAATCATGAATTCTCTTTTAAGATATCTGCATGACCTTGCCACGGAATTGATACTGGGGAAAATAATGTACAAGTTTGACAAACAGTGCAAGTTCTATATTTTGGGGCAAGGGAGCACTTATTTATTTATTTATTATTTTTTTATACTTCTTTTAAACTATGTGGCTGCCAATGCATTTGGGATTTGAAATTTGAGGAATACTGGGAAGAGTGTGACCAAGTGAGTGACACACACATTATTGTGAAAGGTTTGAACCCAGGAGTCATTTCAAAAGTATGTTGAGTTTGATCGTCCGGGTCAACGTAGTCACTGTCAACAACAACAGTCTTATTCAGGACTACGTTCACCCGGATGATCAAACTCAACCTACACATGTTATTGTACACACTACATTAATATTAATTTGTCTCCTTCTAGATGCTTTCCTCTACATTGCCTCCTTCAAGCCATTGTATGAATAGTTGCAATTGATTCAGTCACACACTATGTTTTATTGCTCCAGAATGTTTCTCTCAATGCAACCCTGGCATGCAGGTGCATAAATTGATTAACTCACCAATGAAAGAAACTTGACCTAATTAAGAGGTCAAGGTGTGACCAAAGGTTTTATTTTAATGTGATACTGCCATTTTTAACTTAAACCCTTCCTCAATGAAGGTCATATTCTCAAATACTGATCAGCTTAACTGATAATAACAGCCTCAATTTCCCGTGATGACTTAGTGGTTGCATGAGGCCTGATCAATCATAATGTGCAGGCCAGCAACATCTGAATTTATTAGATTATTTAAAGGGAAAGATTGGGGTGTCATGGTGGATGCCTTAAAAGCAAATGATCACACAAACTTGCTCTGCCTGCAGACTCGGCTTTAAGGGCATCAGAAATGCAACATTAATATCAATAAAGTCAATGTTTAAACATGTTGAAATGCAAAAAGGTGCTCACTTTACTATTGTCTGTATTATACTTTTGATTGGTTTAGGCAGCAAAATTCAAGAAAAATGTGCAAAGCAGCATGTATATGAATGCTTATTACAAAATCTTATGAGTCTGAATAAAACAGATGTCCCATGCATTACGTCTGGAACATAAAATTAATGTAAAGTTTTCTTCAGTTGGCTATAATGTTTGCAGCTCTAATGATTGGTTGAAACCTTTTAACACAAAGAAAATACCCCTTAAAATGGGTATGGATACATTTATTTTTGAAAACATTGTTTTTTCTGAAAATGGTTAGAAACTCTTCAAACATACTTAGCTATTCATCTGCTTAACATAGGATGTAACTTTTAATATGGGGTCCGCTTAAATATAAGTTTGTATTTTTTTCTGTGTGGGAGGGGGTAAAAAAAATAAGACACAACTCAGTAAGAAGCTATAAACAGCTTGAACTTATTGCAGTAGTTTTTATTCTTAATACTTTTGAGTGCTTTCTATGACGAAAAAAAGAAAAGACTACATTCAGCAGCTGACACCTAAAAACATGAGTTTTTACTAAAATGGAGAAAACTTGCTAGACCAATAAGTGGCACACACAACATCAAATGGTCCTGTGCATCCACGAATGCCTGAAGTTTGAATTATGCTGTGGTACGATTTGCATTCAAACCCCTACACTATACATACAGCAAGCTTACATTACTTAACACACATAATGAATGCTTGGGGTTGTATGGAAATCTTACCTACACATTGTGGTGCAGGATCTGTAAAAGTTAATTATTACAGGTGTATGAGGAAAATATTAGGCTTGGTAAAACCACATAAAGTAAACAAACGCCACATGAGATTATCATACTGTCGTATTTATTTCAACATGAGAAAACACAAATAACCTTACACAGAAGTATTGCGACAGAGTTATACGCTTCGGGGTTATATGCTTCTGCCTTACACAAATAAAGCTTTTACAAGCAAAAATCGTTTTCAGAATTCAGTGATCTTTGTGGTGTTTTAGCCTCTCGAGTAAAAAATGAGATAGCTCGGTGTTTTGCCAATCTTTTTTAGAGTAAGAACCTTTCAGAATTCGGCAAAATCCTAGGGTCCATTTTTTTGAAGGTAAGGAAGACTTCAAAGTATTCAAGAACGTTTTCCGATCAACTTTACTGAGCAGTATTTTTCGCTCAATGGGATGTTGACAATTACAAATTGAATAGAAGAGGTGGTTTCTGCGTAAACTCAACATTTCCTTCAAAGGCGAATTTTCCCCAGAAATCAAATTCAACTTGTGACAAAAAAAAAGTAAAAGCAAATCTTTACGAAATTTCGAGATTTCAATGTCAAGAAAACTACAGAGAAACGGCGCCTTACCTCGAGCAACCGGGCCACCATTGTCTGCACTTATTAAAGAACAACACAAATTTGCTGCACAAGAACCCTTTTTCCCTAACTTGGCGAGTCGACAGATGAAAACAAAGCTCTTCTTTTCTTCACAGGCTGGGAAGCAGAATTTAAAGTTCTGGCTATTCCATATAACCCATTATTAGGTCATTGTTAACGAAAGGATTTTTAACTGCGATTTGATTTGCAATGTTTGAAAATTCTGTAAAGATCAAACTTTTGCACATACCGATTTTCACACATGAATTTATCCGTGAAAACCGTCGATCACATTGAACTTAAATGGTTTCCTTACTGATTTTTAATCTTGCTGAATAGTGGCTTTAGGAATATTAATCTCGCCGCGAATATTTCGCTTCTATTCACCTAGTGTTCAAGAATAATTGTTAATTGTCCAATGTGAAGTATGGTACAAAATATCAGTCAAAGCAGGGAAAGGTGTTTTCCACATGATTCCTGGTCATGTCTTTGAGAAAAATACTGGAAACCTTTATACGTTTTTTTCCTTCCTCTTTCAACAGAAAATACGTCCACACGGTCGCTTGTACGGTCGTCTTTGTAGGACCCGCGCATTTTGTGTAAAACGCAATGCTACTTGTCCTCTTTCCAGCTGTTCCAACAAAAACGATGGTCCACGCGGTCGCTTTAATTGTATTTCTACCGTTTCTTGTAAAGGATCCGTTTGTGTAGAAGTTTTAACTATTTTCTATGGTAGGCTCTTCGTTGAAGAAGGACAATTTATCAAGTACACACCCTCCACATTGTCCCTCCACTTAAGCAGCCATTTTTTTCATTTATTGACCCCGCCTCACTTTAGCGCGCTGAATCTTCCGGAAGTCAACCAGTTTACCGGAAACTGTTTCCGCATGGTCCGCATAATTCTAAACATAACTTTTTTGGGATTAAGGGCCTCTTCATATGAGCCCGGTTGACCGGGCTGGCTCGGTTACCGGGATGAATTTTGCTTTGGGTTCATATGAGAAATTTCAGCCCGGTTTCCGAGATGAGAAAAGGTCAAAGATCCTGGGTACGAGTTCTGGCGCCAAATTTAGGAAACAAAGCAAACAGAGCGAAACACAAAAATTTTAACTTTTGGGCCTATCTTAGCATCGGTAACTCTTAAAGCTGTATCACTGCAGTTAAATGGGATGCTTATGATGTGGAAAATACAGCAGGTAATGCAAGACGATGCCATCCGGACCGCCAGAATTCATCCCGCCGTTCATCCCGGTAACCGGGATGAAGTGTTCATATGGCAAAATTTCCAGCCCGCTTACCGAGATCTCGGTTGGAAAAACCGAAATCTCAGAAACCGAGCCAGCCCGCCCTCTCATATGAACACATCGAAAATTTTAGAAAGGATTTAGAGGTGAGGCGAGATCTCGGAAACCGGGCCAGACCGGTCAACCGGGCTCATATGAAGAGGCCCTAAGATATCCCAAAGGCGTGACTGGGAGTGTCCCTCCCTGTCCTATTATGGCTCTTGATGTCAGTAAATATCCACCAGAGGTCTACAAAAGTAAAAAAATCGAAAATTGTCAAAAAAATTCAAAAAGTAGCACTAGGTAAGCTATTAACATAAATGTAATTTTTACTTCGATCCGATAATTATTTTCCACGTACG
This sequence comes from Porites cylindrica, assembly GCA_964035525.1. Classification (NCBI taxonomy): domain Eukaryota; kingdom Metazoa; phylum Cnidaria; class Anthozoa; order Scleractinia; family Poritidae; genus Porites; species Porites cylindrica. The sequence continues at coordinate 50,374,220 of OZ037776.1, read as the reverse complement.
GGGGGGGGGGGGGGGGTATTGGTTTCGCGGCTTTCGGAAGGGGGTTTTCCAGACCCGAGACCATGTGTCACAAAAAAATAGTTTTAAAATTCAAATCCATTGTAATGCGGACAACAAATAACTTATTCAGGAGAGTACATAATTGCACACATTTTAAGCGGTGATTTACTCAGTTTGAAGGAAAATATAATATTTTGGAGATTTTTCATTATTTTCAATATTTTGTACGTTTTCGTTCAATGAAAAAATGGCAAATTTCAATGCCCCAAATCGTCAACTGGTACCTCGATTTCAGTAACGAGTCTTATACCACTTTAAAAAGCGTTATCTCTTCTTTCAAAATCTGTTTTCAAAACCATGGCAACTTAAAAGAAAATTTTTGAGACCAAAAAATACAAGTAGTACTTTTCTGAAATTTGAGCTTTCCAGACTCGGCGGGCCGATGCTAAAAACTCGGAAAAATACAATAAGAAATCAGTTTGAGCAACAGTGGTTTCATGTTGTCATTTTTCAGAAACCAAGACGTGTTTACACGGCGATCTGATATAAATTAATGCCGTTTGCTATCAAGAAAGGCAGATTTAAGCTGTCAACTCCTGCCAAGTGCACCAGTCACGTGAAGTTGTCAAAGGGAGAGCAAAGCACTCATATTAAAGAGTCTTAAAATTCAAAACGTTTTACGTCCATGAAATCAGATTTTAGCGTAAAAAGCAACGTTGTGAATGTCTGTTGTTCGTACCTTAGCATGGTGTTTCCATATATTGGAAATGTCAAGTATCCACACGGGAGAACATACCAACAACAACGTTTTAACTCCAAGCGCCGAAAGATCGTAAACGGCAAAGATTGCGTTACATTTCACAGAACGACCGCTTACCAGCGTCGTCACTCCTTTTTTCGCTGGAAGCTACGAGGAGTTTTCATTCCGTCATGAGTGATTTTTGATCATCGCTTCCTTGAAACTCGGTACGACCACGGACAGATGATAACTGAGGACGTTTCGTCAAGACTCCTGTTGTTCAGTTTCAGGCTTTAGCAGGTGCGTAGCCAGGATTTTTCCGGAGGTACGCCCAACTTTTTCTACATCGTCTCTCTCCCCCCCCCCCCCCCCCTCTCCCCCCTACCCCAAATCTCAATATTTTTTAAGGACCTTTATTAAAAGTGGGGTTAACGGTTGTAAGCAAAAGCATTTTTGCTGTTTATGAAATGACACAACCTCTAAAATTCCTTAATTCTGTCGGCTTGTTATGTTTATGGACGTCAACCATTTATCATTAATTCAGCTATTAAAAATCAAGCTTGTAGTACCTCTGACTTTAGTTTACAAATGATTCTTTTTACCCCTTTTTGTCACATTATTTTTAACCGACAAAAGCACCACACATTGACGTAATTGTGCCCTACTTCGTCTACTGCGAAGACAGGTCGTGGAGAAAACAACGCGTTCACGCTTTACATCATCAACCTTGCTATATAAATAAATCATCCAAGATTAGGTTCTTAGATTAGTTGTCGTCGCTTCTCTGAAAACCGATTTTTTTAGTTATGTTTATTTCATTTTATTTTTTCTCCTCAACTTTTTCGGATACGCACGTGCGAACCGTGCGTGCAAGTAGCTACGCCCCTGTTTAGTCTCCTTAGCCCACCGCTTAAAATGTGTGCAATTATGTACTCTCCTGAATAAGCTATTTGTTGTCCGCATTACAATGGATCTGAATTTTACAACGATTTTTTTGTGACACATGGTCTCGGGCCTGGAAAACCCAGTCCGAGAGCTTTGAAACCAATAACCCCCCCGTACATGGAAAATAATTATCGGATCGAAGTAAAAATTACATTTATGTTAATAGCTTACCTAGTGCTACTTTTTGAATTTTTTTGAGAATTTTCGATTTTTCTCTTTTGTTGACCTCTGGTCGATATTTACTGACATCCGCTCTTAAGCTAATAAAAATCGGAACGAACGTTTGAAACACCCTGTATTTTCTCTTTTCCTTTGGCTTGAGTATTAGTAGCGATCTATATCTGTCTGATTTCATTAAAACATGGGCACTAGGCTTTTGCCTGCAGTCCAGTGTCCAAAAAATTAGGGGGCTGCCCTAACATCAGGCCAGGGGGTCAAAACTAGTGGGGTAGGAGAGGCTGTTTTGACACAACCCCTCCAGTAGTGTTAAGTTGAGCTTTTGACTGACAACTACCTTTTTCTTAATTTGCCCTAGCCAGCTGAATCAGGCCTCTGCTGAGAATGATTATCATGACAATTGCAGAGCTCAGTGCGAGGCGTGGACAGTCACCCATTGTCCTGGGTGGGGAGGGTCAAGTCAAAGTCTTGATACGACACAATTAGCATAGGACCTGTAGGGCTCCGACTTGTAGACACTCAATAAAGCCATGTTTTCATAAATTCAGTCAGATATCAAACACGTGAAAAAGGAATTTGTCGGTGAAGAACATACAATACGTTTTATTTCTTTAAGGGTGTAAAGGTTTGGGATTGGGGTATGGGGCAAGGAAAAGTTGGAACATACATTATAGACCCGCTGATATATATGTTAGTAATTTTATCCTGCTTAAACCAACTTCCCTTGAACCATAAGGGAGTGCTATGCGCAAAGACCTTAACTACCGGAAGGCTTTTGACTGAGATCTCTCCTTATGGCACTTGGTCAAGTACCCTCCCCTGGATTGTTATAGTAGATCTTTACTAATAATTTTCCGAACTTTTTAAACTTTCTAAGCTGAAAGTCGAAAAAGCTGAAATACATCTGTTTCAGACTCTGAGGACAGCAATAAACACACTCTTGCTCGATTTTTTTTATTCAGGTCTTTTTAAGAATTTAATTTAATTTTTTTTTTTTCAGAACCACTGCAGACATCCGGTTAGGTTTCGGTCGATGTTAGATAGTAGGGAGCTTTAGCAACGACGACGGCGACGGCAACGAGGACGTCAAAAAAGCAATAGGTTTATGTTAGCAAAACAACAAGTTTGCACGTGCATCATGCTTTTTGTACATTTCTTTACCGTCCTTGCACGACTACGACGTAAAAATGCCTAATGGCAAGTTTTATGGAGGACGTAAACAAGCGACGACGAATCTCTTTTTCTCTCTCTAAACTTGAGTGCGATCCTCAAGAAATCAACTCCAGGGAAATTCTCCTACACTTGTCATTTTCAGCAAATTAGAGTAAACGCGACAAAGATTGAAAAAACGGGAATTCATTTTATAACTGACGTTTTCGCTGCCGTTGCCGTCGTCGATGCTAAAGCTCCTAGTATTTCGTGGGGTGTCGACACTAAATAACATCGACCGAAACCAGCCTCAGCTAAGTTCCTCGGAACGACTATAAGCCACGTACTTCGGCGCAATACTGCTGAGTCTATTGTAGATTTAACAGTTTTTAGTAATATAAACTGTTAATGTCAAAAATTGACCCTTTTTTAACTCAAATTAACATTCTCGCAGCGATCGATCAAATGAGCGGAAGTCGAGGGTTCATTTTGTAAGACGCCGCTGACATATCGATGACTCATCTGGTTTAGGTCGATGTTATTTAGTGCCTTCCGTGGACAGAGACCATGTCACCCCTCCATACTTCGCCATGTATATTGTACTTATTGAGAATGTGTTACTATTTCATTCAGCCCGAAACCCAGTTGTCACTACATAATAAGTTACCACAGCAGGCGGTGTTGGACACGGTCCGAAGGGCATCATGGGGAAAAAATCAAAAACGGCTCATTTGCATCTGACCTTCGCTTTGTTCACATCTCTCGTTACGCCATAAAAATACCGGGAGAAATAGTGTGATATGGGCATTACAGGTCTTCTTCCGCTTTTAAAGGACATAACATGCGATGTTCATTTGAGATCTTTCTTCGGAAAGGTGGCCGCAATCGACGTTTACTGCTGGCTTCACAAAACTGTTATTTTCTGTGTCGAACAGATAATTTTGGGATCGAAGCAACTCGGTACGTATCAACACTTCGTTCTTACATGTGCCTAAAGTGCTTGATTTTGAACGTAAGCTTCTCTTTCGCGCTCTTCTCACCTCAGATTTTTTTTTCAGATACATTGACATGTGCGTGAAGGATACTGATCTTCTCATCGAAAATAATGTGCAACCTATTCTGGTTTTCCAGAAGAAGCTGGAGGGCAAGGCAAATGTGGAATCCTCCTCGCTAACTTGTTGTTGTTGAGGACAACAGCAAGTTAGCGGAGGTTTTCTAGACATTTTTTTCCGTACGAATTCAGTTTTATCTGTTCGTTATGTGTCGGTCAAATCGAAGCGTCAACATGCCCCCCCCGGGCATTTGACTTTTTTGAAAATTATTGTTCAAATTCCCCCCTACCCGGGCCAAAATGTCGTTCAAATACCCCACACTAGGGTCCATTCAGGTGATCAAATGCCCCCACCCTGGGGACATTTTACAGGCACAAAAATGACAGAGGAATGGCGGAAACGCCTTCAGTTGTCGAATAAAATCTTTACAAATATAACAAAAACTGAGAAACACTGTTAGCGTATTTACTACGAACAAAATTCTCGTGCAAAGCGGCGGTAATCGCTGCTTCAAGGTCACTGAATGCTCAGCTTTTCTTCGTCATGCAACATACAAAGCGTTCTATAAAAAAAGATTCCACCTATTGAGATTACTACATCATGACCATTTCACTGACATGCAAGTAGTTGACCTGAGCTTTTTATTTTATTTTCTGTTGTTGTATTGAATCGCTGGTATAGGTATCGTATTTCAATGTAAACACAACAAAAAAATACATTCATACATTCAAAGCCTGAATCCAATTAAAAATTTTCAAATTTAAATACTTCAAATACGGCACAAAGCTTGCTTAAGCCCTTTCCTCGTAACCAATTGGCCACAAAGGCACAATCTTTTCCACGAAAATCCTCTAACACCGCGTTCCCTATGATAGCTCACCACGCCAAAGATTTTACATGAAAGCGAGGGTGCAGTTCAAATTCCCCACCCCTAAAGCATGGGGATCAAATTCCCCACCCCTTGGAAGACTCTGATCATCAAATTCCCTCCTCCCCGGGACGGCAAAGGTGTCAAATGCCCGGGGTATGCCCGGGGGGGCATGTTGAAGCTTCGATTTGACCGATACATTATTTTTTGTATGATTTATTAGGAATCATGAAGAATCTCGCACAGAAGGTTTAACTCTTTGCGGACAAGGGCAGAGGGAAGAAGCCAAGGAACTATTCAAAAAGGAGGGCCTAAGGGCCGCTTCGATGACATATATATTACTAGACTGCAAAACAGTCGGTTTTTTCTCAAAATCAGTAAAGGAATCGGTAAAGCGTGGCGTAAGAGCTTCACACGCCCTACGAGAGAAAAAAAACCGACTGTCCGTTTTCCATACAACGAGTTCGTTCCGACCAGGGGGTTCAAAAATGTCGTCGAGCTGTCAAAAATCTGTTCACAGTCCCGCCCTCTTTGTGAATTTGATACACTCGGTGATTGGTTTCGAGGGAGAATAGCGCGTGTTATTGTCTGCACTTTGCTTCGAATCTTGACGCTGTAATCCAGTAATTCTAAAGCAATTTTTAGCGTTGCTTCTCTGTGAAATGTAGTGTATATAGTGAAATGTAGTATATATAGTGGAAGTGGCAGTACGACAACAAAGCCTGTGCCTGCTCCTCGGAGAGGGAGAAAGCCAAAAGAGCCAAGCGCTTCGGATAAATTGTAGAATGTGCGGCTCTTGTTTCAAAACACATTTCGACAATTTTGCGAGTGGATGGATAAGCTCGGAAAATGTGTTTGTTGCGCCTACCAGAAAAGGAGAAACGTTACCAAAGTGGGCCGACTTACTGAAAAACGAACTTTTCGTTGTCCTCGAGGAAGGATCGAGAATCTTCCTCCACAAGAGTTTGCTCTCCGTGCGGAACAAAGGTTAGAAACTGCCCCGGGATCCCCGTGAAACTGCACGGCGATGCTTTCGCAAATTAGAGAACTGAACACGCCAACTGACAATGAACAATTATTGCGACTGAAAAGAATGAGTAAATCCCCTCATTCCAATCCACGTCTTGGTGATTTAGCTCAGTAAATCACTATCTGTGAGAATTTAAAATCCTGCTAAAAACGCTAACGAGCTGGCCCCAGCGTGACAAAACATTGCAGGAAAAAGTCACATTGACGGTCACAAAGAAAATCGCTTAAAATTATTCAAATCCAGGTGGCACTTTGGAGAAATAAAGCAACCTAAAACCCTTAATCAGCCGCAATGAAGAGCTTTACATTTCTAAAGGGGACACGAAAGAAAATGCTCTTGCATCAGAGAGCAAATCATGCCGATCACTGAGAGAAAATCAGTATGCGTGTCACGACCTTATTAAAATATATTTAATAAGCGGCCAAAACTCATATTTGCTCAGTCAAAACGTTTTCGTCCAAAGCAAAATCCACTCGACAGAGAAAACAATTCAATGGAACAAGAAGCATTTTTGCATGAGATAAACTGAGTCGTGTGGGTTTGGAACGTTCCTTACAATCCCAGGCCCCCAATCACAGGCCCCGTACAATATCAGGCCCCCCATATCAGGCCCCCCCATTCCAAGCCCTCCCATATCAAACCCCCCATTTCAGGCCCCTTACCATATCAGGCCCCCCCACATCAGGCCCCCATTCCCATATCAAACCCCCCATCCTAGGCCCACCATTCTAAGCTCCGACGATCAATACGAGGCCCCATGTTAATAATTATAATAATAACAAAAATACTAATGATAACGATAATGTTAATAACAATAATCAATAATAATATTAATACTAAAATTCTTAATGGCAAAGCGAGTGAGAGTGCCGGAAGCCAGAAGTTTATTTAATAAAAATGTTATGCTTGCGCCATACGTCACGCCGAGTATTCATTGTTCTGTTCTCTCTGTGTATTTTGATTGTTGTTGTTGCTTTTAATAGTTGCCTTGTGATTGCTTTGCAAAAAAGCATGAAAGTGCTAGTATCAATAAAATTTCGAGACTACTTCACTACCCTTTTGCATTCTGTTCTAGGTAAATCACTCTTTTGTAGATGAGGTCGTCACTCTGATACCCCGTTAACAGGATTATAATCGTTTTTGACCTGCACCAGAATTGAAAGACTAGAGAGGCCCTAATTATTTTCGACTTAACAATTTTGTAGAGAAACGTGCATTGGTTAAGTTCGTTTGAACCTTGTGACCTAAGAAAAAACTACTTTATTTATGTGACAAGCTATTACGGTCAGCGGGGAACGTGTGGTGGAAACCTTTTGGTTGGGTTTAATACGTGCTTCTTGCATGATAAATTACACTCGCTGTACACTGATAACCAGATAACCGATGAGAGAAACATTAATTGCAACGGAATTGCAATGACGTCAGGAGCAAATAACATTGATTTGATAACGTTGGTCCTATATCGGTCCCGTAACCGGTTCGGCCGTGTTATGGGCTCGACAATCCTTCAATAAGAATAAATAAATAAATAAATTGGTTTATTGCTACCTTTGGCGGTGAGAAATGAATTACAGGTAGGGTCAGAAATAACGGGAATGTAAGATAATAAATAATACAAAATACGTATGTAAGGCGCTTAGGAATCTAAATAGGTGGCATATTTGCACGTTACAAAATGTGCAAAACGGTCGGTGTTGGTTGAGGGAGACCAGGTTTTTTTTAGCATGCAAGACTAAGCCCCCAGCCAAATCCTTGTCTTCACTAAAACGGCTGGACTCAAGACCTGGTTGAGGTCATTGTTATCTAAGGTCTTCCTATGGGCTCCTGAATACGTACAATATTCTTTCAACAAGCCTACGCTCTACCCTTGCCCGGCCCCCGCTTTCGCACTGAAAGGACATCGAGAAAAATTGACCCTCGAAACCACACTAGATATCAGACGTTTCTTTTCTTTTCTGTTACTGTTCTGTCAGTGTTCTGACATTTTTTTCCTTACGGTAAACATTGCCTGAAAGGTCTACCCTTTAATATATTTCAACTAATGAAACCCATATCCTTTCATATACCTGAAGACTTAAAAGGTCAACTCCTTTGGGTTCGGTTAAGGCCTCCCCATAAGGGCTGTCACAGGGAGCTTCCCCAGATTTCCCTGATGTCTGATGTTAATCGAGTACGTTGTGTACGTACAATGTCAAACCCCACGCTTCATATCGTTTGACTACACGAACAAGGGAAACGAAGCCTCGCTGCAAAACCAGGCCCCACTCTTTTAACAGTACTCCCAGCAGAAGTTCGTATGTAAATATAGTTCTAAGACTGCAAAAATCCACTCTTTTTTTATGAAAACAACAACCATTGGGCTGAAAACCTCTTAGCTAATCCTATGATAGCTTTGCAATGAGAACACAAAAGTATGATGAACAACATCAGGCCATCTCTGGTGTCGCGACACCATAAACTCTACGTGTTCGGGGAGTAAGGTTGCAAGGTCGGTTTATGTTTGCTTTGTCATTTCCGGGCTTCGACCTTGAGTGCACCTTTCCTTGTCTAAGCAGGGTTCATGCACGTGTTATGTCTTTTTGTCAGTCTTCTGTTGTAAGGCTCCACGGTTAATCGACACCCGTCCACCGCGTCGGGACCCTTCTCCTGTTCGTCGTCGTTGCTGCGTTTAAGTTAACATAAGTTCAAAGTCATTGAGAAACAAAATTTCCCACTTTTCAAGCAGAATCTATCACGTGTCCACGTTACATTGAGGGAAATAAATTAGGGACGGGGGGTGGTATAACCCTTTGGGTCACCGACGAGAGCCACCCACGTTGTAACTGCGAGTCCTCAATTTTGAATAGAAACACTATAACGTACGCGCAGAATAAATAACTGAAGAAATAATTCAAATATGATAATACCTATACATTCGCAATAAGTTATCGACCTTTCTTACAGTACTAGAACTTATTGAACTAAAGCAGGCCAAATTTTGGGGACAAAGGGATTTCATCGGGACCTCTCATTTGAAATTGCGTACTCAAACGGCGGTCAGGATTCGTGACTTGCAAGATTGTGGAATCTATTTTGAGCAAACGGTGTAACAATTTTGCGGATGTCCGCATTAAGGTGTAGCTAATAAGGTGTAGGTCTTAAGATGCTAACACGGATGTTTGAGTAAGGGTGTAGGCCTTTTGTAAGGATGGGTGTAAAGGTATATTTCCGAGCAGTTAAGTATAAATGAGCGAAATATCGTCCCTACTTAAGATCATCTGAATCGGCCTCTTGGATTGCTGTGTTACGAAGCTGGTCAACCACAGTTCACTAAGGTACCACGAGGATCATCGTTTTCCGTTTAAGCGCGGCTCAACAAGCTGAAATGGAAGTAAGTATGCTCATTTTCTATTAAATTTTTCCTGCTTAAATTAACAGCCTTACTGAATAGCTTTTAATGTTTGCAACATGGTAACTTTCTTTCTGTTTTTCGAAGGGGAGTCTTACAAACCATATTTCCATCGTCCCAGCTGACGCAGACTTTCCAACATTATTTGGGGATGGCACGTGTCCTGGCCGTGTTATGGTCGCCTCTATCATTGCAGCCTTTGTCCGAGGGAGGAGAGAAAACCGTTGCCCGAAAGAGTGTAAACTTAAGGAACACTTTCGGACTAGACACTGGGACCAAAAAATTACTAATGACGGTGAGTAAATTAAATTTAACCCTCTATTAATAACAATACAAAAATATACCTCATTAAGGTGATGAGGTTTTACTTGGATAAAATCGTTTCCATTGCCTCACACAGAGCCTTGTGTTACGCAAGGAACAGTGCCGGATATTGAAATCAATGATCTAAATGATTCAGGTTAAAACGCTGAAAGAAGCAATCTGAAATTAATACACAACTGTATTCAGACATACTATATATTAATTCAGAGTGAAAAAGTTGTTGTCAATTGGTAGTGGGAACTACTTATATTCGATTTTGATCATCAGGAAAGATAATTTTAAAAAGTATGAGAATGACTTAGATTTCTTGAAACAATGTGAGATGACAGCGACAAGATTGATGTCATTTATGATAGCCTTCAGAACAGAGACGATGTTGTTTTGTTTAGTTGTTTTAATCTTTTGAATGATTTACATTACATGCTCCTTAAGAAAGGAATAAACTGAGGCACCCAACGACGGTTTCCTCCTAAATAAATTGAAAACACTTTTTATGCTATCCGGAGTCCTTTTGGATCGATATGAATACATTTTAAGCTGCGCTATAAAATGTATACGACACATGTGGGACTTAATTCTTTTCGAAATTACTGGACGGGATGCAGTATTATTTTGCCTAAAATTCCAGATGATTTACCATAGTAAGAATTTTTATGAATTTCCAATTCATCTAACTATCTATGGGCTTATATTTTCGGAATTTTTCGCTATTGTACGAAACCTTGAGCAGAAACTCAAGACGATGAGTAAAAAAAGTCCTTAAATCAACTGCGGTCTCTATTTACCTCGTGAACCCCGGTTCTCTGAGTTTAAAAGAAAAACACAATAATGGAAAGAAACAACGCAACGTCTGTGAATTGACATTTTTTTTCCTTATTTTGGTCCTTGCAGATAAAGCGATGCTGAAGTGCATACTGAAGTGCTCGACAACAGCGGGAAGGACTTTCGACAACCGCGGCCACCGGCACTGCGCTTACTGTTTTCAAATTTGTGAGCGGAAAAATGCAATGACTGTACATCTCAACACTCACTCCAAGGTCAACGTGTCTATAACTTTGTGAGCTATTTTTTGATTTTTTTCCTTTCCTTTTTTATTAATAATCTTAAGTCCTTTGTTATACATAACTTTAAGGGGCACAATATTAGTTTATCTAGATGTGCCCCTCTCCTCTCCTTCCAATATACAATGTAATTCAATTTAAGTGTTGTAATTTCTATTTTACGCGTTTATTTCCTTTGTAAATCTTTATCTCTTACTATATTATTTTTCTCAGTTATATTTACATAACTATGTATCAGCTAAGAATTGGAGGAATAAAAATAAGAAAAAATAAAAAAAAAAAAAAAATGTGTCTGTCCCTTTGATCACTAAAGAGAGACCAAAAAATAAAACTGGACATTCCAGAGCAGCACCGCAAGCAGAAAAATCATCGTCATCATCTACGGAAGCTAAAATTGAATGTCCACAGTGCTCGAAAGCTTATCCACACAACAAAGCCCTGCAAAGACACTTTCGGGATCAGCATACTCGGAAAATGGAGGCTACCATATCCCCGGGTAGACATCTCAAGGGAGCCTGTGTTGATTTCGAAAAAGGCCTCTTTTTGATAAGCCGTATATTTTCAGGGATTATGTATCCCATTCATTGCCAGCACCTCACCAGTGCACCATACGATCCCAAAAAAGTATCCAGCTCATGCGAGCTGGATGAATGCGTGGACGCTGCTCGAGTAACCAGACAGAGTGGTCACCCTGCTTTTGAATGCGTACACTTACAAAGTGTACAGTACGCACGCCCTTTTGAAAAACCCGTAGATCTTCGCGACGAATCTTTAGAAGAAATAGTAGGTGGTCGTTTCAATTGGTTTTCCATAAAGCAAAAAGATATTTGCGTGGCAAAGCGGCAACAAGCTAGTGAACTAGGGAGTCCGCTTATTGTTCGATTTCCGTGTGACGAGTATGGTGCACATTCTCGAAGAACTTTATATTTTTCTGTTTTTGAAGGCGGAGTTCATTACTGGTCGCGTTTTTGCCGGGTATTAGTTTCGTACGACACTAAAAAAGGCAAGTGGTCGTGCCGTTGCTGTCGGACGAGAATATCCTGTGTACACAAAGCAGTGTCCAAATGGTACCTCTACCAAGAAGAGCGGCATCTAATTGAGGATCCAGCGACTGAAACTCAACAAGACTACGAAACAGGCGATGAGACGGACGAGGAGATGGAAAGCATAGGTGTCGAGAAGCCGTGCGGCTTTTATCCTCCATCAGGTAGCGGCCTCAAAGAAGCTGTGGCATATCAGATGCAGATAAAAAGGGTACCTGCGGCACTTAAGGGCAAGCAACTGGACGAATTTCCGTCTTTACTTAAACCCAAGGAGGAAGAATGCTACTATTGCCACACATCTCTCAGCAGCCCTTACGAAATAACCGGTCGAGTCATGATCATAGGAGTGACGAGAGTTAAAAGGGGTACACGTATCCCTCCTTAGAGCAACCCCCTTCTTTAATAAAAACAATCATACCATCATGACAACCTGTGCTAAGCCTAAACCTGTAGCTTATAAAAAAGAGTACACTAATAACCCTGGGACAGGGTTAGACAGACAGCTACTGTCAGATGGCTACGAATAGTTCACATTTGTTTTTTCCAGGTTATTTCTCCCTGCGCTACAATGTAGTTTGGATGAGGGAAAGACGCCAATCCACCATGACCCAATACTTGTAATTTAAGACAACTGCATGGCTTTCCTCCTGGCTAGGAGTGAAAATATCATTAATCGTTTGAAAACACTCTTGTTATTTTACAGATGTCAGTACCTTTTATAAAAGATGCGACAACTGTCAGATGTGTTACAGATATCAAGAATTCGACGACGGTCTTCATAATTTTGACGACAGACATATATTTACTATCAGTCTTATGGTTTTCATGAGAGAATACATGAAGGTGGGAAAATTATATTGTACACACATCATGGTTTTCATTTAAAATTGCCCTCTACAAACATTTCAAATCGGTATACATGCATTGGGCTGACCTGTTATTTAACATTTTGTTACCAGGAGTTTATCAATGCTTGCTCTGATGGTATGGGATCATCGATAGGTAGTTTATAGCTGGTAAAGTTTTTTTAAGGGGGAAAGTAAAATGTCCATTGAATAACGATAATTAAGGCTTGTTTCGACTATTTCATGGTTAATAGTCCTGGTTTGCCCGTCTTTCTTCCAGGAAAATACAGCAATTGGAAGAACTGCTGCTGTGCTTCGCAACACGCTGAAACCGACGTATGTGACAGTGTGTTCAGGAATGCATATCTTCATTTCGAGGCTCTCAGTGACCATGGGTATGATTTCTTTTGTTCGCGTTGTGGATATCATCCATCAATTCTGGTGTGGGACCTGTGCAAGAAAGGTTGCTTCTCCATGGCTCGTAAGTTGTCGCAATTAGCGCATTTTATATCGGTGTTTAAATCCTTTATTGCAGCTGTTTACTCCCGCAATAAAGGCATACAAAACACTGACTATTCTCATAGCCAAAATATCTACCTTATGAGCGGAATTTTTTCGCTCAAAATGGCAAATATAGCTTTTATGATGAAATTCGAATCTACAATTTCTTACATTTATATAAGTCATCCGGGCATTGTGATCGTCTTGAACATTGATCATTATCGTTAGTGTACCGTGTGATGTTTTTATTTTTTATTAAAGTTGACGACTTGGAAATCCCAGAGCACGATACGGCAAGTGACGAAGTAGATATGGAGGCCTTCTGGCGGCAAGTGGACCATTCAATGGTAGCTCGTGGACTTATTCGGGGTAATCTACGTGAATTTACGCCATAATCCTCTGATCCCTCCTCCCAACTTTGCTCCATTTGAGACCACTGACACTTTTTTCCATGTACATAGTAAAGTACTTAATAAAATATCTTTTATTTGCAGTATTATATTATCGTTCACGTCAACTACGCCTATTCTTCTCTTTTTTATCGTCAGACCAAAAAAGTAATCCGTACACTGTGAAGCCCAGTTACACCTTCTGGGCACCGTGGATTGGATGTCAGTCAAGGAGAGGACCAGTGGTGTTCAATTCGGAGCACTGAAAGTGTACTCGAATTTCATCTGATACCACTGAGAAAGAGGACGGAGAAGCCGAAGCTAAGTTGAAAAGGGTATATCAGAGGAGGAACTGATTGAAATGATGCACTTCGCGGAGGTAATGACATCCGTTCTTTTTATGAAAGCAACATCCAAGTGATAATAAATACCAACTTCTAATAACTCAATGATAATTTTAGGGGCTTTCATTTCGTCAAAACATTCATTTCCAGAGGACTCGATCTGCAGCACCTCGAGATTATTTCACTTAACCGCTTTTAGTACTTTGATTTATTATATAAGTTCTAAAATTGTGGTATGGCATAAGGCCAATGTTGAGTAGCCTATAGCCAGTGATTAAGTACGAAACTATATAGTAATAAAATACCAAGTTTGTAGTACAAATTTTTTTCCTATAATCACGCTCTAGATTTACTATTGAGCATACAAATTGAACACAATTGAGGACAAAACATTTCTTTTTTGTATGACACCTATATTTCGGGTCCATTTATATATTTGTGACTGTTATTATTATTATTATTTATAAGTGACGGTACTTACGTCTTACCACTCTAGATCTCTCTCTCTATACGCATTTTTTAGGTTAAAACACTTCAAACAATCTGCCGCGTATATGGGGTTCCTGATGCATCCAGAATGTCAAAAGCAGACTGCATTAGCCACTTACGGTCCAAACGCGGGATTCCATAAAATTTTCAAAAGATCTTCAAGAAGATATGGGGTTCATCAGGTAGTTGTACTTTCCAAACGGCACTATCGTAAAACCTTCACCCATTGTATGGTATTCATGCATACTCGCTGATTTGGTTAAGACGAAATTTTACTGTTCCCTTTATTCAACTGATCTTCTTTTAACTTTCAAAGATGGCGGGAACTTCCAATACCTAATTCGTTAATTAGAAATGACGTCATTGCTACTAAAAAGAGATTTTAATTAGAAAAATCGATTTAACGTACGTTTTTAAGAGAGCAAGAAATGATTGCTCCCTCCCCTTTTCAATTGTCGAAAGTATCGGAAGGTACCTGAGTAATACAATGTTGTGCCGTCGGACACTGGTTGCATTTCTGAGAAAGGCAACACCAAGACAAACAATAACACTTTCAAGACTTTCCCTGTGTCAGGTTATCTCTTTCTAGGAAAGCTTCTTCTAACCCAGAGTTATCACTTCAATAGATTTGATAGATTAAATTTCTTTTTAACAGGTGGCTGGGCCTCAGCTTCTTCTCCTCACATGGTTGTCCATTGTATCAAGTTCGTTCTAAGGGGAAAGAGCCCTAGGGACTACGTCGACATGTTGCGGTCTCTTGCATTCCCACCGTCCATTAACATCTCCGATATGCCACATCGCATAGCCACGCATGCGAACAACACCGTTCCCCATTTCAGCCGACTGAAGAGAACATCGATGCCGCGAAGGAAGGGCGCATAGGCGTACGGGCTATTTTTTGCCAGGGGGGGGGGGGGGGGGGTAAACCATTTGCCCAAAAAATTCTTGCAAGTTGCCCAAATTTTTACAAAACAGTCGAACAGAAACGAGGGCCGATGCAACAAGATAGGCCGTACTGGCATATGAAAATGGCTCCATACAGTTTTTCAGGGTCAATACCAGCCAAGTTTGAGCATAAACTACGTCGCCATAAACAAACATTTGGAAAAGTTGCCACCACAGGTGTATTAGATAAAGATGAAAATTTGTTGTGATCATGGTTACAATGACATCGGAGTTGTTATAGCAACGAAATGAAGCCATTACCTATTATACTTGCAGCAATATTTCTCTCTGGGAACTGTTCTTCTAGAAACGATCACAGGAGCTTTTTCCTCCAATAGTCGCCTCGATGTTCGTGACATTAAAACGGAATCTGTAGGAGCGTTATCGAGATATTTTGGGGTAAAGTTTTTATCGTTGGAAATACGGTAAAAAAAGGAAAATCTTGATGTTTGGCCGTTATCTGTAGAAAACGATGCACTTTTGACATGCAATTTCACCTCATAGTAGTTTCAATCTTTTCAAAAACGTGGGTGATAGAACATGGAGATACCTCCGGCCAATTGCTACAAAGAAGGATTTGATTAGTATGTATCATGGCGCTCTTGTTAGCGGTTTTGTAAACATTTCAGTCTACTTTAACAAATTATTGAATCATTTTTAAACCGCTCGATAGACTTTTTAAAAAAATCAAGATTCTTCTCGCAATTCAAACTGAGAATTAGTCAGCCACTTCTTCACTTTAAGACCCATTGCTGATGCTATCTGCCATACACTGTTCTACGAGCGGAGATGATTCTAGAAAGTTAGGCGGAAGTTTATTCTAATAAATTCACGAGTGGAAATTAAATAGCCCATTGCAGTACAGTGCCCAACAATAAAAAAAGATCAGCATATGATACCTTTCCCTTACAACCAGAAACTCGTCACGTGCTAGGCGGACACTCTCGTGTCAATGTAACTGGATTATTACGCCGACTCCAGGTTAAAATAGAATATATTTATCTCTTCAAAATAATACTAAAAACATGGAGACGTCTTTAAAAATTGGCTTTGCCCAAATTTTCTCGTGCTGCCCAAAAAATCTGAGTTGCCCAAACTTTGGGGGGGCTGCAGCCCCCCTCGCCCCCCCGCCCCGTACGCCTATGGAAGGGCGTTTGGTTATTCATTTACCTTGGGTGCAAGGTTCAAGCATCCCGAAAGCATTTCAGTTTTCCTTCGGCGAAGAGAAGTCGCAAGAAGAAGTTCATCCAGTCACTGGAGTCACAGATAGATATTCCCTTTGTGATCGTTTTCATGAAAAAAATTCGTCGAGTGCGCCAGATATACTGCGACGCGTGACGCTGGTTCCAGAGCTGAATGCTGTCATCAACACTGAAGTCGAGGAACAGTTACACAACAGCATCAATCGCTCCAACTACACCTTTAATATGATGCTTCCTGGAAATCATCTTTTCATGATGCGCCTCAAAATCCACCTGAGTAACACGCACATTGACCAAGTGTGTAGGTGCAAATTGGAGAAGGCCATTTGTTCGTACATCGGGACGGCGAAAGGACTGCAGCACGACACCAACGGGATCCTTCTGCTACAGACCACCCAGTCTAAAGAAAGGGGAAATCAAGAGGAAGAAGAAGGCAACGCCAACGAGGGACATGAGCCAACATGCGGCGATTATTATTTTTCGCGGCGTAATAGTGGTGTCATGTAACAAAGTCGTAGTAGTAGCAAACCATGGTGTTACAGCTTCTGGGGGCGTGACCAGAACTGATTTGACCTTTGCTCCAAGCAGGAAAATAAAAAGCTAAAATCGCTACACAATGAATACAGTTTGAAAAGGACACAAAAGAGTTGTAATGTTATGTGGTGATTAAAAGTGGAATAAACAATGCACGTTTCAATTTGCTTGGGCCCTTTTATTCCAAACTATCAATATTCCTGTCTTCATTTACAAAGTCTTTGAGCTAAATTACACGGGATCTTGTGGGCAAGGAAAATATAATTTTGAACATACCAATAAGACGTTTTCACGACTTTGTAGGAAATTCCCTGATCTTGATCTTTTTGTTTGCTTTACCTTGACACGTCCTTACCCGACACTCTGTATATGTTACTACAAGCAATGAAAGTTAGATTGTTACAATATTTCCCAAATTATTTACAAAATAATAACACGTTTTAAAATTTCAGTGTTTTTCTCGACATTATTATTGGCCGCTCACACGACAGACGAGCGGATGATTCGGATAAATGGCGTCAGACACATAATTTGTCTTGATGTGAAAACGGAACGGTTACTTTAATTAAATTTGGGACTAATAATCTGTCTGACCTTAACTGTCTGCTGTTATCCGTCAAGAAGGATAGTTAACCCGCCTCTTTTGTGAAAACGGCTATTACTTTTAAAGAAACAAAATCGAAATATAAATGAATTACCGGAAACCTAGCTTAATATACATGGGGCCTGATATGGTAGGTCGGGGCCTGACATGGTAGGTCGGGGCCTGGCTGGGGCCTGATATCGGGGGTGTAATATGGTATGGAACGTTCCAACCTTAGGAGCCTTTTTTAGCAAAGCGAGATAACAATGACGGTCGGCCGTTGCACGGAACTTGAAGAACTCTTTCCATGAACAAACATCTGATTAATAAGGCTTTTGTCAAATCCTGTTGGTAGAACACAGAAAACATCCTTGCCGCTGAGCAGCAACTCCAAAGCTTCCCTCTGCTCCGATTTAAAACAAATCCCAATTCTTGCGAGCAAATCCAGGCGATTAACATCCGTCATTTTACAGGGAAAAAGGGGCACCCAACGAGAACATAGTTCAAAACCACTTTAACATAACATTGTTAAACGTATTTTAGTATTTAAACGATAGATATAGGCATATTTTTATCCCCTAAAAATTTTTCATCTGTTCGGATTTCCTAGCTGAAAGTCTAGTAATCCGAAAATTATAGGGATCAAAACTTACCTTTTCGAAAATTCCAGCCAGAAAAAAGGCTCCCTAAAATTCTAGGTGACCTTTTTAGGGTAAAAATCCGTTAAAAATAGGCGATTAGACCATTCTTTAGATGTTCGAAAATCCTAGGAGAGGCAGGCAAGCAAAAAATTTTGCAACAACTGTTCCGAAAATTCTAGATCTCAAATCGCCTTCCGAACAGCTATTTTCCGAAAATTGTCGTTGGGTGCCCCTGAGGGAAAGCTTTAGAAATTCATCACGGTAGGGAATCCCGCGAATGACTTGTTAAAAACATTACTTGACAGCTTCGTGACAGCTTGCATCGAAATTTAGCCAATGGGAGTTGCCCGTGGCTGGGAGAAGCGGGTAATTCGAACGAATATCACGTATGCAAAACGGACAGTCCGTATTTTTAGCGTCTCTCCCCAGTCTCGCTCTCTGTTTTCAGCTTCGTTCCAGACCTTTTGTTTAACTGCTCGCGCGTACTTGAAAACGCAAAAATACGGACTGTTTTGCAGTCTACGAGGACAACGAGAAGTTCGTTTTTCAGTAGGTCGGCCCACTTTGGTAACGTTTCTCCTTTTCTGGTAGGCGCAACAAACACATTTTCCGAGCTTATCCATCCACTCGCAAAATTGCCGAAATGTGTTTTGAAACAACAGCCGCACATTCTTCAATTTATCCGAAGCGCTCGGCTCTTTTGGCTTTCTCCCTCTCCGAGGAGCAGGCACAGGCTTTGTTGTCGTACTGCCACTTCCACTATATATACTACATTTCACTATATACACTACATTTCACAGAGAAGCAACGCTAAAAATTGCTTTAGAATTACTGGATTACAGCGTCAAGATTCGAAGCAAAGTGCAGACAATAACACGCGCTATTCTCCCTCGAAACCAATCACCGTTAGCGTCTCTCCCCAGTCTCGCTCTCTGTTTTCAGCTTCGTTCAAGACCTTTTGTTTAACTGCTCGCGCGTACTTGAATACGCAAAAATACGGACTGTTTTGCAGTCTAATATATTACAAAAAAATAGCATATTTTTAAAGACGAATAAAAGGGAAATGAAAGAAAGTATTCTGAGCTGATCGTGTAGTGAAAGTATCCTAAGCTGGTTCGATGGTGACCGCGCGAGTGTATTTTTTCTTATGCCATGCCCCGTACACATACAAATCGTTTTAAGAACACTTTTATTCCAAGTATGTGTACATAAAGTTTTAGACTATTTTGTACATAGTTATATATAGAGAGTTTCTCGCATTTTTATAGGAATGTTTTTTGTTATAATTTCAATTAGTATTTATTTTTTTGGAATTTATTTATTCTTAGTTTTAAGTAATTGTAACGCAATTCAGTCTACGGACTGCCATGTTCGATATTTTAATAAACTATCTATCTATCTATCTATCTAAAGATGCCGCGGAATGGAGTCACGATTCACGCACGTAGGTATACTTCAAGTGGCATTTTGACCCGTAAAACGGCGGGGCCCGCTGGGGCCCGCCAACCATTTCAGATTCTTGAACAACAAAACTAATAGATTATGCTAAAAATGGACGTCAGGGATCGTTGAACACAGAGAAGATATAGACTGAAAAGCATAAACAATAGCTCTTAACTAAACAAAGGGATTATGCGCATGAAGAATTACAACGAACAATATCAATAGAAAACAAACATACATCATATTGTTTTAAGAACTGCGGCTTGCTACATCTGTCTACTCAAACTTTTCCCAAAAAAATTATCGTAGATCATTTGATAAACGGCGAAAATCGAAGAAAATCGAAGAGACTACCCGCACAAAGGTGAAAGAATCAGTCCGCCATCTGCAATGATGTGATTGGACAAAATTGGTCACATGGACCGTGTCCAACACCGCCTGTTACCACAGTAAGCAAAAGTGTGAATAAATTAGAAAAGGGTAGCGTGATTTGAATGCGTGAAAAGCAGCTGAAGCGCAAAGTTCCTTTAACTCCAGGATGTTACAGTCTGGATTTAAACACGTACCTTCAAGTGATTTGCTTGGCAACTAACCATTGCTGGTAGCCTTTGCTTCAAAGGAAACTTTAAGACTTTCTTGCTGAAACAAAAGTAAGTATCATCGATAATTGTCGATTAAAATTCGGTATATATGTTCACTTTCCTTACTTTAGTAATCTATCTTCAGCCGTTCCCTTTTAACCCAATTGTTTAAAAAAACTGATGTAGATTAGTTTGAGGCTAAAAAAGTTCGATAAAGAGAGCTTGAAAGCCCATATTTTCAAAATTCGTCGTGCGAACATGTCACAAGTAACTAAAATGGATATGTGACGAATTGTGTCAGAAGTTAGGGCATTTTGGAAATATTTGTTGAAACGCTTCTAAGCTTTTTGAGCGTCTGAATGCAAGAACAATATTTTCCCTTTTAAAAGCACCAAGTAGATCTCTTAAATTAGACGTCTTTGATAAATATATTGCAGCATACATGCTTCTTATTTACGCCCGCCTTGGTAGGCTGAAATAAAAACGGTTTTCCGTGACGCGTGATGGCTCCCAGATTAACGAGTGCGTCAAAACAACAACTTTGCACATGCATCTCCCTTTTTTGTACATTTCTTTGCAGTTTTTGCACGACTACGACGTGAAATTGTCTAATTTTACTTTTTAGGTAGGACGTAAACGAGCGACGACGAAATTATATTCTCTTTCTACACTTGGATATAATAGTCAGACTGATTCAACTCTGGGAGGGTTCGCCTACATTTGTCAAAGTAAGTGAGTTGAAACAATCGCGATAAAGACCGAAAGAACGCAAATTCATTCGTCGTCCGATCGTAAAATCTCCACGAGCCTCAGCGCTCCGGAAGTTAAAAAATTCGTACCTATGAAGTGACGTAATCATCCAGTGAGTATCCATCACCGTAACACTTTTGAGGTCAACTACCGCAGCGCTCGTAAAGTACTTTAATTAAAACCGTGTTCAAAACCCTGTAGGAAGTCTGTTTATTTTTGAGTCGATTAATGCACTGCTGACTTTCACGAGGTCAACTTTTGCATTGCCTGCGTGTAGACGTCTCCTATTTCCTTTGTTGCACGCGGAAAAGGGACGTCTGCGTAACGCCGTCGCTAATCGTGTTCCGGCGTCCCGCTGGCAGGGTATTTGACAGGAGGGAGTCATAAACTCGTCAGCGCGGCTGTCCGATGTGTCGGGCCATCGTGACGTCACACCAAAAGTGAGGCGTGCGACGAGCAGAATTTTCGAAAATGGCGGTGTTATTGTTTTTTATGTGAACACTTTGAGCTTATTTTTTCCCGTGAATGAAGCAGCAATGTGGTTTCTCTTTTCATCGAGGATACCATTACCTCATATTCCAACGGAAAAGGTAAGTGTATTTTGATTGCTACGTGAAAATTCGGCAAAAAAGGTTGCTGAAGCGTTTTAGTGAGTCTCCAAGTTAGGAAAATTATGTGAGTGCGGTGAGGAATTTCGCTCGACAAAAACTCGTTTTTCTCTGGATAAAAAGCATGAGAAGACTTGTAGCTTCGCTCCAAAGTAGTTTATATCTCACAGAATCCATATAGCATATGATAAATGTCAGGGAATGAGCCACAAAAATGATCAGTGTAGTTATTCGAATCAATTTCCTCCGTTATAATTTTGCAATCTTGTTGAAGTGAGGTTGGTTACGAAAATTTGTTATAAATGAGCTGTTTTGTCGTTATTTCGGTTCTTCAGTAAGACGTATATAAGTATACTGAGAGTTGTTAAGATTACTATGACCTCTTAAAATCTCGTAAAAGCCCGATCGTGGAGAAGTTCACTCTTTTTGAGGCACTACAACATGTAATCTAAATGTTTGTTCAGCCTTCGTAAATTTTTTGGACACCTTCTGATGTTAGGAAAGGCCCGGGGGTAGGGGAGGGGGGTAACACCCTTGAAGGATAATTTTAGACTGCACTATCAAGCCTGCAAGTGTACATGTATGTACACTGTAGTTTACTTTCCATACCCTCTCAACATCTGGTAGAATAATACATCAGTCAATTGAAACCCCGGCCCCCTGATCCCTGGGAATTTAACAATAGCCTGGTGTTAAAACACCACCAATTTTTTCACTTCCTGGGCAAAGTAGTTTGTTAAAAGCACCTTATGGCAGGGAATTAGTAGTTGTAGTTCTTGGCTTGATTTAAACCGCTCTCTTCTGTCTGGTACTCTGTATCGATTTATTTTATTTTCAAACCAATGGACCTGTTAATAGAAACTCTCAACTGCATTGCATCAAGTTCATGAGAAATGTCATCCCCTGGCTGAACCTTGTTAACAATAAATTATTTTTAACAGTGCTTCCACCTGTTCCAAGGTTTACTTTTGTTTTGCAGTGTGCTTTTACATTTTAGGAGTGGGGACTTGGTTTCTTTGCTAATTGTCTACTCCTGATGATCAACTTCATTCTGGGTTTTCTTTTGTTGAGTAACGGCAACTCCTTGCTTTTGATTCTAATTTTGAGGGACAATTCCCAGTTTGCTTAGTCTAGACTAAAATCTTCAACCAATCATTTTCCTGGAACCCAAACTCTCTTTGTACCCTATCCCAGAGCAAACTGCTTGAAAACCATGCCGTTCAGTTGGAACATACCTACGGCACAACCCTCCCCCCCCCCCCCTAGAGGAAACAGGGGCTTCTCCTAAGTCACTCATGTTAAATCCCTCTCTCTGTTTCCGCTTCCAAAAATGTATAAACTATGTGCTGTTAAATCCCTGCTCATGAGCTGGGTCAAGCAGGAATTTTGTTAATTCCACTGCACCCAGGGCCAGTCTTGTTAAATATTTGTTACACCCTGGAATTAGCATGGCATTGGCTACATTAAATCTCCGCTATGCCCCAGAGGTTTAGAGGGGGGGAGGAGAAGGGTTTCAATTGACTGATGCATGTAGACACTGCGCACTTTACTCGCTTACTTTGTGTCACCAAGAGTAACTAATCAGTCTATCTAACTATATAAAACAGTATATAAATCTTAAACAGGTTTTCAGTAGTATCATAGTTTCTACTAACTATGGTGGTGTAAATAATATGGTAATGCTAATCATTTTCTGTTTTTTCCTGCAGGATTAACACTACGTAGACCAATGACGTTTCCAGGCTTACATGGCTCACATGTAAACTGAATTAGAGAGTAGACTGGCAGGCCTCTCATTATTACTGATTCTCTTGGCCTCTACATCACCGTTTGATCAAAACATCTATGGTCACTCCAGAACATAACATTACTGATCATCTACTTGTTCTTTTTTTTTGTTATTGACAATGTGAGGATTTATACCAAGAAATTATTTTTGTGTAACTGCTCACAGACAGGATTTTAGAAGAAAAATAATGAAGAATGTGTTTTAACAGGCATAGCCTTCGAATCAATTCATTACTGGAAGCTTTAGCCTGAGAATGCAGACAGATTTCCAGTTGTATTTTTTAGTGATGTGAAACTACAACCCCAAAATGTTTTGTTTAGTTTGATTATTTTTCTCTTTGCCCAGTGCTTCATGTACTGTCTTCAGTAATATGATCTGTCTAGACATTTTTCCTGACTTTTTCTTTTATTTAGTAAGATTATCTTGCATACTTCCACTGAAAGTAAAAAAAAGTGTTAATAAAAGATTTACACTATAAGTATTTTGTTGCTGAGATACTTGGGTATCAGCTCTAGAAGCATAATTTCAAGTGAGGTAGATATACTCCCACATAACAACAGACTTGGGAAATAGTTTCCTTATACTTACCTCTGAGGAGCAAATGGAGCAACTTTTATTTACCCACAAAAAACTTACACCCGAATAACTTCGGCAATCGAAGCATGTACTGTGTAGTTTAGGTGGGTGAAATGCTTGAATCTGCACTGCTGGTTGGAATATGCGGAACCCCATGGAAACAGTTACTCCAGAATTTTCGAGCGTTTATTGACCAATTTAAAAGGCGTCCTGGTTACCACTTTTTTGGGGGAAGATTGAACGGTATAGCTGAACCTTGACAGAATATTTGTCTTCTCATTAAAAAGCGATTTGGTACCTTCAGGAACTCTCTCTTCAAGTCGTAAGCCGTTATCAAATAAGCTTCAATGTCGCTGTCCAGGTTCGAAGTAAAAGTGTTCAAATCGCCGAGTCACTAACCTAAGCGTTCCGTTCCCAATTCTGAGATATTTACCACCTGTTTATAAAAGCTATTGTTTTGATTCTGACTTTTTCTTGAAGGTATTGTTTTCAGTGGAAGGCTCCTGTAGAATCTTGCGTCAGCCCAACTGGCTAAACGGAGTATGGGTGTAACCATATTTCCTAGGCAATTTTGTACACTTGAACTGTATTCAAGCACCTCTCAAGTCCAAACATTGACATAAAAAGATACTCTCGAATTAATCGTATTACTTGTTTCAATTCGAGAGCTTTTTTGTTGGATTAACTGGTTTTACTTCGCGGCTGACTCGCAAGGTACCTGCGAAAAGTAGTGTTTAAAGTCACTGATCATTTTTATGAAATTGTTATGAGATTTAATTTTTCAAAAATGAGAAAGAGTTTTGACCTATGTAAGTTATGTTTTTGTCTCCAAACGCAGTGTTGTGGGGTTTCAGAGTTACAGGCCATTAAAGATGATCTTGGTGATGATTTTTATCGATAGGCCCCGGTTGTTCAAAGAGCGGATAACTTTATCCAGCGGATAGGCCTATCCAGTGGATAAAACTGCTATCCACTGGATAGTTATCCAGTGGATAAAAAGTTGTTGCACAAAGCGCGGATAGTATAGTATAACTATCCGATGGATAAATCGCTATCCAGACAGTTGCCATGGTAATAAATCTAGCCTTGCGTGAGCTTAGATTGCGCGTGCGAGACGGACAACAACATGGCTGAAAATATTGAGCCTTCACCGGCCAAGCGCCCTAGAAAGCCTAACTTTACGCCAGCAGAGTGTGCGGTAATTTCTGAAGAGGCGGAAGAGAATCTAAGTATAATTAAAAGCAAGTTTTCGTCAACGTTGTCAAACAAAAATAAGTCTCGAGTTTGGGAAGAAATCACCACCAAAGTGAATGCCCTCGGTGTATGTAAAAGAAGTGTTGCGGAGGTGAAAGAAAAGTGGAGGGGTATGGTCAGTTCAGCCAGGAAAGAACACAGCAAATGCGCTGTGTCACGAAGCAAGACTGGGGGAGGAAGAAAACCAGACTCCCCAAAAGGAACAACTGTGAAGATCATTCAGTTGTTTGAGGACGACCCTTCATTTAGCGGCATTTCCGGTGGGATAGATTCAGGTAAATCACTGCTTTGCTAGAAATTCTATAACTTTTAATAGCAGTATATCTACGGTATGAAGCTGTCTGTATTTCAAAGGTACACGAGCGAAACGATAAATCACTTTAAGTAGTTATGTTTCGCCTGAAAGGCGTTTGCGTTGAATTCTAGTTGGTAACTTTTTCGCCTTCACTATTAAGTCTTAAGCTTTCATACGCCGCATTTTGCCCAGGATGCGTTGGACCCAGTAGAAGTTAAATGTTTCCGGCTAAAGTTCACTGAAAAGTGAAGAATTTTCTTGTAAAAATGGCTTATAGTAAGGCTGATATCGTAATGTATATATTTTCGTTGGTATACCGATATTCGCATGCATGACTTTGAAAAAACAAAACCAAACCATTCTCCGCTTTAATATGAGCGAGTGAGCGAATAATTTTGGAAACCTGTACCAAACGAATCTATCGAAAACGGCTACTTGCACTATAAGAGCTAACCTTGTTTCGTTTCCTTTAATTTTATAAAAGATGTTTTGGTCAAGCTGAAAAGCTCACCCGTTTCCTCAGCGGTCCGCATATTGTCAGCTGCGAATTTGTCAAAATTATTCGGTATATAAAAAGCTACTGCCTTTTATTCTATCGTCAAAAGAATGGAAAAATTGTCAACTTAAGCTAAGAAAGGTGTTACCAAAATCGATAGCAGTCTTGTTACCCAAGTTAGTTTTCTTTAAATTACCATTTGCATAAATAAGCTTATTTTACCCAAAATTTCAATATATTAATTTTAATCTTTAAACCCAAGAAGCAGATAAAGAGTGAGAAAAACTGGTCAGCTGCGTTGAGATTCTCTGGAGTACTTAGTGGGAAATAAAGTGTGAAAAGGACAATCAGACTAGTTATGGGTTTTAACACAATGTTTACACACCACAATTTTTATGCAGCACAAGTTTCAGACTCAACCAGGGACTCAACAATTGATGCTGACATGCATCCTTGAATTGTCAACTCTATCGGCTGGAGAAACCAGTCCCTTTTCTGGAAACTCACCCACCAGAGAAACCAGCTGCCAGTCTTCAATCGTGCCAGATCCACTACCCATGCCTGTAGCTCTACCTGATACACAGCTGAATTCCTCAAGTAGTTCTGCTGAATCACTACCTGTATCTTTGCCGTCAAAGACCTCAGCAAAGCTGCCTGAACAGCCCAAGAAAACTCCAAGAAAGAAAGTGACAATGGACGAGATCAGTGAACTGCACCTCGCTGTTCTTCAAAAAGAAAAAATGAAACTTGACTTGGAAATTGAAGATATACTTTTAAAGAAACGAGAAATCTTGTTGAGGATTCAGGAGCTGGAATCTAGATCCAATTTATTTTCCTAAGATGCCCCTTCCCACAATAATCCAAACCATGGCAATTCAGTGAGGTGAATATTTTATGTTTCATTCATTTTATATGTTAACAAGCCAATATTTCTCATTATTGAAAGTGGTGCTACTGGAAGTTGTTGATCATATCAGTGCAGATATAGTGAGTAAAAATTGCCATGGTTTCGGATAATGGTCTTATATATCTCTTGAAATGTTTCTGTCATGTATCCTCACCATATTTTTTTATATATCCTGATTAGCCAATTATGTTGACTAGAATGTACACACTGTGCAAATCCACAAAATGGGCTTTTTAGGCATTTTTCTTGCCTTCAACCGATAAGGGGTGTGGGTGTGGAGAAACACGCTAAGTGCATTGTGGTATCCTATTAACTGCAAGATTTTCCCTTCAAATTTCTCTGTATTTACTTGTGAAACAAAAAGGAGATTTTGAAGTTCCATAGATTATTGTCACAATGGCCCTATGCCACCCAACCCTTTTGATTGTGTCACTGTTCAATCCTACAGTGGGGTGCTCCCTTATATGGCCTATATGGGGGTGTGCCGCCCTAATTATCAACAGGATGAAATTTGTTTGTAATCCAAGCATACATAAAAGCAATGACTATAATGGGTATTTGCTTTATTGAAATTGATAGAAAATGACTTTAAAAACAAGATAAAGTACAATAATTTGTCCTTTGCTCTAAATCAGGTAAAAAAAACAAGGGTGTTGTCCTAAACAGATCGGAGTATTTAAGCATTTTTTTGGTTGTTAATGTGGTAAGGGTTTCAAACCCTCAGTAGGTCACCCTTTTCCCAAATGTGGGACAAGTAACCCCCCAGGTATACCAGTTAAACATGTGTAGATTATTTATTCTCACCACATGAAGAATGAATCACACAGATTTATTTATTACTCTTTTTGTCTTTTATTATTGAAGTCTGAAACAAATGAAAAAAGTAACAAACCAGTATTTGAAATATACATATACATGTTTTCATTGGCAACGACAGAGGCAATGTTCAAAATTAATTGGTTTTATAGTCGTGTAAATATGTTTTTGAAAGTGAATATTATATTTGAAGCCCAATATCCTTTAACTTAACTTAGAATTTGGTGTGGGCATTACTACATACATTTGTACATTTACATGATTATAATATTCATGATTGCTGATTGCTCCTTGCATACCTGCATGCCTATAGTTACAGGAATCATACAGAGTCTTGAGTTCTTGAAAATGTCTTGAAATTTGCCTACCTAGAAAAAGTCTGGAAAATAGAGATGAAGTCTTGAAAAAATGGTAAAAAGTATTGAGTTTTTTTAAAGTTATAATATAAAGTGCTTTTAACAGCTACAAGTGAATTTTTTTTTGTGCTAGTAGTCCAATCTTATTCAATCTCACTTGTAGGTTTGCAGCGCATCTTGGAAAAAGCCTTTGTTCCTTCAGTTTTGGTAAGGTCTCTATTGATCACCTCAGTATTTGATAACCTTGAGTTTAAAAAAAAAAATGATTGTTTTGGAAAACATCTTGAATTATGGATTCAAAATCTGTATGAACCCTGCTATTAATGAGACAACATAAACATATGTCAACTTTATTATTATGGCAGTATTTACAAAAAATTACGAATTCTTTATTTTTATCATGACAATGAATTATTGATTATAAATTTATTTACAAATCACAATAAGTTGTAGTGTTACCACGCATTTCCTGAGACGAGTAACCACAATGTGAATAAAAAGACACTCACGCATTCCGATTATCAGTTTTGTCTCTGATGGCTGATTATACAGTTGTATCTCATAATATTCATCTCATAAGAGCAATGAATTAGCAATCGGGGTTGCTAACTCAAGGTGACAAAATTCCCTTCCACAATTGAAGCAACTACCATTTAATGTTACCTTTTTTTCCCTACCAAGTACAGTTAACATAAAATCTATGTCACATCAATCTGTATTAAAAATTCAAGTACATTTATTAGAGCACCAATGGACGTAGTCGCCTCTCAGAATAACAAACAGACTTTCTCTGTCATTTCTTAATACGCAAGTTAAACCTGCTCATTTCAGTTGACTTTCAATGTGCCATCAACTATGTCATTTGCATGTTCAAAGCAGGATCTTACAATAGCTAAGCAATTTTTTTTGCAGCACTTTTTGGTCAGCAAGTATGGTCAATAAGATTATACAGACCATGGAAATGACATGATGGAGGAACAATTTGTTCTTTTTTCTTTCTTGAACACACATTTTTCCAACAAGTTTCAATGGAAATGGTTGTTCTAAACTGTCAATAGTTATTCCATGTAAAACAAATCAAAAACAATTACCCAGGTATGGTCTATATATACTTCTATTGGCTATAACATCTAGTGATGTCAAAACATGTTCAAATTTTACTTTAAAGTGAAACCACACTCCCCTGCGGCTTGTGTTAATTTTGACTTATTTTCAGTGTCTTTTTAAAGACCATTAGTTCCCAACTAATCAGCATGGTAGAATGTGGTTGTTGTTTTAAAAACCTGCTAAGAGATACATTTCCAGCTATATATAGCACTGATTGTTAACAATTCACGATTTTCAAAGATGACAGCATTTTGAAAGAGATCTTTCAACTGGGCATCACATTATTGTAGCTGGTACTATGTTAGAAATGGGCAGAGAACATTACATATACAAGGTAATGATTACACTGGCAAGTCAAAAGAATTAATTATATTTTGGTAAGCATTGCATTACATACCTTTGGGTTTCTCTTACAAGACCGTAATTGTTATAACATAAAAGGGTTTGTACTGTGGGAACTCCCTTATACAACCTACAGTGGAATTGTGCAGCTGGCCAGGGTTTGGTTTTTGTCCTCTCTATCCAGAACTAGATAATTTTGCACAAGTCTGTCTTAAACATGGCGCAATTTTATGTGAGTCTATCCTTAATTATTATAAACAGGGTATTGTCTGTACGTGACAAATGAACTTGCTCTGATTGCAATAGCCAATATAAATTACGGGGTATCTTAGAAGAAGGTGGCATGCATTTTATAATTTTCCTTTTCCCCAAACAGGGTAATTATGATCGGCAATAAAGTGAGTGAAATATCCCAAAAGAGTTAACATATATGAATTTTAGGATTTTGTGTCTAAAGCAAGGTTAGATTTTCAAACCCTTGACAGCAGTATGGCAAGGCAGCCCCCCTGGGTTTGGGAACTCAATAATAATTCATATTGTTTTTTTTTGTAACAGTACAACACCCCTTGCAAGGAAAAGTCTGACTCAATTTCTCTTTTTATGTGACAAGTGTGCACTCACTATGTACATTAAATTAAAAAAATGTGTTGGTTATGTGCTGTCGCACTGCATTACCAGTTTCATGCCCATGGTACTGGCTGTGCAGGTCAGCAGCACATCCCTCATCCTCCATGTCACAATCCTCTGGATCTGGCTCCCCGAGGATCACTGCAATATTGTGTAAAATGCAGCAGGCTACAACGATAGTGCAAACCCTGTTGGGAGCCATCCTCACTTCTGAATGTAACACATGGAACCTCCTCTTCAGCACACCAAAAGCCCGTTCAATGATGCATCCGGTCACCTTGTGCGCTTTGTTGAAGAGCTCCTCCTTGCGGGTCTTGGGGTCAAGGTAGGGAGTCATCAGGAAGGGCGAGCAAGCATATCCGCTATCCCCAAGTAATACACCATCTGTCAGACCATTCCCTTCGAGGTGACGGCCTATGGCAGAGGTCCGGAAAATGTGGCTGTCATGAGTTGAACCAGGCCATCTAGCCACAACATTTGTAAACAAACCTGTAAAATACCATTAACATTATTAATTGATTAATTAATTACTTTGCTGTATGTCCAACAGAGCATTTACAGTAAACAAATTTTCAATTCAGCTTAGTATTTCTAACACTTTACAATTTCCCACTCTAACCATAATGTTAGCACGTTTCCGTTTCTGTTTCCGTGATTCCGTTTCCGTTTCCGGATTACGGATTTTATTGCTGAGTATAAAAGAGATCGAGCCAATTGCTCGCATGACAGAAACCCTTGGTGTAAACTGAAGCCTAAATTAAGTAATGGACGTATTTGCTTACCTCGATGGTTGCAGATTGCCTGCACATTGGGGACCGTTCATTTTTTATGAGGTGGGGGGGGGCTGGTGGGATTGAGGGGGGGGCCATGCAAAAAAAATTGGCCTTAAAGGGGGGGCCAGCCAAAAAAATATGGTCTGTAAGGGGGGGTCACTCAAAAAATTACCTTAAAATGTTGCAATAACAGCATCTATGATGGTGCAAAATTTTCTACCAAAATGCCCTAAAATTGCATTTCTGAGGTTTTAAAAATCTAAAATTTTCCCGGGGGAGCATGCCCCCAGGACCCCCCTAGTTTGTAGTTGATGGAACATCATCAATTCAAAACTATTTGAGAAAGTTCGCTCCAACAACAAACAGCACCTTGTTTATCAAAGGAAAATACAGATTACCATGGCCAGTACATGTAAATATTTAAAAATTAAATATTTCTATTTTCAATTTAAACTGCAGTAAACGAATCTACAAATATTAAAAAATGTTTGCCAGAATGGCGTAGAATAGCGTTTCTGAAGTTCTGAAATTCTAAATTTTTTCGGGGGAGAATGCCCCCGAACCCCCCTACTTGGGGGTACTTATTGGGTTAAAAATACAGTCACGTTACACAAAGGACATGTCCCATAGGTAAAACAGTTTTTCAGAAAGAACTTTTTGAAACTGCAGTTTTTGTGTTAAACTTATAAGGTAAACTTTACTTGATCATTCTTTTTGCTTTTCTTTTCTTTTCTTTTTTTTTTCGGGGCGGGAGGGGGGGGTCATCAAAAAAATTTAGGTTTATAAGGGGGGGCCAGGGAAAAAATATCCGGTTAAGAGGGGGGGCCATCATATTCTCCAGAGACTATCTACCAAATCCCACCAGCCCCCCCTACCCCATAAAAAATGAACGGTCCCTTGATCGAGTGATAACCTTTGCGGTTCACGAAGTCTGGCTCATTTTCGTGAGGGGCTGTTATTCTTACGTGAGTACCATCGATACAACCAATGGCACACGGAAATCCACCAACACGAAAAAGACCTTGCTTTATTTCGTCTCTTTCAGCTCTCGTTGACGGAAATTTGACGAAATCGCCAACCTTTGCAGATAAGGCCTGTGTGACACGACGTACAACTCGGCTGACTGTTGATTTGTCGAAGCCTAAAAATGTGTCTCCGATTACTTGAAGAAACGAACCCGACGCTATAAAGTACCTAAGGGTAATCAACACTTGCATCTCCGCTGAAACGGCGTGGTTTCTGTTCGTTTCAGGCATAATGTCGTCTGCAACAAGTCCAACGATGTAGTTGATTGCATCTTGCCCAAAACGATATCGACATCTTAACTCGGAGTCGGTGTACGTTAACGGGTCAAGCTGCCGGCGGAAAGTTCTCCTTTTTCTAGGAAGTTGGTTTACACGGTTTAGCGACAAGTTGCTCTGTAAAAGATGCAACTGTCGACCGGCCATGTTTGTGTCGTTTATCCGGTGGATAAAAATTTATACTACCTACCTTACCATGGATAAATTTATCCGCTGGATAGCGAGTGGATAACGCTATCCATCTTTCGAACAACCGAGATGGCGCGAGTGGATAAATTTTATCCACTGGATAGTGATTTATCCGCTGGATAGGACTTATCCGCTCTTTGAACAACCGGGGCCTGTAGGAGCGTTTGTCAACACTTTTGAGTCTTGTCGCCAGTCTGTTTTTAGTTTTGAGGTTAGAATTGCGTTATTGATACTTTATATGATAACATCTACAGCTTCGCTTTAGTTGTTTAAATGATTTGCTCTACTGTTACTGAGAAATTGGACCGTGAACTTTTCTCGACAATCACTTTGTTTACCGTCTTTCAAACCTTTAACTTCAAACCTTCCCGGCCGGCTTGAACGTGACGTCACGATGGCCAGACACATCGGATTTTCATTCGCCAATCTGCTCTAGTGCCCAGGCCTAAGTTTATGACTCCCTCCTGGTATTTGATTTCGCATAAATTATGAAATAGTATCCGCTGACAAGTGTGTGTGCGTCACAATCAAAGTCCACCAGTGTGAAAAAAAATGGCGGACTTTCAGGCTGCGGTGAAGCGTGTTTGCGAAGTCTTTAACGTCGCGTCGCTTTCTCCCGAGCAGGAAGAGTGCTTAAAGGCTATATGTGACGGTAAAAATGTATATGCAAGTCTTCCGACTGGATATGGGAAATCTTTGATTTTTTACGCGATTCCAATCATCGCTGATGTAATGTTTGATCGTCCTCGTGGAACAAGCAAGGTCATCATCATCTCCCCTTTGAAGACATTGATGGAAGACCAGGTGCGATATTTAAAGTCCATGAGTCTCCCGGCAGTGGCCCTTCATGATGAGCAATCTGAGGAAATTTTACAAAATGTGGAAAGTGGTGCTTTCACCTACGTTTTTTTGTCGCCGGAAAGAATGCTGAATTCCAGCAGATGGAGGAAACTCCTTTCCTCCGTCCACTATAGAACGTTCCTGGCGGCAGTCATTATCGATGAAGCTCATTGTATTAGTCAGTAGGACCTTTCTTCGAAGGCCAATCCAACGTCCATTCCTTGTCGACAGTGGTATGGGAATTTAGGAGAGATGTACGTAGAGACAGCAGCATGGCCGGAAACTTGGAAAAGGGGTACATGGACTCCTGTATTTAAAAAGGATGATAGACATGACACAAGCAATTATAGACCAATCACTGTTTTACCTGTTGTGGGTAAAATTTATGAAAAGTTATTGAGCAAACAAATTACAAATTTCATGGACCCCATCCTCAGTGATAACTTAACAGCATATAGGAAATCACACAGCTGCGAGACAACCCTAATCCGACTTGTAGAAGAATGGAAAATGGAGCTAGATTGTGGGAAACTGGTTGGCATGTTATCTACTGATATGAGTAAGGCATTTGATTCACTTTACTCTCCTCTTCTTATAAGAAAACTAGAATCATATCGCTTCTCGGATAAAGCTCTAGACCTAGTTCGCTCCTATTTTCATAATAGGCAAAATAGAGTCAAACTCCTATCAGTGCTAAGTCAGTGGAGAGTTCTAAAAAGAGGATGCCCACAAGGATCTTGTTTTGGCCCTTTGCTGTGGAATATCTACCAAAATGACTTGAATTACTACTTTACAGACAGGAATATCTCAATGTATGCTGATGACCACCAGGCATATGTATCTGGCATTACACTTCAAAATGTGCAAAACCAACTTCAAGAAGTAGGAGACGAGATCACCGTATGGTACGATCAAAATCTACTGCAAGGCAACTTTAAGAAGTATCAAACCATCACTTTTGGATCAGACATAAAGTACCCTGACAAAGCTATAAGTATAAAGATTGGACTTGAGGACATTGAGCAAAAAGATGAAATGAAATTACTTGGAGTATTGATAGACAGTGATTTAAATTTTAGTAAACATATTGCTCAAGTATGTAGGAAGGCTAGTCAACAAATAGGAGTACTATCTCGTCTGAAAAATTTAGTACCCGTCCCAGCAAAACTCACACTATTCAAATCGGCCATCCTCCCACACCTCACGTATTGTCAAAAAGTCTGGCACTTTGCCAGGGCTTCGGATGAACGTAAAGTAGAAAGGATACAGGAAAGGGCTTTACGCTTAATCTATCTGGACAAAACCTCATCTTATGAAGACCTTTTAAAAAGGGCTAATTTAGATACATTAAATGAAAGAAGGTTGAAGGACATACTATTTCTAATGTACAAGGTTAAGCACCAAATGGCGCCAGGTTACTTTGAAAACATCGTCAAAAGAAATGATTTAAAGCCATACAGCCTCCGAAACTCAGACTTTATCCTTCCAAGATACAATACTGTAAATTATGGAAGGCATTGCATCAGATACTTGGGCCCATTGTTATGGTCCAAGTTGTCCAGCTCTGAGAGAAATGCACCAACTCTGAAAGACTTCAAACGAATGATAAACTGTAGAGATATCTCCGCACTGGACAACAGTAGCTGTGCCTCTTGCTATTTATGTAATACCTAATATGATATGTAAATTTTCATGATAAATGTTTTTAAATTTTATATGATTAATTTGATATAAATTGTACATATTTTTTAGGAATTTTAGATTCTTAAGTCTTAATTATGATAATTTTACTTTATTTTAATTAGCTTTGTTTTAGTGTCCCCGGTTAGTACTGTAATGTACTAGAATTTTATGACACTTAAATAAAGGTTTCATCATCATCATCATCATCATTTCAAGTGATGTATCTACTGTCGTTTTGACCGCGACCGCGTCGAAGGCCACAAAGAAAGACATATTTAAAACTCTCAATTTGAGTCAGGCAACCTTTGTTATTGAGCGAAGTCCTGAAAGACCGAATATTCGTTTTGGGACGCAGTACTTGGACAAAAATCTACCTCTGTCAGTAGTATTTGAGTCTGTCGTCGAAGAGCTGAGAAATGAAAGATGTAATTTTGAAAGGACAATAATTTTTTGCCAAACCCGAAAACAGTGCGCTCTAGTTTACAGAACCTTTGTTGACTCGCTTTCTGATGATTTGTATGTAAATAGAAAAGCAGATGCAAGGCAGCGAATGGTGGAAATGTTCCATGCTGGCACTCCTGACTCAGTTAAGAAACATGTTTTAGATAATTTCTCCCAGTCAATGGGTCACATCAGAGTTCTTGCTTGTACAGTGGCGTTTGGTATGGGAATCAACTGTAAAGGGGTGCATCGTATCATTCACTTCGGACCGTCTAAAAATTTGGAGTGTTACGTTCAAGAATGTGGACGGGCAGGCCGAGATGGTGAGCCTAGCAAGTGTGTTCTTTTACACAATGGTTTAATGGCTGCACATTGTTCTGATGATGTGAAGAGCTACATTGAAAATGACAAGGAGTGCAAGAGAAAGTTGATGTACCAAAATTTTCCAGGCAATTTTACTTCTGCTGTTACTGGACATGACTGTTGTGACTTTTGTGCAAGTAGTTGTACCTGTGAAGAGAGTGACTGTGTTGTTAAAACAAAGTTGAATGTTGGAGAAAATCCTGAATCTAATACTGTGGTCCCTCAGCCTGTAAGAAATGTGAGCAGAGAGCAGAGGGAATATTTGAATGTTAAACTGGAAACATATATGAAAAAGTTGGTTTCTGAAAATACCTCTGGGCCTATTGTGGCTACCACCATCCTACAGGAATTTACTCGTTTCCACATTAATCAAGTTCTGAACCACTGTGACAAGTTGAAAACTTTAAAAGATGTTCACACTGTTGTAGAAGTGTGGAGAAAAGAACATGCTACAGCTATCCTGAATGCTGTGAATGAGGTTTTTGCGGATGTTCCAATTAGCGAATTGGAATCTTCTGACCATGATGAAGATGGAGCTGACTTTGACATTATTGATCAGGAATGGGCCAGTTTACGCGATGATTCTGAACTCTGTCAAGCATTATTTGAGAGTGATTTAATGAATATGGATGAAGTAATGGACGAAATTGATCAGTCAGGAAATGAACAAAGAAGTGTAACAAGTGTTATCAATAACCTTTTACATTAGGAACAA
This sequence comes from Porites cylindrica, assembly GCA_964035525.1. NCBI lineage: Eukaryota > Metazoa > Cnidaria > Anthozoa > Scleractinia > Poritidae > Porites > Porites cylindrica. Next base: position 50,337,719 of record OZ037776.1, on the reverse strand, counting down.
ATATGTAAGTATGACTGTGTTCCAGGACATTCGGAGAGATTAGACAACCAGCAGATAAAGGGAAAAAAGGGGGGGGGGGGGGTGCTAATTGATTGTAAAAAGGATTTTTTTTTGCATGTTGAGTTTCTATTGTTACAGTCTCTTGCTTAATCTTTTAGAGACATTTTTCTGTTCTTCCATAGAATTCAAGTTCAAACAAGGTGAAACCATTATTTACCTTAGTGTGGGTTTCTATGTGTTAGGGTTGACTCTTAATAGTTCAGTTTCGAATTCACTATGAACAGGCTTTGCCTCTATCTGAAGTAATATATTCACAAATTCCAGTGAGAAAAAGACTTGTTTATTGTTCTGTCTATCATGTATATTCAAATTTAAAACACTGGAATTTGTGAACATTTTACTTTATGTCGAGGCTTACCCTGTATGAATGTGTCGTTAATGTTAGTATTCAGGGTAATTTTTATTTCGAAACTGGACTATTTTTCAACCTATACCTATTTAAACCTAAGTAACCCTAATGGTGTGAAACTGATTTAACATAACAACAGATTTTACCAGAAACGAAACCACTGAAATTTATTATTGTACATTGTATATGAGTAAAACTATCTTGCTTAATTACATTTAATTATAATTGAGCATCCAATTACAAAATGAACAGTTTATAGCGCTTGGAAAACAACTACTGTATGGCAAGGAAACCAGAAACAGGAGAAAGTCTCTTTGACAAGTCAGTTTAAAACAAGAATAATTAAATAATGTTGTATGATTTCAATGATAGGCGGAGGATAAAACTTACATTATTATTATTTTTTAATATCAGGATATCTTCCCCAAATTACAAACAGAAACTTCTTTGGGGGGCTCTCTCAAATTAAAACAATACAGTTTATTATCTTAGGCCTACCATGGTTTTCTTCTGTCTGCATTTATACCGAACAATTCCGCCTTGTGGAAACAAGCTGTTGTCTTCTTGACTGATTCACATGCCTGAATTAAAGATTCCTTGTCCTAAATGATAAATAAGTGAATAAAGGGGTTCCTAAAAACATTAATAATGAAATGTAGAGATGCTTGGAATTAAGACTCTCAATCTAAAGAAAAATTCCCTGTTTGTTTCACAAGAAGGGGTTTTAGTATTTAGTTTTTGTTATAGTTATATTCTGTAATAATATTATTATTGTTAGTTGTAATATTATCATGGAGTAAAAGGGGGAGAATTTAACACTACATCAATAGTCATTTCATCTCTTCTTTCAGACACCAAAGCCCTTTAAAAAAACTAGAACATCCATCTGTAGAGCTACAAGCCCATTAAGAATACATTCAAAAGCTCTGGTGTTCTTAACTTGAAGGTGGTGTTTTAAAAACATACAATAGCTTAACGAGCACGTCTTGAAAGTTCAATGTTCTTTTTATGTTTGTCAATCCACCTAAACATGTCCTGCAAATCAAAGTCTTCCAAAAGAGTGCTATTGATATTGTTGAAATGCTGGTATTTTCGGTCTGGGGTCCACCTAAAAGCATGCTGTGACATAAGCTCCCCAATAATCTTCTCCAAATCTACTCTGGTTGATTTGACAACATGCTTCCCAGAGCGTCTGATGATGTGGCATTCATCATCAAGATTGTCAAGGACCTCTTTATTTACACCAATAGCATTGCAGTGTCTGGTAAGGCATTTTTGGTTAGTTGCATTAGGGCCAAGCTTTCGCCAGACTTCCTTGATCAGTTTGTTAAAAAATTCCATCAAAAGATCCAATGGAATATTATGTCCTGACCTTAACGACACCGTCCTATTCCATACTAGACGATGGCCTTCTCTTTAAGGCAAAGTCGAATTCATTTGGAAAAGCAGTCCTAATGCCTCGAGGGCGTACTTGGTGCTTCCCTTATCCTGTCGTAAATAGGGAAGTGTGAATTTCCAACATTGAACAATGCGTTTTCCATCTCCTTCTCTTATGGCATCAAAAAAGTTAGCAATAATCATTGCAAATTGAAGAAAAGAACATTGATAATTGTACATGTCATCTCTAGCTGAAGATTTTGATGTCTCAGACTGTGACTCCTGAGCTCTCACTTCAGTTGTGTTTGAAGCTTCAGTTTCAAGCACCTGTGAATCACGTTGTGCTTCATGATCTCTCATTCTCTTCCCATTAAAAGCAAATGATTTGTCACAACCAGGAAAACGACAAACAAACCGACCATCCTCTCTCTGTTCTCTTGCAATCTCAGCCTGATATCCTTCAATGGATAGTACTTTGGCTAGGAAATTTTCCATTTGTTCATTTTGAATCACATACTTGTCAACCACCATAGATGCAATTTTTCGCAAATACAGCTTCTGCTTTGCTTTTGACTCATGTATTAGCCCTTCTAGAAATTCATTGGTTGTTGGCTTGTCATTCAAGGTACCCATGCCAAGAATCTCCAATGCAGCAGCAATTAATCTGGCTTGAACTTCTAAATCAAAGAACTTGCGGCAAGGGTTGACTGCTGAATCAACTTGAGCTGTTACATTTCTTCTATTTATTAAGTTTCTATCACTGAAAAGTGAACACTTGTCACATGCACTTGCACCACTGTAAAAATGTTTGAAGCAAAGCTGTGTTGTTGTAAAGAAAAGAAAACAGAAAACATGTTAGATGATAAGCAACTAATAATACTCAAGTTATGTGTGCATTCCTTCTTTTTTTTACATGTATGCTTCATATCTGTATTTTTTACCTTCATCATGAATCAAAATTCACTAAATTAATTACAAGCAAAAACCAAGAAACATTTTCTTGTAGTAGTAGACATTTGAGGTGGTAAGTCGAAGTGTACTGAGTCTGCAAAGAGTCCCCTAAAAACAAAAGTAAAAACTCTTTCACCATGAACTGTAGCTATGCGTTTTGAGTTAACTAAAATTTGATATGTGCTTGATCTAATTAAAGTGTACCATTAATTGAATTAACGGTGTGGGATAGCTCTTGCATGGTTTCAAAAACGTATCCATTTGCACCAAGTATGTTGAAAGTCACTTTTATGTATGATCAGATTATAAACATGTCTCATGAAAATAATATATTAAAAAAAAAAACAAGAAAACGTGAAAAATACTTTTAAGATTACAGACAAAATAACCTTTAAGTAGTACACGCTTACCATTATTCCTGAGTGGTAAATGATAATGGTGTTGATCAGTTGAAGTAGGGTCATGCATGGTGATCTGTTCTTAAGCAAGACTGCAGCCGCCATACATACACTTGGTTTCCAGAAAGGATCTTCATCTGCCCGTTTACTCTTCCTCAGACTTGTAGTCCACAGAACCGCGCTCAAGAAAGGAGCCCTCTTTTGCAGTTCTCCTTCCACCTTGCTAAATGAAAACTTCTTCACGTCTTGTGCCTTAGTTGAACGGAGACAACTCGGGTCTTTGGAAGAACACGTATTGGAACATTCCTTGTCAACTTCTTTTAGAAAGTGCTGTTGCAGATGTTTTCGTAGCATAGGATTTTTCCACGCCGCTGTGGCTATCTGGCCATACGTGCCACGACATAACATCTTTCCCAAGCTTTCCAATCCTTCGGGCAGCGTGTTTACTTTTACCTTGCTTGGCCAATGAACCTTTACTTGTACAACAGTTTTACTTTCATCTTGACCTTGTTCACGTATGATTGCTGGTCTAACTGGAGAAACGTTAGGAATAACGTCAAACGTGGGATTAATGTTTTTCACAGGCGCTGAAGAGTGAATCGAGCCACGAACGTTTGAATAATAATCTGACGATTCCTCTAAAAGAATTCTTTTCTCAGGAGAAACAGACTTTTCCGCAGTTAAATCATGTACCTGTACGGCCTTTTTCTTGATAGGAAGCCCTGCCTTGTAGGCTTTGGAGCTGTAGCTTTGAAAAATTTCTTCGTCGAGTTCTCTTAAGTTGGTGCGAAGTCCACGCCGCTTTTGTAGTTTTCTCAGACACTGTTTACAAATATGATGTGATGTGTCATGCACAGTAAATTGTAAAGAAATAATTTCCTCGTACACGTTAAATTTTCCGCGCCCCCGCACAAGATTTCGATCGCTCTGCTTTTCGATCGACGAAAAACACAGCACACAGTCGCACATGTTTTGATTTGTTTTGGTTGGAAAACCCCGCTTACATAAATCATTTAAATCACCGCATACATTATCAGACCACATTCGATAACAACCAATCAGCGTTAAGTCAAACAATGCCCACTGTGTTTCAGCCTATCACAGCGTGTTCCCAAGATCTTGGGAACCCAGCGGGACCCTGGAACACGATTAGCGACGGCGTTACGCAGACGTCCCTTTTCCGCGTGCAACAAAGGAAATAGGAGACGTCTGCACGCAGGCAATTTTTGCATAAATTATCAAACATTATGTTAAGCGGGAAATCTACCTATGGTTCGCGGGAGAAGCAACTTCTATAGCGGCGCAAGACAAATGTTTCGAGAGTCGAGGATGTGCTCACAAACTATTCACTATGCGACGAAAGGAGAAATCACTGGCATGATAGCTGCATGTAATGGTAATTTTATCAATCCAGGTCGCTCCGTGTTCGCTCGAGAACGCTGTGACAACCTCGTTTGGCGCGCTTCTCAATACTTCCAAAACATGTTGTAATCGGTAAGTAGACTTAAGCACTTAGTATCGCCAAGCCATTCGAATCAGTGTATACCCAATTCTTTGTCTGAAGATTCTCGCAAACACACATACCAAGTAAATCTGGATGGAAGGAGGAAATTGTCTCCCTAAACGCAGCCAGATTATATTTTGAAGAATGGCGGCACAACTGGCACAATTCAACTTGTCTTCCAGGTCAGCCCTAATTTATAGTTCGTAAGAGTATAAATTGCGATCTCCCTATTTTCGCTTAAACTTCAGTAGAAACAAAACAACGCAGACATGACATTCTCCTGCATGAGACACAATCGGCTGAAGGAAATATCTGTTTACAAGTCAGGTAAATTATCCATTCTTGCGCACCGCAAAATCAGCTAAAATCAGTCGCTGGAAACCTGGCATATTATTAAGCCTGAGCGCTTCTAAGAATAACACGTTTAGAGCTTTGACGCGTAGAAAAAAAAAAGGCAGTTGTTCTATATCCTTTCTGGTTCATCCAGGTAGAAGTCCTGGCATATTATTATGCCTGAGCGCTTCTAGGATATATATCACGTTTAGCATTTCAACCCGTAGCAGTAAAAACAATTAGGCAGTTGTTCTAGTGGTTCATCCAGCAGGGGCACCCAGCGAGGATATAGTTCAAAACCACTTAACATAGCATTGGTGAAAGTATTTTAGTATTCAAACGGTAGATATAGGCATCTTTTTATCCCCTAAAAACTTTTCATCTGTTAGGATTTCCTAGCTGAAAGTCTAGTGATCCGAAAATTATAGGGATAAAAACTTACCTTCTCGAAAATTTCAGCCAGGAAAAGCTCTCGAAAATTTCAGGTGGCCTTTTTTAGGGTCAAAATCCGTTAAAAATGGGTAATTATACCATTTTGTAGATGTTCGAAAATCCTAGGAGAGGCAGGCAAGCAAGAAATTTTACGACAAATGTTCCGAAAATTCTAGATATCAAATCGTCTTCCGAACAGATATTTTCCCGAAAATTGCCGTTGGGTGCCCCTGATCCAGGTAGAAGTCCTGGCATGATATCATTATGCCTGAGCGCTTCTAGGATATATAACACGTTTAGCATTTCGACCCGTAGCGGTAAAAGAAAAAATTATTTAGTTGTTCTATATCCTTTCTGGTTCATCCAGGTAGAAGTCCTGGCATATTATTATGCCTGAGCGCTTCTAGGATATATAAGACGTTTAGCGTTTCAACCCGTAGCCGTAAAAAAACAATTAGGTGGTATAAGTCCTGGCATGATATAATTATGCCTGAGCGCTTCTAGGATATATAACACGTTTAGCATTTCGACCCGTAGCCGTCAAAAAAAAAAAAATTAGGCAGTTTTTCTATATCCTTTCTGGTTCATCCAGGTAGAAGTCCTGGCATATTATTATGCCTGAGCGCTTCTAGGATATATAACACGTTTAGCATTTCAACCCGTAGCAGTAAAAAAAATTAGGTAGTTGTTCTATATCCTTTCTGGTTCATCCAGGTAGAGGTCCTGGCATATGATTATGCCTGAGCGCCTCTGGGATATATAACACGTTTAGCATTTCGACCCGTAGCCGTCAAAAAAAAAAAAAAAAAAAAAAAAAAATTAGGCAGTTTTTCTATATCCTTTCTGGTTCATCCAGGTAGAAGTCCTGGCATATTATTATGCCTGAGCGCTTCTAGGATATATAACACGTTTAGCATTTCAACCCGTAGCAGTAAAAAAAATTAGGTAGTTGTTCTATATCCTTTCTGGTTCATCCAGGTAGAGGTCCTGGCATATGATTATGCCTGAGCGCCTCTAGGATATATAACACGTTTAGCATTTCGACCCGTAGCCGTAAAAAGAAAAAATATAGGTAATTGTTCTATATGCTTTCTGGTTCATCCAGGCTGAAGTCCTGGCATATTAATATGCCTGAGCGCTTCTAGGATATATAGTAGCAGTTTGACCCGAAGAAAAAACAAACTCGGCCGTTCGTTTTGTAGGAGATATTTAAGCGTTTTTGTCTGTGTTAGCAATGTGATCGACTTAATACGCAGACTTTAATAATATGTTTTTTTCTTTGACGGCACTGAATAATTTTAGCCGAAACCTGAGCCGTACATTTGTTGAATGCCGCGCTTTTAATTAAATTTCTCGCCCTAGAATGATGACATAATGGCGCCAAAATTGACGCCTCTATCGTATTAGATGCGAAATATGATCAGAGATAAATGGAATAGTGAATGTTACAAGCTTCTGGGTATCCAGCTGAGATAGGGGACTAAAAGTTCCCTAAATAAAACAAGATTATTTTTGGTTGCGAAGACGGTGCGGCTCGTTATGTATCAGCGCAATACGTGTCGGACCCAAATTAACCACATGAGGTGCGCGTGGTTAGTGCATTGCACCTTGGTGCGTGGTCCACTATTGACGCGTGGTGCATGATTTTTTTTTTAACACACACATTAAAAACAAAAAGTCATGCCCCTTTTTCTGTCCCCAAATCTGATCTCCTTTCAAAATCGTCTTGATAGCTATATTCAGCTGATTAATAAAGTTAATATTTTATTTTTTAACAACACCGGATTTCAAAAAACCCAATTTTGTTCCTATCCAAGAGGAAAACAAATTCAGTTGACTCCAGATAACTCGAACCCTCGCTAACTCGAACCAAAGTCGATTTCCCCTGGATTTCCTTCTTACATGTACTGTAATTTTACCCTCGGTAACCTACCGCTAACTCGAAGTAATTTCTGCTTCCCTTCAGATAATTTCTATACAATTCTACCCTCGATAACTCGAACCTTGTTACAAGCGCGTGACAAGCCAGGGGAAATAACCGTGTACTGAAGTCCGAAACATTGGATTTACTTCAAAACAACCGATTCAACTCTTTGTCTTTACTACTTTGTCACTCCAGTCTAGTTCAAATTCAGTGTCCATTCCTGTATACTTTGTTGCTTATTGCATTCCCTCCCCATCCATTTGCTTATTTCCTTACTTCCGGTTATTTGCCTCAAACTCCCGATAACTCGAACTTTCGTCGATTTCCCTTGAAGGTTCGAGTTATCTGGAGTCGACTGTCGATGTAGTCGACTAATGGAGAAGCCTCCGAAGCAGGCGTTTTTAAGAAAGTCGTATTTTTCCCTCCGAAATACAAATGGCAGGATTTATTTCGTGGGGGTGCCTTATCTTTTAATTGAACGACTGCAAACTCTATTTCACTTATGGTTACAATATTTCTGGTAACATATCTCTCTTACAATTGTAAGCAGTTACAAGAAACGGAAAAGTATTTTTGGAATCTAGGTTGATTAAGCCTGGCCACTGTTGGCTTGCCCTTACTAAAGACGTACAAGGGGGGTGGCCTCCCCTTCATAAGGTTTTCTGTCTTTTTTTCCTAGAGGATGAAACATCAGTACATGACGTTTCCAGTAGCTGTTCGTTCATCCCTCGCACACATTTTGAGACAAGTTTAGTGATGGTCAGATGCTGTGGTTACGAGATATGACGTCATAAGTAGCAGGTGGTCAAGACATTTTTGGGTCAAAATACATGTTTTTCAACTTCTTTCAACAATAAAAGTAAATCTTGTGGCTAAAATCATACAAAGTGCTTATTTATGTGTTATTGGTTATGTAAAACGCAAAAAAATTGCCATTTCTGAGGTTTGCGTATATGACTATGCGATAAATTTTAATTCTACTGAAATTTGAAGTCAATTTTCAGCTGTTTCTGTATTTTTCTACTTAAAAATATGCTTATCCCACGGACAAGTCATGTCAAAGGTTACATGTCTGAACTAAATTTCTACCTGTCCCGGACAATCGGACATAGGTTTAGGTTCTGCTGGACTAGCACTATTCAAGAACCTACTTTCATAGGCAAAAGACTTGTTATAGTCATGTGGTCCCCAGTCTGGGCTCTGGTACTAGGCAGATTTTACCAAACCTTTCACTTTTCTTCTTAGGGCTTTACGGGATGCCGTCGTCCGGAAAGATTTGCTCGGCTTTGAACAAAAAGAAAAGTACAGTCAAACCCCGGACACTGAAGGGGCCATCGAAAGTGTCTGCATTAACGGAGTGTAAATAAAGGAGCATAGTCAAATATAAGCTTCACACAAAGCAGTCATTTTACGGACTAAATCCACGGAAACGTTCAGAAATCGTTCATCTATATATTACTTTCGAGAATTACTGAATCAAAATCGTTCTCTGCATAACTCGCTTGATGTCAAAAGTGCGAGATTGCCGTCTACGACTCGTCCCATCCGTTGTATTGTAGCACTGGGAACATCGACATGCTGTCAACTGAAGGTTTTTTTTTTCACCTTCAGAAAGGAAAGGTCTATTAAGGCACACAGTTGATAATAAAGTGTCCGCATTAGCGAGGTTGACTTTCTATGAAAATCTGTTGATTGCACCAGAAACAAGTGTCCGTTGTCCGCATTAACGGGTGTCCGGTATGAAGCCGGTTGAATTTAGAGGCAATGTGAGGATATCCCCAGGGACAAAGAAAACTGTCCGTAATAACGAGGTGTCTGCATTAAGCGGGTGTCCGTAAAACGGGGTTCAACTGTAACTCTGATATAAACTTAATGCAACACGAAAGCCCCAATCAGCCTAACGCGCACGCTGCTTTCAAACTCACATACGGAGAGAATTATTGAAAGTAACTAAAACCTTTGCAATAGTGGAGTGGAGAGAATTGGGAACTGGGAGGTTGTGGTGGGGGAGGAGGTTAGGTTTTTCCAGTTAAAAAACTTGTGATAGTCCGTTTACTGCAGCTCTTCAGTGAGTAGTTAGTAGAACAATCTAGTAATGACAATGAAAACATGAAAACATATATGCATATAAAAATCTAGTAATGACAATGAAAACAAAAACGCAACATATTTATTTATACTTTCTTCTCTTTCCTTGAAGATAATTAACGTCGATGATAGTAATATCATCTCTTTCTTCGACACCCCCTTCCTCCTTTTTCTACCTCTTTGCAATCTTCATTTATTTGTGGTTTAAAATAACGAGCTCTCTCTTTCGACTGCAGAATTTGAGGATCAAGCGAGAGATCAAGTATCAAGAACAACAACAGCCAGTAAACTGACAGAAAACTTTAGAACCGATGGGAGATACACTCGAAGGACATGAGGAACGTGAGGAACGAAGAGCCATTCCCGCTGTTGGCGTTGATGTTTCATATGGCTCATTTAGAGTCTCTCTTAAAATTTCTGACCGGGAGACGGCTAGATCCATATTAACTGGAGTTGGTATTGGTTGTGGTGCTGCAGCTATTTTGATTGGTGCGTATTATCTAAGAAAACCCCAGCTAGTCATGAGTGCGCTACGTGGAGCACTGGAAACAATAACAGGTCTTCAAGTTGACAGAGTTACACCTGGATCAATTCTAGTGGAATTGCTTTGCAATACAAAGGAAAGTTTTCTATTATTCATGGGAGATTTTGAGACAAAAAAAGTAGAGAGACGATTGAATGAAGAGTTTAAAAACACTGGCTTCAATGGGGAGCTGGAGGTGATCATCATAAATAAGAATGAAGCTTACAAGCATTTGGAGAAAATTCGAGGTATTTTTTTAATTTAGCAGTTTCCAAAGTAGCCAATATAAATCTGATAAATTTTTTTTCAAATTTACTTGGAAGAGAACAGGTTTTCAGCGGTTTTTCCAAGGGAGTAAGGTTTTGATTGAGTGAACATTTTTTCCTAAAGTGCTCAAGAGCAGATACTGCTTTATAGTGCTCTAGATAGTCTTTATGTTGTACTTGGTAATGAAAGCAGTGTAGCTTAGGAAATTATAATTTGAACTGTCAAGCAAATCCTTAACACCTTTCACCCCTGCATGAAATCAAGACTTACAAAAGAAGGGCCTATTATCAATTTTTATGAGGGAATTAAGCCAAATCTGGGAGGAGGGGAAATTTAAGGTGCACACGCTGAACACTGCATTGGGATTTTAATAGTACTTTTAAGAAAGTATTTTATCTTTTTTGAGACAAATTGCAATATCTCAATTTATTTAAAACTCAATCATTGGATAACGTAATTTCAGAACTCTGATTGGCTTAGCCATCATGGTGTATGAATCATTATACCATGCTCTCCAAATATGGTAACTGTACGTGTCTGCTCAAAATTAAAAAAAAGCTGAAAATCGGTTGTTTTTTAGGATAAAGTCGGGAAGAATTCTCGATATTTTGTGGGCGTTTTTAATAAAGCAGTTATTCCGCTCGCTTTTGTTGGATATGAGATGAATATAGCCAACTCATATCCAACGGGCGCTCGTGGAATAATCGTTAAATGCACAGCTGCGTTAGTGACATAATTTATTCACCCATCAGTGAAATTGGGGATGGTGTTTTCTAGTTGAGTAGTGAACATGCACACAGGATTTTGCGTGTCATATTTTATGAAGGTATTTATAAAAGCGTTTTCTCTCTCTTTTTCTTTTTTCTTTTTTTTCCAGATCACATTTTCTTTTCCTTTTTTTTTTAGGTGGCGTTTCCTCAAAGCGAGGATATCAACACGCAATACCTCTGTGTCTACCAAACAATTGTACTTGGGATTCTGAGACAGGTGAGTGCGTTCAGTCAGGAGAGGAACGTCGCTCTCTGTATGTAGTGGAAGAGGCTATTGAACAACTCAAGAAAATAAAAGGTAAATTCCTTAGTGACCATTCATTGTTTCATTGTCCAATGGCGTTGTCCTTCTTTCACTATATTTAACAATTAATGAATGAGGCTGCGTCTCTTATGAAGAATTATGGAGATCGAGGAGGGTGTTACACGCCTCGGCCTACGGCCTCGACGGATACCACCCTCCCAGATCTCCGCAATTCTTCATATGATACCAAAGCCGAATTCAATAATTGTTTTATTAATCATTCAAAATAATTCCCAGTTTAAAAACAAAGCTAAAACATGCTTACCTCCATCGATGTTAAGTTCATCTTCGATAGTGCACGTTTAGGGTTGCTCAACTCTGCAAATATTTTCCAAATAGCAGATGTCGCCCTTCGCGTTGTGTTCTTGCTGTTCTTGACATGTTTTTAGCTACAATTTCGCCTAGTTCTTACTCTTGAAACGAGTGAAATGTACGCCATTTTTTGTTTTCACAACCAAAACAACTCAACCTCGTCCCCAGGTCTTCTTGGTTAACGGTGCATTAACCTGCAAGAGCGCTGCATTTTTGACGTCATTTCCCCGTTAAACACAAAATTCCCTCAAATTTGCCATATATAAAATGTCCCATGCGCCTCAGCAATATGAGGAGCACCCTCAAGCCCCCACAAGTTCTTTACTAGTTCATTGAATGCTACATCGAAGTCGTTGCCAGTATCGTGAAAAATGTTTGGGTTTCTTACTCGATTTGACATTTTAAATGCCCGACAAATGATCAGTGTTTCTTTCTGTCCGTTCCATTTCATGTCATTTCCCTCACTGGCTAGTTCCTTGACAGTTTCAGGACGTGAACAGGTGTGGGCTTTGTCGTGTTTGTTTGGTTTTTCTTGAGGTTGACATCCTTTGATTTGGCGGTAGGATAAGCTCATTCGGTAGAGCGCTTGACTACCCAGCGGGAGGTCGCAGGTTCAATTCCCGGGGCTGGACTAATCTGAGAAATGAAGGTACTTCCTTTGCCCTTCCAACGGTTAGACCTTCGCGTGGCTCGGATGATCACTTAAAGTAAAAAGTGTCGCACTCAAATAAAGTGCGTTTTTTCCCTAAAGCTTTAAGTATAAATCACAAAAGAAAAATACCCTTTTTGGGGGGAATGGAACCCGGAATGGAACAATCGGTCATGAGGGAATTTTAATTAAGTAATAGATAGTACGTCTTGACATATATTGTATTGAATACATAACAATTATTCGCCGAAGTGGAGGTGGCTAGTCAAATTTGGAGGAATTTTGTGTTTATCGAGGAAATGACGTCAAAAATGCAGCGTTCTTGCAGGTTAAGGCACCGTTAACCGAGAAAATCTGGGGACGAGGTTGAGTTATTTTGGTTGTGAAAACAAAAAATGGCGGACATTTCAGTCGTTTCAAGAGTAAGAACTAGGCGACATTATAGCCAAAAACATGGCAAGAACAGCAAGAATACAACTGGAAGGGTGACATCTGCTATTTGGAAAATATTTGCAAAGTTGGACAACCCTAAACGTGCACTATCGAAGGTGAACTTAACATCGATAGAGGTAAGCATGTTTTAGCTTTGCTTTTAGACTAGCAATTTTTTTTAATGAATAATAAAACAATTATTGTATCATTATTGATTATTATTATATTGACAATTATTATCATCATTGAATTATTGGCTTTCGTATCATATGAAGAATTATAGAGATCTCGGAGGGTGCTATCCGCCTCGACCTACGGCCTTGAAGAATAATACCCTCCTTGATCTCCATAATTCTTCATAAGATACTGCCAGGATCCTGGCAGTTTGCTCTTGTTAGTTCCTCCGCGAACCCATCGACGTCTGATTCTACATTGATGACTTGTCACTACCCAGATCTGGGCAGTACTTCCAATTGGTTGAAGCAAGTTTCTCGTCACTCGCTGGGAAACCAGTGGTGGTGTCGCGAACGGTTGGCTGTTTTTTCAATGAATATTTTTAGTCCAGTTCACATTCCCTCTGGGCAGGCCTGTGTCCAGAAAAGCTGGTAAATAAATAAATGAATAAACAAATGTTGCCTTTTTTGGTAACCTTGGAAGTTATTAATAATAGTTATAGCGGAGCTCCACGCGCGTGCGTGGACGGAGCCCCATAGGTAAAGAAATGTGGTAACCTACCCATCCGAGAAAATTTGGTAATCACGTGCCCGTACGCCCGACCGTCCGTCCGCACCACAAGGAAACCAATGTTTACTCTTACACTTTCTAGCTAGTTTGGGAGCCCAAGAGAAAACTAATTGCACATCAATGTTGTGATCAATTGACAGCTGTCAAAACAGGGTATCCGCTGACCAGTATCACCTGACCGTACTGCGGGCTCAAGTGTCGACCCATCGAGGTCGAGTATTTTTTTGAAGTTATCCGCTGACAAATTACAAGTTTCAAATGATCGTAGGCTCAAGTTTATTTTTTTCCAATGATTCATATGAAATATGTTGTGTCTATGTCACTATGGCCCCGCACTGTTAAGATTTTGATTTCAAACTGACCTTGTACGCGAAAACTCAGCCAGTTTTTTAACAATTCTGGCGGAGAAGACCTTTTCATGACATGGTCACGCTCTGCGTCCAATTTTATGCTCTTATTGGTCAAAATTTGACAGGTGAGTTCATGCCGAGAATTTATGCTGCATCTTGAAAGTTGTTTACTTTGACAGCTTAAGCTGACAGAGTTTCGTGTCAACTTGTGATGTTTTTAACTGTCTTTTTTCCACTGAATGTACAAAATGAAATACAGCTGCTATGAAGAGTCTTCTGTTATTCGTCGCTGGTTTGTTTTTTTGGTTTTTGGTTGAGAAATGCGTCGCTTGTCAAAATTCGATAATCCGATTTCGGATGTCATCGTTTTCGTTTTTCACCTTGCTTAATGCGTAAGAGGGTTTAAAAGTCTCAAGCAACTGTGGCCTTCCTTGATATCTTTCAGGAACTGAATCTCGAATGGTAAGTCTGAGTAATCATTCTATTTGATGTTTGTTTTTGTTATATCTAATATCATGAAGTCGAGCACAGTTTATGCGGAAAGTTTATGCACGTTTGTAAGATTTGCGTCAATGATCTGACCTAGGGTGCTTACCATTTGACAGAAAAATCCGGTTGGGGTGTTGAATGCATAATGGTAAGCGATTTACTAGTTTACCGTAAAAATATCAAATCTGTTACGCTTTGAATCCAAAAAAAAGGGCGAATTTGTGTAGCGTGAGTCTGGAACCCAGAAAGAACCGAGAAATTGGTTAATGGTAAGCAACATTCCGTTTGGTTCGTACCAACCGGAATGAAAGGACTACCTCAAAACGTACTCCTCAATTTTCGGTTGGAATTTCCGAAAAGTGACCTTACCATTTACCTTCCATCCGGAATTTCCGAAATTTTCTGTCAAATGGTAAGCACCCCTAGTATCAGGTTTGCCGGATATAAGCTTACAGAACTTTAAAAGACCTTCAGATATATTTTCTCACGGCAAATAGAAAGAAAACGTTCTGAAGAATATTTAGTTATAAATTTGGCCGTAGAAAGAAAACTTTGAGCGATTTTCTTGCTTCGAGGAGTTCATCTTTGAAAAAAGCAAACACCGGGAGGCCGGCTTAAAGTAAAACATAATTAATTTAAGCTTAAGTTTTAAGCTTAAAGACTCAGAATATATAGCGACACTTTGAACGAAAATTGTTGTCTCTGTAAATGCTTCACCAAATTATTCCGAGCGTAGCGACTTTATAATCTCGCCGCGCGCGAGGCGCGCGCGCAGTCTGCTAACCGCGCGTGGTCTTAGCCAGCTGCGAAATGCGAGGCTTCATCGGTGAATCACGAACAATTTCCCATGCAAATGACGCACAAGCACGACAAGTGGCTCCAAATCCTCGCCCAGGAAGATTTTCCACCGAAACCCCTCTGGAGCGAGAACGCCGACTTCAAATTCAGCGTGAACAACGAAGAAGAATACATGTACGTCAAGATGAAACCGCGGAAGCAGAAGGAACTTTGCTTAGCACAGCGAAGGCGACGCCGACAATAAGAGACAGAGGAACAGGAGATTGGAATCAGACGCATTACACTGTCGAAAACCCAGTTTTCTTAGTTTGCCGGTTTCCCCGCTAGTCTGCAAAGTTTCAGCTCTGTATTACGGCCCGAAGAATAATAATTTTCAGGCGAACTGCACTGCCATATTTGTTCTTTGTTTTTGTCTTTTTCTAAATCCGGACGCCGAAATAATGATAAATCTGCTTTTCAATACACTGGTTACAATAACACCACATGATACGCAAAGAAGAAGAAAAAAAAGGACAACGTATGGACCTTTAAGACGATATTTGCGGTTGGTCACCCATCCAGTTCTTAACCCCGACCGACAGGGCTTAACTTGAGTGCCGTTTCCAAACCGATTTTCGCGAGGGTTATTGGGAGATACGTATTTCTAGTATTTCTTTTATTGATTGTTAGTAGTCTCTCTCGCAATTAGACACTTTATAAGATTACACATCCTTATAACTGAAACCATTAAACTACGCTCGGAATAACAAAAAATAATAATAATACATTCGTTATTATGTTGAAGCGTAACTCTATATTATTAAAGTTCATTCAAACACTGGACCACACTGACAGCTCTCGAACTAGAAATGAGAACCGGCTGGCCATATGGGTGATTTTGGAAATTTTGAACGGAAAAATTGCACGGTTTCGCTAAAAGCCTACGTCTGATCGTCTTGAACAATGACTGAGTGCAATAGTAGTAATAAAATGAAATAACATAATAAATTACGGGGAACTTACAAGATACTACACAATTTTCTTATGGCACTCCTAGGCCACCATAGAAAACAGAGAGCGAGACAGGGGAGAGACGCTAAAAATACGGACTGTCCGTTTTGCATACGTGATATTCGTTCGAATTACCCGCTTCTCCCAGCCACGGGCAACTCCCATTGGCTAAATTTCGACGCAAGCTGTCACGAAGCTGTCAAGTAATGTTTTTAACAAGTCATTCGCGGTATTCCCTACCGTGATGAATTTCTAAAGCTTTCGCTGTAAAATGACGGATGTTAATCGCCTGGATTTGCTCGCAAGAATTGGGATTTGTTTTAAATCGGAGCAGAGGGAAGCTTTGGAGTTGCTGCTCAGCGGCAAGGATGTTTTCTGTGTTCTACCAACAGGATTTGACAAAAGCCTTATTAATCAGATGTTTGTTCATGGAAAGAGTTCTTCAAGTTCCGTGCAACGGCCGACCGTCATTGTTATCTCGCCTTGCTAAAAAAGGGGGATCGGTAGGAAACACACGACTCAGTTTATCTCATGCAAAAATGCTTCTTGTTCCATTGAATTGTTTTCTCTGTCGAGTGGATTTTGCTTTGGACGAAAACGTTTTGACTGAGCAAATGTGAGTTTTGGCCGCTTATTAAATATATTTTAATAAGGTCGTGACACGCATACTGATTTTCTCTCAGTGATCGGCATGATTTGCTCTCTGATGCAAGAGCATTTTCTTTCGTGTCCCCTTTAGAAATGTAAAGCTCTTCATTGCGGCTGATTAAGGGTTTTAGGTTGCTTTATTTCTCCAAAGTGCCACCTGGATTTGAATAATTTTAAGCGATTTTCTTTGTGACCGTCAATGTGACTTTTTCCTGCAATGTTTTGTCACGCTGGGGCCAGCTCGTTAGCGTTTTTAGCAGGATTTTAAATTCTCACAGATAGTGATTTACTGGGCTAAATCACCAAGACGTGGATTGGAATGAGGGGATTTACTCATTCTTTTCAGTCGCAATAATTGTTCATTGTCAGTTGGCGTGTTCAGTTCTCTAATTTGCGAAAGCATCGCCGTGCAGTTTCACGGGGATCCCGGGGCAGTTTCTAACCTTTGTTCCGCACGGAGAGCAAACTCTTGTGGAGGAAGATTCTCGATCCTTCCTCGAGGACAACGAAAAGTTCGTCTTTCAGTAAGTCGGCCCACTTTGGTAACGTTTCTCCTTTTCTGGTAGGCGCAACAAACACATTTTCCGAGCTTATCCATCCACTCGCAAAATTGCCGAAATGTGTTTTGAAACAAGAGCCGCACATTCTACAATTTATCCGAAGCGCTTGGCTCTTTTGGCTTTCTCCCTCTCCGAGGAGCAGGCACAGGCTTTGTTGTCGTACTGCCACTTCCACTATATATACTACATTTCACTATATACACTACATTTCACAGAGAAGCAACGCTAAAAATTGCTTTAGAATTACTGGATTACAGCGTCAAGATTCGAAGCAAAGTGCAGACAATAACACGCGCTATTCTCCCTCGAAACCAATCACCGAGTGTATCAAATTCACAAAGAGGGCGGGACTGTGAACAGATTTTTGACAGCTCGACGACATTTTTGAACACCCTGGTCGGAACGAACTCGTTGTATGGAAAACGGACAGTCGGTTTTTTTTCTCTCGTAGGGCGTGTGAGGCTGTTACGCCACGCTTTACCGATTTCTTTACTGATTTTGAGAAAAAAACCGACTGTTTTGCAGTCTATGTATAAATAGTATAAAAGGTTGGTTTACACACCCCTAGATTTGTTGGCAAGAATTTGTAAAGTAAACCTGTCAAGCGCAAAAAAGTTCGGCCTGATTTGTTTTCCAAGAATGTGTGATTAAGAGCCATTATGGCTCTTGAATGCGATCGAAGATGTTTGCTATTTTTTGGGTGTACATATAAGGCTATCAACTAAAATAACTTAGCCTTTCCCTCAAAAGTCTCATTTGCCCTTAAGTTAACTGATTTGTGGATTACAAGTTTATCGTTTGATTTGAATTATAAACTTATTAATGGCAGCTTCACTTTTAGCCCTGGCTAAATCTATACATATTATTTATAGCTGATTTAACAATATTCACTTGTGGTGTCACCAGGGCGTAATCAAATTATGCAGATGCCGACCCACACCCCCCCCCCCCCCCCCCCACCTTCCCCAATTGCGAATTTCCTGCATTCATATAGTACTGATAGTATAACGGTTGAGTTTCGTTTGCCGTGTTAGGTCCTCTGTGTGTGGTTTCGATTGCTGGACCGTGCAGGAAAGGAAAATCCTACATTTTGAGCAAGGCATTTGACCAGGGTGAGGTATTTCCTCTCGGACATGAATTGAAGCCTGAGACAATGGGAATCTGGATGTGGATTGTGCCAGAGATATATCAGGTAGATGTATATCTTACCAAAATTTAATTGTCCGTTTGAAGGATCTTTCATTGATCACTCTTTCGAAGTATGCATTATATATCAGTGACCCGAAAATCCGATGGCGACGACGGCGACGGCAACGAGAAGGGCAAAAACGCAGTAGGTTTAACGAGCAAACAACAACTTTGCATGAGCATCAGACTTATTGTACATTATTTTTTTGGAGAGCCATTTCTTCCACAACTTCCATTTTTTTTTTTGCTGTAAACAAGGTTTACTTTTTACTCAATTAACTAGGGGTAATCATAGATTTGCCTGTCCTCTTTTCTATTTTTATTAACGATATCAAAGCTGTTAATACTAATAAGAATCTTCTAGTTAAATTTGCAGACATAACTGTTAGCTTGCCGATTGAGGCAAATGTAGGCTTATATGAGTCTGAAACGGAAGACCTATCCTTTATTGAATGGTCCGAGAACGACTGCTTGAATATTAATATGACAAAAACGTGGGAACTGCTTTTACGAGGGAAGACTACCAGGACGCCTCCTGAACCACTCGAGATCATAGGGAAGAAAGAGAAACTAAAACTGTTGGGCGTTACCTTTGAGCAAGTGCCTTATGAAACACTCGGAATGTTTCGTTCGTGTGTTACCGATCAAGTCAAGTGGACAAACAGTCAGCTAGCATTGGTCAAAAGAATTGGTCGAAAGAAGGCATTTGTATTGCAATTGTATCGTTCGTACCCAGGAACGCTAGGTTCTTTCAAAAGGCGAGGCTATTTGGAAGTCCGTCGCCAAAAATCTCGAGATTTTTTTTGTCCGACAAATTTATGACTGCGTCCTACGAACGCAATTATTGCATTGCACTTAATCAAGCATTATTTTATTTAACCTGTTATATCTGTTTATGTAATTCAGGTTCTTTAGTGACCAATTTGAAAAAGAGAAAAAACAAACAAACTGCTGTGTCCACCGTTTATTTCTCTCGGAACTTCATTACTTGCAGATCTTTGGCTTCTGAATCATCCTCTGATCACGATCACCTCCATTTACGTGGTTTTTAAGCAAAATGAACCGTATTCACAGATGGCGGACAGACGTGTTAGAAGAACTGGTTCCCAGCCATGAAAGCAATGCGTTGCAGGATAAAGAAAACTTGCAAATTAAGACTTTCAGCGTACGACTTGACCTGTTTTGTTGACGTTTTGCATTGTTCAGTGGTGGAGGTCTCATGCTTTGGCAAGCAGGTCATAAATCTGCCACTGAGATCTGCTTTTATTTCGGTTTTTCAGAATTGTAGTGAGCTGGTTTTCGTGCTCGGTTTCAACGTGACGTTTCGGGGCCAACATATCTGCATTTTTTTGCCAGCCATCGCCTACTTTGTTGTCGGTTCTGATGCACCGGAAACCTACAAAATCATTCTCGGTCAAATATCATGATGTGTAATTTTCGTGGCCACATTGTTAGCGGTTAGAAAGTAAAACAGTTGGGGGTTCTCCCCTATCTTTCGAAAGAAATAAGTTGTATTGATGTCGGTTGCAGGACTCAAGTGGCCAGGAATTCACAGTGGTATTGTTGGACTCCGAGGGAATTGATGCAGTGTCGGGAGAAGGGTCCGATGATCACTGTATATTTACTCTGACTGTTTTACTGGCGTCAGTTTTGATTTACAACTCAGCTGGTGTTCCTACAAGGACTGACCTTAATAAACTGGAGTATCTTTTAGACTTACCTACAGTAACGTGACGATGCCTTTAGAAAGAGGGACTAGCATGGCTTAACATATTTTCAGTGATTTAACCTACGTACTAAAGTACTAGCGTTGAATTACGAATTTGTTAAAGTAACCCCTTTTACCTTTTAGATAATTACCGAGCAACATAAGTCACACATTCAAATAAATTTAAAAAAAAAAACTTTTAAAAGGTGAGCCGCTGTTTTCAAAATGATTTAATTTCAACCCATTTTAAATTTCTTCACCATCCGTTTAACTTTTATATAGGCTTTTATTACGTAGAATTATTTAACGTTTGTTTGCACGACAGTTTGAAGCAATTATTTTGCATTTAGTTTAAGCCAACTGCTTTATTTTCTAAAAATAAAAGTTAGCAAACAATATATCGGATCAGTTACATTCTGCAAGGATTCCACATCTTAGGGATCCTGTACGCTTGATCTTAACAATAAAAAAGTTACATTGTGGAGCTGTCTAAGCGGATCCAAATTCACTCTGGCAGTCAGGGAGGTGATGCAAAAAGAGGCTCCATAGACCACGCCAAAGTCTTCCACAAGACGTTTCCTTTCTTCATTTGGCTTTTGAGAGATGTTGTCTTAGCGCTTCCTAAAGATTGCCCCAACATCAAGGACTATTTTCTTTCGGATGTAAGTTCATCTGCAATATAACGACATAGATAATGATCTCAGTTGTTATTGTGAAAAGTCTTTTTTCTGCTGTACGATCAATTTGTTATTCTCACAACGTGTTTACTAATATTAACTCACCTTTTTTGTTTGTAGTTGTAAACGCTTCAATTTAATTAATATTGACATTAATTTGCCCCCAGAATTTTCGAATTAATCGTTATAATTGCCGCCATTAACTTCTTAAGCGAAGCCATAAATCAGAGGTATTTTTGGCGGCAAACTGGTGAAACAATTTTCCCTCTCAATTTACAG
>OZ037776.1:50309115-50311615 GCA_964035525.1 Porites cylindrica | reverse complement strand
AAAACAACAGTAACAGAACAGTGACAGAGGTGTAACTTCAATAAAAAACTACAAGAAAAGGTTCTGACTTTCTACTCTTCCCTGAGTCTGTGATGTTTTAAGTGGGTTTCGACAAAACACTGACCCCCGGTCAACTGACCCCCCTACTGACCCCCTACAAAATCAATGGGAAAATGAATACTGCTTACTTAAGCCTCAACATCCCTTTTTAAACAGCATTGTTCAACAGTATTTAAGTCGAAGCACCCATTTTAAAAAGGTTAGTTTTCGATTATTGTTGTGATGGCCGATTACTTCATGTAAGCTAACCTTTTTAAAATGGGTGCTTAGACTTAAATATTGCTGAACAATGCTGTTTAAAAAGGGTTTTTGAGACTTAAGTCAGCAGTATTCATTTTCCCATTGATTTTATAGGGGGTCAGTAGGGGGGTCAGTTGACCGGGGGTCAGTGTTTTGTCGAAACCCGTTTTAAGTAACCTATCATGCCCATTTAAAGAGATGAATAGCCCCTTGCACCATATTTTAATGCTTTAGCAAGGTTACTCTTGAAAGAGACGTAGTCAGTATGCGATGACTGAAGAACAAGCCTGTGAAAACAAGCTTTACTTTCAGGCAGGCTTGTTACTTCCCGTGTGTCATCCAGCTGTAGCCAAAGTTGCTGTCCATATGGTGGCAAAACCTCCCATCCTGTCCAAAACGACAGTAGATCACGCAGACCAGAACCAGCTGCAATGAGAAAACATAACAAAGGCATCACTATAAAGCATCTGAACATGAAATTCCTCCTAGGCAACAATATTCGTAATGGCAAATATAACTTTTCAATGCTTTCACTTTTACATGCTCGGAATGTTTACTTTTCTTTAGCAGTAAAGACACGAGGTGGCTAATCACTGTTACCCTACAACTGAAATGACATCGAGCAATGAAAATCCTGTTAGTGGAATTATCTATCCCCCATACAGTGTTTGAGGAATGAAATGCTCAAGGATAAATGGCTTAAATTCACTGGGGAAAGAAGAGGTACTGGAAGAAGAATAGAAAACGTATAGTAGACATAGCTGAGGTAATCACTTACCTTCTGCTTCTCTGCTAACTTCATCGATGAAGCGATGCAAGAATCCCATGATAACTTGCCCTTGGGGGTTGTTTTCATCCTCGATGGAAATCCTACCCTTGAGTTCTTCTTTGTCAATTACTGACTCGCATTCCCTGGGAAACACGGCTGCGGCCATTTCCTTGTGTGCCTTTAGGTAATTGACAAGGGAAAGCTCATTCATTCCTGCAGCAAGATCTTTCAGTTCACGGTGGCGCTTTTCGATCACATTGTGCAGCATTATCTGCTGGAGAACCAAGTGCCGTTTCTCTCCCCTTAGCGGCACTTGAAGTACTGACGCTTCATCACGATAAGGCAAGAGGAATTCTTTAAGTGCATCTGAGGGTTCTTCATCCTTATCAAGACTTGATAACTGCAAAACCGTTAAATTGCTATGGTGTTGTGACTGAACAATGAAATGCTTCTTACGACAAATTATAAACTTATAGTGTCATTATAGATGTATACACCTATTTGGAACACACTTGTGCCTTTTTTCAAATATAAACAGGACAGTACAAGTGCCATATCAAACAAAAATTAACCAGAATAAATATTGTTAGTAACACTAACATGTTGCTGAAACATTACACAGAAATACGTAAGTAATGTCTGTACAAAACAAGATCATCAATGCGAGTACCTGCTTCAAGGCTTGTCGAAGGTCATAATCTGGGATGTCCTCCATGGTAACAGCTTCACTGATGCTTTCACGAGTCCAAAATTCAAGCACTGCTGGGGAAAGTCCATAAAGTGGTGGTCCTCCATGCAAGAAAGAATGTGCAATCATCCGTCCAACACTAGTGTACAGTCCAGAATTACACAGTAACGCATTTGGGACTGGAATTTTGTGGTCAGTCTGGCCCTCAAATAACATAGTCAGCCGCCCAGGATCATCCACGTAAAGACCATTTTGAACAAATCCCATTAATATGCTAAAGAACTCTCTGACAGGTCCCTCGCCAACTGCTCTTTCATTTTCAAATTGCACTCGAAGGTTTGAGCGAAAACATGGGTTGGCTTTCTTATAAATGGATAAAACATCTGCAGTGAACTCCTCCGTCATCCGATTTACATAGATTCTCAGTGGTGGGCCATTTTCATCCAGAGTTTCTTGTTTGTACTGTGCAACAGGGTCAGTACAGGTACTGACAGTACTTGAGGATACATGTGCTTCAAATGGTGATTGCATGAGGTCACTGTCTTCTTCTGTACAGTATTCATTACCTGAGTCCCCACTGTTCATTAGGGCACCTTGCAGAAGAAATTGCAAAAAAGGGGAGTTCAGTAAATTATCTGTTATGAGACTCTGTAAAGCTTAGGTCATGTTATAAGTATGCACCTCTAAATCGAATGAAGGGCTCTTATTTCAAATGAAATGAAATAACAATTTCAAAACCAAAT
>OZ037776.1:50246615-50304115 GCA_964035525.1 Porites cylindrica | reverse complement strand
AACAGTTCAGTCAAGTGTCCCTTTCGCGGAATAATGACTGGATGCTTCAGATCAACTGGTGTATCTGCTCTTCTGATACGACCGCCAACACGAATTATGCCATCATGGTCCACAAACGGATCCAGTTTGTACAGCGAACTGGTCTTTCGTAACGCTTGGTTCCTTTTTCTGGCTTGGTTCCTGTTTGTCTCTCCGTTGGTTACGTTTAAGTTGCAGAGAATTTGAAGTTCCTCACGGAAATGTTCGTACTGCAAACATCTGATGATGGTCTTCTCTGCCTCCTGAAGCTCTGGTAGTGTAACTCTCAGTATTGACTTCTCAACTTCTGTACTTGACCTTGTTACTGGACTCTCGGGCTTCTTAATTTCCCTTCTTTGAAACTTGGACTTCAGACGTAAACATAGAGCTATGACCTTTATAGCACGGTACCAGCTAGATACACCATCTAGTCTGCTTATTTCAAATTAATCTGGAAATGGAGCAACACTTCTGACCTTCGTGGTCAAAACAGACACTTTCTTCACCTCCGGGTCAGAGTCTTGAAGGCGAGGCAGCTCCACGTTTTCTGGTTCACAGGGTCCGCTTCTCCACAAGAATTCTGGACCAGTTAACCACTGAGATCCTTCAACCAGCTGCTTTGCGGTGAGTCCTCTTGATGCTTCGTCTGCGGGGTTGTTGTTTGTGTCTACGTAAAACCATGCGTTGGGATCCGTTAGGTCCCGGATTTGCTGCACTCTGTTAGCAACATAAACGTGAAACCTCTTGGCTTCATTGTTAATGTATCCGAGAACTACTCGGCTATCCGTCCAGAAGAATTCTTTCATCTCCGGGTACTCCAACTCATTTCTCACGAACTCACTTATTCTTGCAGAGGTGGTAGCAGCCGCTAACTCCAGCCTTGGAATAGTCTTGTGTTTAAGGGGGGTTACCCTGGCTTTTCCGACGATGAAGGAACAATGAGCTTGATCGAGTTCGTTAATCAATCTTAGATAAGAGCATTGACCATAACCTTCCACTGAAGCATCTGAAAAATAGTGGACCTCCACTGCTTTCACTGGGCCAAAGTTGTCTGGCTTGAAACATCGCTGTATCTCTAGTTTCTCCAACTGTACGATTTCTCGCCGCCACTTTTCCCACTGTGGGTGTAGATACTCTGGAACAGGGCTATCCCAATCCAGCTTGTCTTTGCACATCTGCTGAAGAATCTGTTTACCTCTGAGTGTAACAGGGGCCAGGTACCCATTAGGATCATAAATGGAGCCAATAGTGGACAATACACCTCTTCGAGTTAAAGGGCGATCATGAAGTTCAATCCGGAACCGGAAACTGTCACTTTCAGCGCACCACATCACGCCTAGAGCTCTTTCAATAGGTAATGGATCTACAGCTAAGTTCAGTTCCTTTATTTCCTTTGAATGGTCGTCAACCGGAAAGGCTTCAAGAACCTTTTTCTTGTTCGAGACTATTTTATGTAATCTGAGACAAGCCTTGCTACAAATTGCTTGACTGGCCTTGATTAACTGAATGGCTTCGGGTACCGTTGATACAGATTTTAGTCCATCATCTACGTAGAAGTCCTTGCGTATGAACGCCGCAGCATCTGTACCAAACTCTTCTTCGCCATCGTCAGCTGCTCGCCTAAGCCCAAAGTTCGCGCAACCTGGGGAACTGCTGGCACCAAACAGGTGAACTTTCATACGATACTCGATTACTTCCTTTAATGGGTCCCCATCCAACCACCAAAGAAAACGTAACAGATCTCTGTGTTCTTCGGCAACCACGAACTGGTGGAACATGCTCTTGATGTCCGTCATAAATGCAACGCTTTCCTTGCGAAAACGACACAAGATACCCAACAGATCGTTCATAAAGTCAGGACCTTGCAGCAAGTAGTCATTGAGGCTGACTCCGTTAAACTGGGCCGAACAGTCAAACACCACCCTTATCTGCCCTGGTTTCTTTGGATGGTAGACACCTGTATGCGGTACGTAATTGACTTTACCGTCTTGAACCTTAAGACGATCTACAGGAACTTCCTCTGCACATTGTAAGATTATGTCCTTCATAAAGGCCTGGTAATCAGTAAAAAATTTCGGATTCTTCTTGAATCTCGCCTTCAATTGGTTCCATCTCTTTACTGCGAGCTGGCGGTTGTTTGGAAGGCACACACTGTCTGATTTCAACGGAAGTGGCATCACGTAACGTCCATCCGATTGTTTCTTTACTCCGTCCTCAAGAATCCTTAGAAATCTCTCATCTTCCATAGAATAAGGTTTGTACTTGGGACTTGTCTCAACAAAGTCAGTTTCTAACACATGGAGAACTTTCTCTGGGCCAATAATCTCTTTAGCCTTTGTGGCGAATGCAAACTGGCTATGAATTTCTGAAGCTGCAACTCTATTGCACACACCCTTGTCTGTGTTTTCAACATCATTAGACTTGCAGACTCTTCCAATAACTCCCCAACCAAGTATAGTCCTCTGAGCGTACGGCTCGTCATCTTCACCGGCAACTATTTCCCTGGGTCGGATAGCTCTTGGGCAGTTGTTTCCAATCAGGATAGAAATTTCTGCATCTGGGTGGTACGGTGTCAACTTATCGGCAATGGGCTTCAGATGTTGCCATTCCCTAGCCACTTCAGGTTTTGGAATCTGCGACCGGTTAGCTGAAACAAGTTCCCGGGTGAAGGCCACCGGCATCTTCACTACACATTCTCTATGGTAGTCAAGAATCTCTAGCCCAGATATCTTTTTAGTTTTAACACGGGCATTTTGCTGCTGCATTGTTGTCAACAGAAGCTCGGTTGATGGGCCTTGCAGGTTAAACCGTTCACAAAGAGTCTCAGACACAAAACTGACATTTGAATGATCGTCGAGGACTGCATACTGCAAGATTTCCTTATCTGGCTCTCCCACTGGCCTGACCCACACTGGTACTATCATGGTGTGATCAAATCCACCGCTTTGTTCAGGAATTAGACATACACTCATACAATTTGAGATGGCAGCATTGTCTTGTGTTAGTTCCTTGTGAAGGCATGTGGGATGCGTTCCTGAGCATGTTTTCACTTTGCATTTCAACCTCTCCTTGCAGTTCGCTACCTGATGACTTTTACTGGCTGCACAACCCATACACAAACGTTCGCGGAAGAAGAAGTCTCTCCTTTCACTGAAAGGCTTTCTACAGAAATCAGCGCAGTCATCTAACTTGTGCTTTGCACCACAAAACAGACACTTCGTCAAACTATTTGGACCAGGGTCCTTTGATTTACTAGAATTAGTGGGGTCTGATTTACTGTTACCACCACCCTTAGCTGATGTAGAAAGAGAACTACCCTTCTCATTATCTGGTTTCAGCTTCGGATTTCTGTTAAATCTTGGACTACTTGATGTGGCGAGGCCTTCTAACTCTGGGATGTTTGCCTTTTCTGCTGCTTCTCTGATGAAGTCTGCAAACTTAACAAAGGTAGGGTAACTGGCTTCACCATGGGTATGTCTCCATTGTTTAATTGCATCTCTCCACTTGGTTTCAAGGTAGTAGGGTAACTTTGATAATAACTTTACATTCTCCTTTGCATAGTCCAGTACAGAAAGACCTGGAATGGTGTTCTTTGCTGCTAATACCTTGTCTAGCATGTCTGAGAACTCCCTTAAGGCACTGGCATCCTTGGGTCCTATCTTAGGCCACTTCTCCAACTTGTTAATAAATGCTGTACTCACAACATTACAGTTTCCATACCTTTCCTGCAATACAGACCTAGCTTTCTGATAAGCATCTTCTGTCCCAATCAGAAGATAATGTTCCACAACTTGCTTTGGCTTTCCAGTTACATACTGATTCAACATATTCAGCTTGATGTCTGCTGCCAGTGGTCTAGAGTCAACTAGAGCATTAAAGGCACTCTTCCACACAGGATATTGCAGGGGGTCTCCTTCAAATACTGGAATGGTCAGTTTTGGAAGTTGTCCAGAAACAAACAGTTCTTTGCTCACAGTACTTTGTTCTAAGTTAGCTTCTGTTAACTTGTCCATACACCTTTCTAATGATGAAGCAACCTTTTCCCACCCTTCACAGAAGGAGTTAACTTGACCTTGAGGATGAACAAACTGGTAACTTGAAGGGGAATTCATAACCGTTGACATAATTGGTGATGGACCACTTATGGAGTTAGTTACAACAGGATCAGTTTTTGCTGACGAGAAAGCTTGTGTACAAGCTGCTTCTGTTTGAATGGGAAGACCAAGTTCAGGTTCAAAATGACGAACAGCAAATACTGACTGTGTTACGGCTCCCGGGGAGAATGATGGAGCAGAAGCCCGCAGACCACATGTTGTAGTCTTTGGTGTGGATGTTGTTGTCAAAACAGGTGTTTGGGATACATGTACTTGGGACTGAACTGATGTATTAGTCTCATTTGCACGGGTAGTTACTGTTAAAGATTGCAAGAATCTTTTCACTCCTTCGCCTTTACTCTCACTAGGAAGATTGACTAGATCTTCTTCAAGGGAGGGTGTTTGCTCATTATCAATCTCTTTGCATACACTTAACTTGGCTCTACTAAGTTCAAGTTCCCTCTTAAGTTTGAATTCTTGCAGTTTCTGCTCCTGTTTTAACTTTTCTATTTCTAGGGCCTTTTCTTGTTCCACATAGGCTAGCTTTACCTTCAAAGCAGCTTCTTCCTGTAGAAGCTTATATTTATCTACTTTAGTTGAAAGTACACTGTCTGAACTTGATTTTGACTTGACACTTTTGGTTGTTTTACTCCTCTTTGAACCCTTAGAAATGACAGAATTAGACTCCAAAACTGTTTGTTCCAAATACGTTATCTCATCCCTCACATCCCTTTCAAAATCAGACCACTCACCACAAACTTGCTCCCAGATGTTCCTGACCTTTGCTAACTCATCGTCTTGAACTGTTTCCAAAATGTCATTATGTGCATCCACAAATTCATTCCACAGAACCTGTGCCTTACTAAGCTCTTGCTTCCACTTTGATAATTCATTACAATGTCCCCGAAGCAACAGTGTTTTTCTCAGTGTTCTCGTAAAACTTGACCTTTTATTCTTGAAAGAGTTCAACTTTATATCGTTTTGATAGGATTGACCCTTTTCGGTTAGCTTCCTGATACGAACTTCCGACGAATGCTGTTCATTTTCCACATGGAAAATCCGTTGTTTTCGGCATTCTCCGACAGATCAACAATTAAAGGCGAAGACTTCTCGTAAACATCATCCAAACAATTATTTGAAGCAGAACTTACCACCTCACCACAAACATCCGACATTGAACCCTCAGGAATATCACTCAACTCTCGAGACATAACGAGTACTAAGTCCAAACCAAAGGGCGATCAGAACTAACTTTCTACAAAGGCTTACACCACTTGGTATCCATTCAAATCCTCCACAGGTCGTCCGGCTTTCGTTATGAACTTCTTGTTGTGACAGCGATGACTTTACGGTGGTTAAAAGCTTCACCAAGGACCATTAAGTTGTTATTGTGGCTGCCCTCGAAAGTCGTACTTGGCATCCGAAGGAGTTTCGTTGTTATTCACAAGAAAAAGAGAAAAACTTGAATCGTCAGATCTTTCCTTTATCTCCAAATAATCTTTAACTCTTCAGTTCTTCAGATAACAACTTAGTCTGTCTTACACGATACGGATGAGCGAAGGATTACATGGATTGTAAACCTAAATCACACATGTGATAAACAAGAACATGGCGGCAACTAGCACGAGTCCTAAGCAAATGGTAACAACCGCTGACCATAAATACTGAAAACTCCTTACTACAGCACTGCTGTAGTAACACGCGAATTGTGAAGTTCAAAAGCATTTGCGCTTTTCGCTGCCGTCAATCATTTAAGCGGACCTCGTAGGAAACAGAATTTTACTTCAACGGGTTCAGAAGGTCACGGTTTGAGATTGGCAGATTTCTATCTGTTTTGTGTGTTTGTGTGTTTCAAGGTTTGTTGCTTGTGATCGTAATTATGATTACGAGTTCGTGTGTTTTTGAAAAGTGCAGTAAGAGGAAAGATGTTCTTGGATTGCTTCCAACTGGGTTTGGAAAAAGTTAATCTTTTTAAAAGTTTTGACA
This sequence comes from Porites cylindrica, assembly GCA_964035525.1. Taxonomy (NCBI): domain Eukaryota; kingdom Metazoa; phylum Cnidaria; class Anthozoa; order Scleractinia; family Poritidae; genus Porites; species Porites cylindrica. The sequence continues at coordinate 50,298,017 of OZ037776.1, read as the reverse complement.
GGCCAAACACGACTCATAGGCTTGTGATAATGTAAAATGTGACCTTGCAATTTGTTTGAACAGCAGGTTTTCCCTCTTTTCTTTCTCGCCGCTGTGTTTGGACATGAACTGAACTTTGAATGAGCAAGTCTTATTCTCGCCGCACTGAGTCTTATATTACTGAAGGTGATTCATGTCCTCATAGTTGTTATTTCCTGTGTTTTATGCTGCTGTCGGTGTTTCTGGTGGCCAGAAAAATTGAGTAATGGATCGTGTTTTCACCTTTTCATTGGTCCTTTTGACATGACCACCGTCACTCAATATTTGTGGGCGTAGGCATGGGCGGAAGAGCCACAACAATCGACTGGTTACAGGCGCTTTATTTTTTTTTTAGCCTCCCCTCGTCTGGCGATTCGCACTCGTCTCGTGCTTTTCTCAAAATGCCGCGTTTGCCTCGCTTGGCTCATAAAGCGCCTGTTATGCAGGCTATCTGAGGAATAGCAAAGGATAAATATGAACTATGGAGATATATAAAATCAAACCAAATGTCCGGAAATACTCCCGTGTCGCAACGAATTTGAAACATGTGAATATCTTGCGCGCATCTAACTCGCTTCCGATTGGTTTCAAAACAATCAGCTTCTGCCAGAACTCACACATGCGCAGTATCGTGAACCTGTCCCTTTAAGAAAACGCATAGCTATTCTTATCAAAAAAGTCTTTAAATTCTAATGACGTACAAGAAATTTTTTACTCCTACAATTTCTATAAAAGCTCTTGCTACGATGGTTACCAGTTACGTAACGGAACTGAACACCCCTGGGATGGTGCCAAATGTTGAAAGGACGTGGGATGTTTACGTTACCGACACATGTAGGAAAGCCACATCAGAGTCCATGGCGGTATATGAAGAAACAATGGCATCAGAAATGTCTGGTAGGATGCCGTGTGAAAGGGATGTGATTCGACAGGCCCAAGTGGTGGCACTCGACAAGGCACTAAAGCTGTTTGAAGAAAAAACGTACGGAATAACAACAAGAAACATTGAGCAATATCTCCATCTATTGACGGTAAGGAAAATTTAAAATTACGAGGCAATTGATTTATTGTAGTACAGAAACAATGACAAATGAGAAACGATGCTACTCTTACATGGGTATAGGAAATGACAGATGGCAAAAGAAAACAAATACTATAGTGGAAAAAAAAAAATGCCACCTAAGTGATTATCATGCTAGCAGTATTGTCGACCATTATTTTTGTTTTTCAACTGTACGTTGCTAACAACGGTCACCACTTGAGACTGTGATCTAGGATCCCAGATTAACTACTGTGTAGTCTAATGTTGGATTTATGTCGGAAAAAAGAATTCGGAAGATGTACGCGGCATTAAAACCCCTCAGGGCAGTAACGACACCAAACTCACCTCGCTCATAAACGCGTTCACCCAGTGTTGAACCCCACCCCCCCCCCCCCCCCTCCTTCTTATTACTGCATTGTACCTTCTTTTTCTCCTTGTCGCAAAGTTTCTAAACAGCAAATAGAGTTAACATGTGTAAGTAATACTTACACGAAAATGAGAAAGTAAAATTAACATTGTTTCCTGTTAGGCCTAACAGGCCTAACAGGCCTAATATACGTCATATCTTAATAAAGAGGATTTGTGTGGTTATAGTGTCTTTTCGTTTCGTCTTGCTTTTATATGTTTGTTTGTTAAATTTTAAATCACAACTTATCGCAGGATGACATTGAAAACGGTTTGAACAACTGGCAAAAAGAAAATTCCCGTCTAACCATGGAAAGCTGCCATCAGCTATTGCTTGGGTTAAAGCATGAGCACCTGGACCCGGTCTTGACTCAACTCCGAGGAAAAGATGGCGCCAAAGTTTCTTTCGCTGAAATCATGGCCTGTTACTCGGCTATTGAGCAAGGATTTAAGGCGGAAGCTAAAGGTGCTGAAGATGTTCGCTCACAGGTTTTCTACGAATTCCACCCCGTGAGTACTACTACTACTACTACTAGTACTACTACTACTACTAATAGTTAATGGTAGAGTTAATGGAGATACCCTAGGCAGACCCACTTTTCATGGAAAAACGGGACGAGCGTTATTGATTATCTAATATGTGATCAGTGCACATTTCTTAACGTTGCAAATTTTGTTGTTAAACAGCCATCTTATTTATTGGATCATAGTGCCATCGTGGCATGGCTCAATCTGAACACCAGGCTAATTGGAGACGAAATGCACACTCCAAATAGTACCAATAGATAATCAAAATTACCACGGCAATTTTGCAAGGAAGTTGACTCACATTTAAAATTCAAAAACGCAGTAGGCACGGAACCAATCCAAATTCTAATTAGACAAACCACTAATGCCTGTCTATGTCAAACTTTTTAACCTCATTTTACAATCCGGAAAATGCAAGATGTTTGGTGTCAAAGCCTTATAACCCCAATGTACAAATCTGGTGACAAGAGTGACCCAACAAATTACAGAGGCATATGTGTTTCTAGTTGCCTTGGAAAACTGTTCTGCTCTATTTTAAATCGAAGACTTTACTTGTATTTGGAGGAAAATAAGATATTACATAATTCCCAAATTGGTTTTTTGCCCGAAAACCGCACTGCAGACCATGTTTTCACTCTAAGGACCCTAATAGATAAATATGTGCATTATCACAAGGAAAAAGTTTACGCTTGTTTCGTAGATTTCCGCAAAGCGTTTGACTCTGTTTGGCACGAAGGAATACGAATATAGGAGGAAACTTGTAAAACTTCATGAAAATCCTTTACTGCAACTCGACATGTTCCATCAAAATCGGTGAAAACAAAACTCAGCCTTTTTCATACTCCAGAGGTGTACGCCAAGGCTGTATTTTAAGCCCTCTTTTATTTAACCTCTATTTAAACAATATGCCACATTTATTCGAAAACACTTTATCTGACCCATTTGTTCTTCCAAATGGGAAAAAAAAAATAAATTCACTTTTGTACGCAGATGATTTAGTTGTTCTATCAAGATCGAAAACTGGATTACAGAATTGTTTATATAAATGCGCTTTCCTTGTATTGTGACAAGTGGAAGCTAAAAATTAATCCGAAGAAAACAAAATTATGATATTCCAGAAACGCCCAAAAAAATCTATTTACATCAAATTCAACATAGGCAGTGAGTCAATTGAGATTGTCCAAGAATACACTTATTTAAGTACACGTTTAACTCCAACGGGAAACTTTACACTTGCACTCGAACACTTAAAAGAAAAGGCCCTTCACGCGTTTTCTAGTATTCGGAAGCGGACAATTCTTAACAAACTTAATCCTAATACTGCATCCCAAATTTTTGTATTACTACTACTACTACTACTACTACTACTACTGCCGCCGCCGCCGCTACGGCTACTACTACCACTACGGCTACTACTACCACTACGGCTACTACTACCACTACTACCACCACTGCCACTACTACCACCACTACCACTACCACTACCACTACCACTACCACTACCACTACCACTACCACTACCACTACCACTGCCACTGCCACTGCCACTGCCACTGCTGCTGCTACTACTACTACTACTACTACTACTACTACTACTACTACTACTACTACTACTACTACTACTGCTACTACTGCTACTACTACTAGAAATACGTGTATCTCTGAGACTCGCGAACCTCAGGGTGGAGGCTCATAAAATGCATGGATGGAGTGGGGGGGGGGGGGGGGGGGGAGAGAGAGAGAATTAGAGAGTAAATTGTGTAACTGGGGGGAGGGCGGGTCTCAACACCGGCTAAGAAATGTAAGTAATCTCCTTGGTTGGAGTGTATGAAAATACGTGACTCATTGTTAGTAATGCAGTTGAAAATTTTTAGATTGTAAGTGTTGTTTGTTTTATATTTTGATTGTAATATGCATGCTTTTGCAATACTGTACAATGATGCGTTCATGCAAATAAAGCAATTTATTACTATTACCACTACTACTATCACTACCACTACCACTACCACTACCACTGCCACCGCCACTGCCACTGCCACTGCCACTACCACTGCCACTGCCACTGCCACTGCCACTGCCACTGCTACTGTACTGCTACTGCTACTGCTACTGCTACTGCTACTGCTACTGCTACTGCTACTACATTCTGTCGGGCACAAGTTAAGCAGCTTAAATCGGAAAAGCTTTCTCCTTCTTCAAGGCGAAATCTTAAGGATACAGATGCTTGCGCTAATACAACGCTTTCTTGACCACTGTCAACCCGCCAAAGAGCGACACCGTATATATTAATTCTCTAACCGGAGATCAACAACTTTTTGCAACATCGACAATGACTCTCGCGCTCCATTTCACTCTGTTTTAAGACGGAGCAAAACATCGCTCATTTCCCGTTAATTTTCCCGGGCCAGGAGTTACTCACGCGCGAATAACGATCTTACTGACAGATGATCAGCAGGATAATTATAAGAGGGCGGAATAGCGGCCTCAAATGTTTGTCTACAGGCTCTCTCTCTCCCTTCCCCCCTCCCTTTCCCTTCCCTTTCCTCGCTATTTTTTTCCCCAAACAGAGAGCATGTTTTTCACAGGCTACTATTACTACTAGCACTATCATGTATATCCCACCAAATGGAAGAATCTCATTATCAACAAAAAGCTAGTCAATGAGCTAGGCCTTGTTTCAAATATCAGGTCAAAAGTCTTACAAAAGCGCACGAAAATGGCTCTCAATTCAGCATTATAGCAATTAAACCAGCTGAAAGAACCAAGAGTTTCTTGCCGTGGGCTACTACTTTGCTCTGGCTTCATAAAAGACACTTGCAATGGATACCAGGGATCAGTGATCATAGAACCGGAACAAGCAAAACGGATTTAAACAAGGATTGAATTGGATTTAACCACCAACGCAAACACGAGTACTGCTCGTGCTCACATGTGTATTCAATCTCATAACAGTCAGAGCGCATGCTCGATAATACAAATATGGGGGGTGGGGACGGTAGACCTAAATATTCACACATACTACAGTCCTCTCTTCTTCGAATTAGTTGTTGGGTTAAAAAAAAAACGAAAATAAAATAAAGCCTAGCTAACAATGTATATAAATGTCTCTGAGTGTCCTACAGAAATCCTTATACGACTGAACACTTCTAAGTGGCTTAAGTGGAAACATAACAAAACATATCACACAGTTCAAATTCAGTTTAGAGTTCCTGTTCTCAAAGTCTCAAAGTTCTACTCTGAATCAATCTGAATAAAGCCTAAAACATAGTCCTGAAATTTAGATGGCAATCGTTTGACTCTTGCTGGACGTAAGGTGACAGAATCTCTTTGCTCAATAGCAGCATCATTTGATCGTGAGTACTATAATAGGCCATCCTCACTTGCTCTCTCGGAGGAAACATTTACAGGTTCTCTGGACTCTTGGCTTGATAAACTTTTTGTTGCTCTCTGAGCCTCTGAAACATCTGTTGACTTACTAGTGGCTGCTAATACATCATAATCTCGCTCGAAATATTTCTTCACATGGGTTACATTCCGCCGGTACAGCACACCATCATCCTCAACAAGAACACCAGTGCCACTCTTCAAAAATAACTGTTTGTATGGCGTTGACAGTCCTCTTTCTCCTACCTCAGTAACACCTTATCGCCTTCTCTAACCTCGCTTTCACGTGCATTCCTTGGCAGTCTGCATACACCTTTCCCTTTTCTTTCCTATCACTGTCGCGATCTCGAACCTCAGTTGTTGCATTCTTATCAAAGTATACAAGTGTCTCCGCACTGGACACTCGCTTCTTTAACTCATCAAATGATTGCTGTTGCTCCGGCCCCACACAAATGGTTCTCCACTCTTTGTAAGCTGGCGGAAGGGTGCAGATACTTTTACGAGGTCTGGAATAAACCGTGCAGTGAAATTGATCAGACCAAGGAAGCTTCGTACTTCCGCAGTATTCGTCGGTTCACGGGCATCAACAACAGCCTTTGATTTAACATCTGCTGGACCAATTCCACGTGCCGACAAAACATGACCCATGAACTCCAAATGTGACATCTTAAACTGACACTTTTCTCGGTTCAGTGTCAATCCCCTGCTGCTCAACACTCGGACCACATTCTCAAATCTTTTGTCCTGTTCTTCCTCAGTGGGTGTATGTACAATCACATCATCAAGAATGTTATGAGCTCCATCACACTCTTGCAGGACTTGGTGAAGCACTTCTACAGTAAACATGCCTTCAACTTGTAGTGGCTGATTACTACCATATGCATACAATTTCTTTGAAGCCTTAGTCGACACACATGCAGCCTTATTTTCTTTGAGATATTCCCATACATTACGACGTATGACATTGCAACTAGCACCAGAATCAATAATCATTGTTACTGGCAAACCTGCTATCTTCACAGGAATTTCCCCACCACTTGAAACATTAGAATCATCTAAAATGCCAAAAGCATAATCACAATAATCACCCTGAGTACCTTCAGTTTCTACCTGCCTTACATGGTGAGCTGCACCACCCTTCTTTCCGACGTCTGGTTTACGCGGCCCTCCAGCTCCTCGACCACTGGTTTGCTTCTCCTTAGTTTTACACACAGCCTCAAACTGTCCTGATCCATTACACTTCCTGCACTGTTTCCCTATCGCTGGACATCGACGATCGTTGGCTTTATGTCCCCTATATCCACAACAAAAACATTTGACTTTTCTTGCGCTCGCATCCCCTTTGTAATTCGCCTTTCCGCTCACACTATTCACTTCACTACGGGCCTCACCACTTCCTCCTTCGATTGAACGGGCCTGTTTTTCAGATTCCTCCATAGAACGAGCAATTTCTCTTAATTGTGGCATTGTCATGTTTCGACCCTTCTCAAGTAACTTCCGACTGAGTTCGTGCGACGAGCACTTGCTTATCACTTGATCACGAATTTGCTCATCCGCGGTTGTAGCGTCTCCGAATTCGCAGGTTTGGGCTTTTCGTCTCAGTCTAGTAATAAACTGTTCGACGGTTTCGTTTGCCAGTTGACCTGTTTCATGAAAACAAAGCCTTTCATACGGAAGATTCGCTTGCGGTTTAAATGGTTTATTCAAGGTCGACCTTGCTTTCTGATAGCTATCTGATCCTCCTTGTTCGGTCAACGTGAAATATATATCTTGCACATTATTTAAATCCGGCAGTATGCAGCAATAAAGCCTTCTTCTGATCGACATTTTTGACCTCTTTTTCCCGTCGCAAACAATTCAAAAGCTCGAAGCCATCTTTCCCAGCGTGCGGAAATACCAGCAGTTTCTGAACAGTCAAACGGCTTTAATCCTTGCGCATCGCTTAAATATATACTTGCCATCTCGAATGAACTTCTTCAAATGACCGTCCTCGTCGCCAAAATGAAGTGTCTTACGGATTTAACAAAGGATTGAATCGGATTTAACCACCAACACACACCAATTGCCGCTAGTGCACACATTTGTATTCAATCTCATATCAGTCAGAGCGTATGCTCTATAATACAGACATAGGGGGTGGGGACGGTAGACCTAAATATTCACATATACTACACAAATGAAACCAAATATCACAAGATCCAAACTCAAAAACCAAAATAATATATACTAGTAAGTTATTTCAGTATGGTGATATGGTAGGACTCCGATGGCATTAACTTATGTGAGATTATTTGCTTGATAATCGGCTTAAAAACATCTAAACTAGTAGAATAATACAAACCAATGTTACTATCATCTTTTCCAATAAGATAGTAATAGCCTTTAGACACTACAATATAAAAATCATAAAAACCAAACTGTTCACAAACAAAGCTATCATCGTGTATATCACACTTCTCTCTTACATGAGGTAAAAAATCTTCGATATCAACATCTAATTCTTTCTCTTCTGGTATTGCTTGAAGAGGAAAATCTATAATGCCAGGCAATTCTTTCATATAATTAAATTAGATAATCTCACCGGCCATCAGCATGTTCCAAATGGGGGCCCTAAAAGCAATAAACATGCTTGCAAAAATTGAGTAGCAACTGAAAAATCGATTTGTTGAAATTAACAAAATGGAGGTCAAGACAGCGCAAAAAAGCACCAAATGACAGCAAAAGCGCGATTTGGAAGATAAAAATTGGAAAATGGCCCCATACCCTCATATCCCTAACTACTGAAACGCTTCACTGAAATCTACGAAACAAGCGTAGACTTTTCCCTTGTGATGATGCACATATTTATCTATTAGGGTCCTTAGATTAAAAACATGGTCTGCAGTGCGGTATTCGGGCAAAAAGACAATTTGGGAATTAGCTGGAATTATGTAATATTTTATTTTCCTCAAAATAGAAGTGAGGTCCTCGATTTAAAATAGAGCAGAACAGTTTTCCAAGGCAACTAGAGACACATATGCCATTGTAATTTGCTGGGTCACTCTTGTCACCAAATTTATAAATTGGGGTTATAAGGCCTTGACACCAAACATCTTGCATTTTTCCGGATTGTAAAATGAGATTAAACAAGTTATTACTTACTCACTTACTACCACTACTAATTTAATTTTTCGACGTTTTCTTTTAAACCGTTGATGGTAAAGCTTACAAAAATCGATACAAAAAGATTACAGATATCATTTGCCATGTTTGAAGATACCGTAAAGATCTAACTTTTGCGCATCCACTGTTTACGGCTTCGTGTTCACGCATGGATTCAACCGTCAATCAAACTAATCGTTTATTTTTAATGATTTCCTTGCTTATTCTGTTGAGATCACTTCGTGTGAATATACTAAAACAATTATTCACCTCAGACTCAGGTAATATTTTTGAATAATTCCCTTGACTTCGTCTCGGGGATTATTTAGCAATATTAATTTTGCCTTCGGCGAATAATTGTCAATTGCTTACTATCATATACTATGTTGTGTGGTTTGAATATTAATCTATTTATAAAGGCAAATATGAAATGCTCAGTATTCATTTTAGGGCGCACCCATTGTGTTTTGTGGAAATTTAATACAATATCTTTAATTCACCTAATCCGCCGCTTTCAACTTACTTTTAATATAATAGCTTATAATTCAGTTCAAGTCAAATTTAAACTCATATACATTGTTCATTTTGTACGAGTTTGTCCTCTGCTGAAAGAATATTCTAAACTCACTTTGCTTTTGAAATTCTGGAGGAGCAGGGAGGCTTTGAATTTACTCCATAATAATTTTCTTTTTGTCTTTTTTTTTTTTTTTACCTGCATCACCAAAATAATGTAGGAACTTCAGGCTGAGATGAAAAACTACGTGGAGCTTTTGCAGCAGCTCAAAGATTTCGATGAAAACCTGGCGTACGAAAAGCAGGTCCGGGCACAGGAAATGCAGGAAAAGAAAAGGCTTGAGGTACATAAAACGCATTTATTGATACATTGAAAATAATGATAATGCTGATGATTTTTATGCTGTTGTTGTTGTTGTTGTTGATAATGATGGTGATGGTGATGATGATGATGATAATGATGATGATGATGATGGTGGTGGTGGTGGTGAAGGTGATGGTGATAATGGTGGTGATGGTAGTGGCGGTAATTTATTTACACGTAACATAACTTTTACAAAAAGCCAATTTGGGAATTAGCTGGAATTATGTAATATCTTATTTTCCTCAAAATAGAAGTGAGGTCTTCGATTTGAAATAGAGCAGAACAGTTTTCCAAGGCAACTAGAGCCACATATGCCTCTGTAATTTGCTGGGTCACTCTTGTCACCAAATTTATAAATTGGGGTTATAAGGCCTTGACACCAAACATCTTGCATTTTTCCGGATTGTAAAATGAGATTAAACAGTTTGGCATAGACAGGCATTGGTGGTTCAAGGCTTGCTTTGATCATTTCATTTCGTATTTTGTCAACAAATGGTGATTTCTTATTTTTCAATTTCTTCGCCGCTTGACGTATTATCTCATAATCGAAATGGGTAAACTGTTCCTTTTCGTGTTCTAGAGAATTTAGTTCCCTATAGATTTCATGTTTATGCGGGGAATTCGTCGGGTCAATAAAATGCAGACATTTGAAATGGTGAAGCCATGATTCTTCCGAGATTGGGGCAGGAACATTACTACTTTGTAATCACAAACTTATGATTGAACAAGGTCGATACCAAATAGATCATTTGTCAAGAGAAAATAGATTATATCCCTTACATAACTCAAACCAGGTAGCAGATGAGATTCCCGTTTCCTCTTTCCGCATGTAATAAAGACTCAATACAAAGACAGGTATTCATTAATCAAATCAATCGAATAATACCTGACTTTGACACGAAATCTTCTCCAGAAAGCAAAAACTTATAATGAATTCGAACGAACATCATGTAAATGAGTTAGTTATGAATTTTATTGCCTCCTGTATGAAAATACGTGATTCATTGTGAAAGGTTTGAACCCAGGAGTCATTTTAAAGGTAGGTTGAGTTTGATCGTCCGGGTAAACGTAGTCCTGAATAGGACTGTTATTGTTGACATGCAGTGACTGACGATTCTTGAACCTGTGCTTTAGTCATCTTCAGAGTCAAAGTGAATTGTATCACGTCAGTTGATTGTGTTATACTCTGGTTATTGATCTGATCGCGTCATCGCGACGTAATGGATCAGATCAATAACCAGAGTATAATACCATCAACTGACGTGATACAACTCACTTTGACTTTGAAGATGACTACCGCACCGCATCTATTGATACATTGAAAATAATGATGATGCTGATGATTTTTATGCTGTTGTTGCTGTTGATAATGATGATGATGGTGATGATGACGATGACGATGACGATGACGATGATGATGATGGTGAAGGTGATGGTGATAATGGTGGTGATGGTAGTGGCGGTAATTTATTTACACGTAATATAACTTTTACAAGACAGTAACATTGGGAAAATGAGTAAGAGAAGAAAACATAGAAGTAAATGACCTTGTTAATGGCAGCGTTAAGAGATCACTTAAGGTGTGTTTGCTTTAAAAGTTCTTTTAAAATAATTTTAAGTTTTTATAGCTGTCTTTATAACTATCTCAAATTTTCCTTCCTTTTCTGTTAAAGATATGTAGATTAACATAGAATAGCTTGTATGGGAACGTTTGTATGTATGTATGGTGATGATAATGATGATGATGATGATGCGCTGAAAAGAGAGTGTCGTTTAGTACACTAGATTTTTAACAGCCGATTTCAACTCCTGGTAGTCCACCTTCCCCATTAATTACCGTGCCATTATGGAGAAAATTATATTTATTATTTTCAAAACCTACGATTGTCATATACATTAATTTCCTCGAGTCGTGCCTCTGTAATGAATACACCCTATTATAATTCAGTTTCTCTCAGTAGAGTACAAATAAAATTCGATCAAATCGAGGTATTTGTACTCCGGAAAACCGGTGTGAGCTGTTTTCTACAGATGCGCAGATGGCAGAAAATGCCTTCGTTTTCCGAAGAAAATGATAACAAAAACAAAAATTCAACTTCTAAGCTTAAAGCCGAGTTCTTAAGTAAGTACGCTTAAACGACAATGAAATGTGGACATTCACTAAAATCAATCAGAACATAAAATACAACAGAAAAGATGAAAACAGACTGATGTGTGAGACGGTGACAATCCGTGAAACAAACTACTCCCTACGTCGTTCTTATTGATAAGAATCTCTCTTGGAAGTATCATTCTATTGTTTTAACAAATTTGTAAAAATGTTGGGCCAATTGCAAGGCTACGCCCCTTTGTACTTCGACCAATCCTACTGAATATCTATAAGTCACTAATTCATCCTTATTTAATTTATGGTCTTCCTGTCTGGGGTCAGGCATGCAAGACTTAATATTATTTTAATTCTTGAGAAGAGAGCACTTCGTTTGTTGTATGTCGCAGACTGGCATGACCATGCACTTTCTTTATTGAGTTATTTTGAAAAAATAGCTCATATGTCAGTGGTGTGAGCGTATGTATCTTTGTATCTTTGTATCTTTGTATATTTGTACCTCTGTATCTTTGTATCTTTGTATGTTCAGATGTTTGTTGCAAGAGCCAATAAGGTTGAAGGTACTATGTGTTGATGCTTAAGAACCAATGAGATCTTGCCATCTACTTAAACATGACATTGTTAAAGGTCGAACAAGGGCACTTTGAGGCCGCCATCTTGATTCTTCACAATTTTTTCGTCTTTTATTACGGCTACAGGTGTTTGGAAACATTATATTAAATATCTTCATGATTCAAACGCTCTGTACAGTGATGCAGCTGTTTAAGGGTTCATATTTTAGTATGGATGCTATTTTGTTTTTTGTTTATTTTTTCCTCCATTTATTTATTTCACAAGCCATTTATATTTTATTACAAGATTTGAAGATGAAGATGCTATTTGTAGAATTAAATATCAGGTTACAAGAATATATGGAGAGAGAGAGCAGGATATAGTTAAACTAATTACTTGCCCTTTGATTAAATTACAGTTTATACAGAAAAGTATAAACCCTATAAACTATGAAAAATATATGGAAAATATTCAAAAGAGAGGAAAAAGAAAAGCACATACACACGCACACACACATAAAAAATGTAACATTTGAGAGTCGGTGTGGCGATGATTAATACTGAGCAAGATAATAGTTGAAAAAAGCTCTTTTAAACAATTTTTTAGTTGTCTTTTCACGCATAGATAAAGGAATATCATTCCAATAATAGCATCCTATGACTGTTGGACAGAATTTTCTTAAATTTATTCTAAAGCTACTGGGATTTAGGTGTTGCAGGGATGCACGTCTTGTGTCATAATTATGTTGCTCAGATACCGAGGCCAACGTGAAATTAGACGGCTTTTTATCTACAAAGTGATCGTAAATCAGCTGGCAGGTATTTAGCTTAACAATGTCAGGAAGCTTAATTAGGCCAAGGTTTGCATAATGAGGCGTAATGTGATCACGAAGTGGAACGTTATTAATAACTCTCACAACTTGGTTTTGTAGCTTCACTAATTGTGATACTGGAGCTTCGTAATTCTTACCCCACAGAATGCAACCGTAGTTAAAATGGGGGTAGACAAGTGCATAGTAGATACTTATCAAAGACTGGCATGGGTTGTTACATGTCGTTTCAGTTTTGCGATGATGTTTACACTGTTGCTGATTTTACTACTGATGTGGTCAATATGATCATGCCAAGACAAAAAGCAATGAATAACTAATCTATTAACTATTTAATGTTGTACGACTGCTCAAGATATTGGTCGGCAATTTTTAGAGGAGGGTGTAAGTTAGAATTGACTTTTTGTCTCAGTTGGAAGACCAGGTATTTTGTTTTACTTAAATTCAGAGTTAATCTATTTGAACAAAGCCATTATGATAAATTGCTGGCAATTCAGAATTTATTCGCTGTAGCAATAAATCTAAATCCTTACCAGCCGCAGTCAGCGAAGTATCATCGGCAAATAGTCTTATGGAAAAGTAGTTAGTCGCATTAACAATATCATTTATATAAACTAGGAAAAGAACCGGACCTACGATCGACACTTGCGGTACTCCCGAGTTTACTCCTAGGAAGTCAGATTCAACGCCATTAACAAACACTTTTTGCTTCCTTTTGTTTAGGTAAGACCTAAACCACTGATTTTCAATGTCTCGTATATCATATACGTCAACTTTTGATAACAGGATAGAATGGTTGACTGTGTCGAATGCTTTACTTAGGTGTAGAAATATGGAAATGACATAATTTTCTTCGTCAAGGGCTTTCGTTATCTCATCTATAACGTCTACCAAGCAGTCAACCGTAGTCATGCCAGATCTAAAGCCATATTGATTTGGTACCAAGAATGCGTCTCTCAAAAATTTTACTTAATGCTGAAAGAACTGATATGGGGCGATAGTTATTGCATAAGGAACGAGAGCCTTGTTTGAAGATTGGTATAACTTTGGCAATTTTCAAGTTATCAGGGAATATGCCATGTTTAAGTGATAAATTTATGATATGTGTAAGCGGTCGAAACATTTCAAGTGCAGCAGAGGATAATAAAAGCGGGTGTAACTTATCACAGCCAAATGATTTCTTAGTGTCGATACTTTCTACTAGTGGATAAACCTCGATTTCGTTTACTTGAGCAAAGCGGAAGGTTGATTTTTTCCTCCTCATATAGGTTGAGAAGTGGCGATCCGCTTTAGGCAATTTAGAAACAAGTTCAGTTGGAACATTGCAGAAGAACCTGTTAATAGCATTTGATATTGAAGATGGTTGCTGGAGATTATTATCCTTAACTTTCAGATTGTCAATATTCGAGGATGGCCGCTTTTTATTGATTATAAGGTTAACATTATCCCACATTTTTTTTGTTTTTGTGGAGTCCTTAAGTACACTATCATAGTATAAGGTTCGAAGGGCTTTATTAATTGAAACAATCTTGTTTCGATAAATTTTATATTGCTTATGATAATAAATATTTCGAGTTGTCAACCATTTTTTATAGAGCTCGTTACGAATTTTCATTGATTTTCTCAATCCCTTCGTCACCCAGGGCTTGTCGGACTTATTTTTTATATTTATCGATTTAAGCGGTGCGTGTGAATTGCTAATGCTATTAATGGTATGGAAGAATCTAGTTAAGCTTTCATTCACATCATAGCTCTTGTATACTGGTGTCCAATTAGCATTCCTCAACGCTTTTTGAAAAGCAATGTTGTCAAACCTTTTAAACTCTCTAATTTAAATTTTATTGGGCGAGGGACTTAGCGTAGGGTCATACGAAAGAGTAAAGACTGGAAGATGATCAGCTATTTCTATAGCAATGCTACCACTAGTACTTCAAGACACAAAGTTAGAAAGAATGTGGTCTATACAACTTGTTGTTGACTCAGTTACGCGAGATGCTTCGAGAATCAAAGGATTTAAACCTTCTGAGTGGATCAAGTTGAGGTATTCTTTGCTATTGTGCTCTTGACGAGTGTATTGATGTTGAGGTCACCTAAGATCAGACACTTTCTCTCACACAAAATAGCCTGAGTATCAGGCCTTGTACTGTCGCAATTTGTAATAATCATCGCACTTTGTAATACCTGTCGCGATTTGTAATAAATCCATCGCACTTTGTAATACCTGTCGCAATTTGTAATAAACCGTGTTGCACTTTGTAATAAAAAAACTGTCGCAATTTGTAATAACAGTCCATCGCACTTCGTAATAAACTAAGCTGTCGCAATTTGTAATAACAGTCCATCGCACTTCGTAATAAACTAAGCTGTCGCAATTTGTAATAATTCCATCGCACTTTGTAATAGTTTTTGGAGAGTGATTCAACTTACTTCGTCAACATTAATATGATGCCAAAATATGCATGGTACTTCATAAACAAAGATGATGACGTCTGCTAGCATGTAACATGTCCGCACATTTTCTTTGGTCAAACATGCATGTCTTCCGCTATGCATTTTTCTGCCTTGATTAATCACGTGACTAACTAGAAACGCTTTTATGAAAGACATGAAACTTCCGGTGACATACCGTATTTATTCGATTAACCGCCCTGGGCGCTTATTAAATTTTTGGACCTTGGGAGTGGGCGCTTATTCGAGGTGGGCGCTTATTCGAGGCTGGACGCTTATTAAATTTTCACCATTTTCAGCAAGTGAAGTTTGTTTATTTTGCAACAAAATAATAAATGATACTAACAAAACGCGAAGAAGTAACAAAGCAAGGTTTCTGTAAAATACTCTGAACAAAACTCCATCCTCAAGGAAGTCTCTTATTGGAACTTATTCACTTAATTGGGTGGGGTGGGGGTGAGTGCTTATTTGAGTTTGATTGGGGGGAGGAGGGGGTGGGTGCTTATTCGAGGCTGGGCGCTTATTATCTTTTTCTGTCTTTAGGATGGGCACTTATTCGGGGTGGGCGCTAATTCGAGCTTGGGCGCTTATTCGAATAAATACGGTATCACCAAAAAGATATGAATCACGTTTAAATTAAACAATTATTTAAATAAGAAAGGCAATATTTAACAACAGAAAATTCATGAATAACCTGGCATTCGTCGTCCAAATCCATGTTTGTTTGCCACGTGACACGTGAAGTCTTCGGCCGGGGGGGGGGATAATCCCATATATGGATGGGCTAGATAGGTAAGTACCGCCTGATAGGATATGGTTTTTGAGGATCTCGAGCCTTTAATAGGGTATTATTTTTAACGTTGTTGGCCTTGTGTCTTTGGTTTGATCCTTAGATAGGGTAACTCAAGTAGTAATGGATGGTTTATTCCATCCTTTCCATTTTGTAGAAAAACAGTAATCCAGAACACGCTCGGAAGAATTGCAAGGTCTTACGAGTTGTATATACGCAGGGAAGGATAATTTTTTTACCATCCCCATGGTATTTGCTTTAGAGGACTCCTTACAGAAAACAATTGTTTTAAGATGGAATGAGTACTCCTTTTGTTCCTATATGGGTAAAAATCAAGTGAGAATAATGGACCAAATGCCCAGTCGCTCAGTGTAAGACCCCAAGTGAGTGTTATAAAAACAGGTACACACGAAGGTATTGGCCAGCGACTAATTGGATTTTGTGTTTAGGTTTCTGTTGTGGTTCGAAGGTTTGCCACTGGTGACGTTTTTTTATTTGCAGTAAACATTTTGAATCTTTCCAGGCCTCGTTTGATTAAGTTGGCCAAAATATGGAAGCCACTATTACTTCTTTAAGATTGCTCGTTAGACAAGAACGGTGTACCACGTGATGTGTCAACCTGTTATAAGATCTAACAAGGAAAGCTTGGACTCTCCTGGTGTCCTTTTTCGAATGATGTAGGATGGATGTTACGATTAGGGGAAATTAAATGCTTTTTAATAATGGCTTGTTTGTGTGTAGTGTGTCTAGCTCTGTCTAGAGCCTCTACTCTGGCAATGTCTGTCCAGAGGCACATCCCCGTATTGGCCATATAAGGAAGTACACCCGCCGGGTAACCATTGAATGCAAGCCACCTAGTACAATAGTAAGCTTCAAGAGTACAGCATTTCGTAAGTCAGATAACTAATCAACATTAATCTAAAAAAATGTTTAGGACTGTGAATAAAGTTAAATGTTTGAATGAGCGGACATGTTACGTGCTAGCAGACGTCATCTCCATCTTTGTTTATGAAGTACCATGCATATTTTGGCGTTATATTAATGTTGACGAAGTAAGTTTAATTACTCTCAAAACGTTATTACAAAGTGCGATGGAATTATTACAAATTGCGACAGCTTAGTTTATTACAAAGTGCGATGGACAGTTGTTACAAATTGCGACAGCTTTTTTATTACAAAGTGCGACACGGTTTATTACAAATTGCGACAGGTATTACAAAGTGCGATGGATTTATTACAAATCGCGACAGGTATTACAAAGTGCGATGATTATTACAAATTGCGACAGTACAGGCCTTCCTATGGGGGAGGGGGGAGGGGGGAGGGGGAGAAGAGAAAGGAAGGCCTGACACAAAACCATTCAGCAAATCGTGTGACACATCCAAAATCTGGATGTGGCAGTGATTGGACAACACACAATACCCCCTGACGTCACCAACCGCAAGAGCGATCGGCAAGGAGACGGTCATAGAAATTTTTCATAGATGTTTTGATTTCATTTTACCGGTATGTGATACTTTTACAGACAGAGACGCAGAGAGGAATTCAAAAAGGCTATAGAGGACGCTCTCAAGTTCTTTTCTGGAATAAAAATAAAACCCGAGCAAGAATTGTGTTTGCAAGGCTTCGTAGTTTAAAGGAAAGATGTACTCGGAGTATGGAAAAGCCTCATATGGTTTCACAAGACTGGGACAAAGAAGACGATATCAGTGTTTCAGATATCATCTAAGTTCAGATTTACGACATCCTGCCGTTAAAAGGGTATTGTTACTGTAAATGAAAATAGAGCGAGGTAGCCATGTATTGAGATAGCCGACAGCACAAATGCTTTTAAAAAGCTTGACTTTGCTTGTTGCGGTTACGATAGCGTACGTGATTGGAATTCGTTCGCTTCCTCTTCCAAAATTTTCTCACTTTTGAAATGTCTGAAGCTCAAGCGGGCGCCATCATATTTCGCCAACGGGATTGACCTTTGCTATAGGCTCTCACTTCTTTTTGAACTTGTAACAGCTTTCACGAGCTCTCTGTGAAGTGGTGGAATTTGCTGCTGCTTGATAATTACTAGGCATAGGTGTTTCATCATCGCACCTTCCCATTTATTCTTGCAGCTTCTTTCAACCACCCTAGAATACGACGGATAACATCAGCTTTTTAGCTGCCAGACAAGCGCCTGATTTAACTCTGTAAACAAAAGCAAGTTACAATTTTCCGGGCACAAGTTTATTTACAAACAGAGCGTTGGCGATCTTACACTAGCACAATTCCTAAAACATGTTATAATTCCTCATAAATGGCAGGTTTGACAGTACAAGTATTCGAAAACTCCTCATCGGAGGTTTCAGAAAAAAGCGAAATCGTAGCAACACGGCCAGACCAAAGGCCAGACCGTAAAGTGAGATTTATTTTAGGCGAGCTTTTTAACACGTGAAGCTGACAACCTAATGACCGGAAGTGATTTTGATTGGATGGTATCGAATCATGCTGTGTCGGGGTGGAAGGCTCCAGTAAAAGCATCTGTGTCAGACGTTTCTCTCCTTCACCTCTATCCCTTTTTCGCTTCCATCTTTCCCCTTTTCCCCAGAAACGCCTGATACTCAGGCTAACACAAAAAGACGGAATGCAGAACTTTTTCAAATTCATCAATAGGGAACTTAAGAAACACGACGACGACCGGAAGTGAGATACCGTGCAATGCATGCGCAAGCGCGTTTAACAAATTTCGTCGTCGTGGTGTCGTCGACGACGCCAAACACAGTAGAGTCACGTCGTCCTGCAGTCCACAAGCTTCGGCAGGTATAACTCCCTGTTTTCAAGCGATTTTTCAAGGGCTTTGTATTTTTTCACCTCGTAAATCCAGGTATCCTTTCTTTTTTCTGCTAACAAGCGATGTTGATTGAAAATTTGACTGATGAATTGTGTTTACTTCGAAGACAACACTAAGCTGTGCAGGCCGAGCGAGCGAACTCGTAAGTAACAAATTTATTTGTACGTATTTAGGTCAGGCAAATCACATATCTTTAATATAGAGGAAATGAACTTTATATGGAAAACAGCTATCGCATCGGAATGTCTCTTTTTCCAAATCTAAACTCTGACAGACAATCGGACTCGGTCATGTCATTCAGGTTTAAAGTTGAATAACCTTCGTACGGAAAGCAGAGACTTTTCCATTGGAAAAGGTCAGACAACACTAAGAATTCTTCATCGTCAATGAAAGTAGACGTACGGCTTATAAAATAAGATCTTGCATCGTCTTAAAAGACGCCTTTGCGAAAAAACTTTGTTGCGAACGAACATCACAGTTTTACTACTTCTACATGTTTGTTTACATTCAGTGTCGTCGTCGTCGACCTACCGATCGACTGCATCTTAAGTTTCCTTTTTCCCGCCGAAACTGACGTTCTCGGTCCAGTCCTTTCCCAGTCAACAGACGTCGTCGTCGTGAACTTCGTCGTGGTTCTTAAGTTCCCTAATAAAATCGCGTTGAGACCCACTAGGAGGGTTATAAATAACGCCAATAAGCAAGTCTTGTGGATCAACCCAAATATTTTCAACACCAGCTATCTTTAAATCATTTCTTAAATGATATTCAAAACTTGACTTTAAATATAAAGCAACTCCGCCACCTGTAGAAAACGTGCGATTGTCAGTTATGATATCGTAACCTGAGATTTGCAAGCTGCTTATGTCAACTTGGGGGGTAATCCAAGTTTCAGAACAAGCAAACAAATCTAGCTGGAAGCGAAATGAATTCAAAAGATGACATAGCTCCTGGAAATGCTTGCTTAGGCTTCTTATGTTTAAGTGAAGTGCCGAGAGTTGAGGTTTGACAACATGCGAAAGTTGATTAAGCTCTTCTAATGTAAATATGCCATGGTCATTAAAAGACTGAAGATTTAAATCTGTGTCATATGTGTTGCTTGTCATTTACAGTCACAAAATTGAATTAAATTTTCGAAAATTACTAACGTAAGTACGAGATAATAAGGCCTACATATTCTGACCTGACCATGAAGTTATGTTTTGCGATAAAGAGCTCCATCTATGTAAAGTTTTCCACGCGCGAATCTAGGCTTTTTGCCATTTTCAAATGCCTCCATCGTTACTTCCTTTAATTTCGTCTTTGCTTCACGATCTTCCCAGATTAGGTCCTCTGTAACCCAAATACCATCCTCAAGATCACGCTTCTTCTGGATAACTTTATACCTCTGAGGACGATAAAGGAACTTGCAAATAATTACTCGCGGTTTGTCGTCATCAAGACATGTCTGACCGAATTCGGCTATCGCGAACGGTACTGACGCCAGTATTTATGAGTTGTGTTTCACCTGCTTCAAGGTAGAGTGTAAAAGATCATATATTTTCAAAGCTCTTCCAGTGAAGCAATAATTGATATTTAGATATGGACTTTAATTTGAAAGTATGTGGCGTATAAAATGTGGTTTTACAAGTCTGAAAGATAGCTTAATTTTTTTAAAGCTGTACCGAGTATTGTTAATCCTGTAAACAAGCTTTAAAAATATTATTCTCTCGCTTACAATGAACAACATGATACATCCTTCCTGCATACTAAACATTATAGTTATTGTAACGTATTTTATTTAGTAAAGATTAGTAACTTAAGTAGAAACAGTAGCGTAAGGGAATAAAATTGGAAGAAGCTAGTTGACAGTACAATAATTAGATACTATTTTATTGAGTGGAGTAACATGATATAAGCAGAAATACATTTCGTCAGTTTGATAATTTTCTTGGAAGTTAGTAAATGTTAGGCTATCAACCTTGACGTTACATGAAACATAATTTAATTGTAGATGTTGTAATGAAGCCGCGGTGATGTCTTAAAATTGTTTGAGAAAATTTTGTAGTAAACAATTTGCGTTTTTTTTTTTACGTACGAATTGTAAAAGGGCCAAAGACCAACATCTTCAAGGGGAAATTGTGTGCATGAGTTATTTTTATAGTTCTGTTTACTAGATTGCTGTGAGATAACTCGAATTCCCTCACGTACGAACAACGGAAGGCAGCAAAGTCCAACACTTTCACGTGCCAGTTGTGTGACAGTACATCTCACGCAGATTGGCTGGCTTTTCACAATAAAAATACGTTCAAAACAGTGTTGGATTTGGTAAGGGTAGTAACTTGAATGTATGAAGACCTATTTCGTTTTTTAACCAATGCCTTAAAAAAAGGCTCTTGTCTTTTAAGAAGCAATAGCTTTTAAAACATGAAGAAATAAGTTGTCGGAGTTAAAGACTGTTTCACTGAGTAGAATCATATATGTTTAAAACCAGTAGTTCCCCAATGAAGTGCTGGGAGTAAAGCATTGCATTTCAATTAATTTGAATCAGTTGCAGTTTATTTCTATTGTTGATATTTGACATTATTAACAGTGTTAAACAACTCTGCAAGTAACGCAACACGACGCGAATGCGATCGATAAAAAAGCCGAAATTTGAACCAAAATAAGTGTTTGTATCAAGCTACATTGTATAAACGTCCGTGAGAATAAGATTACAAGACTTACGCATCACGCAATAGAGTACTAAAGTGTGACGTCATAAAAATGAAATTTCTGACATTATGGGATTTGTCAGAATATTCTGAAAGAACAATGTCTAAGAGGCCTACTTGCCAAAAATGAGCATTTCGGGGCAAATTGTCTCTGAGATCGTAGCCCAGTTATGCTTAGAAAACTCCATACAAACCCTTCTATTTTTGGGGGGGGGGGGGGGGAGGGGGGAGGGTCGAAGTAGGCCTCTTGGACATTGTTCTTTCAGAATATCCTGACAAATCCCATTATTTCAGAAATTTCATTTTTTATGACGTCATCACTTTAGTACTCTATTTCCCTCAAGTTAAGCCCCAGGCGGTGTGCGCACTACGATCGCTAAGCATCATGGGTGATATTCAAAATCTGATCATTTGTGTCAAGATGGCGTAGAGTGAACATCTCGACTGCGGAGTGAATATTCGTTAATTACGCTGTAGATATAGACGATTTTGCTTTGAGTCTCTTCCGGAAGAAAGTCTGTCCAATTCTCAGGGGAAAAACAGTCTCAATCCGTTGATAAGTGTATTCTGGTGTATTTTGTTCGTAATCACTTGCATCCTGTTTAATACAACTGACCGAGAAAAGTCGGCACAGAAACGCTTTGTTCAATGCTTTAATCATGAAAAGCACTGGAGGTAAGACCGGCGGTTCGCCGAAAATTTTGAATTCACCGTGAAATCAGTGCAACTAGTGCTAAGAGGTACTGATATGTAGCTGTGATATACTCATAAAATACTAGGAGCTTCTTCAGAATACCCGGCCACGGTATTTCGACACAGTGAGCTTATTTTGTTTTGTCATTCAGCATTGCAAGATGTTCACTTTCTAGTTGTAATAAAAGAATCGAAGTTGAAGGGGTCATCTTTTCAAGGACTTGTTTCTCTGTTGGCACCAAGTCTGCATTTCGTTTTGCTTAACATCTGTATTTATCATCACATGAAGACAAGTAAATAAACTAGAGAGTGTTTGTGTACAATGAACTTGTGTCCTCTTTATAGATAATATAATATTGACCATCTTTATTTGCTCATATATTTTCTATTGGTATGAGTCTTATAACTGGATTAAAACTGAAAATGGCATATTTGTGATTACAAAGCCTGATGCACTCAATAGATTTTAAAAGCTTCAGCCACTATTTGTTTAATGATTGTGTCAGTATGTACAAACACATGTTATCACATATTTTTTTGGATTATAAAAACTCTTCAAAATGTGAAATTCATACATGTTTACAAATCTCCTGTAATCAGGGCTGAGGCAACGTAGCTTGAGACCCCTTCCCTTTCTCCTCACCCCAATTTTATAATTTAAATATGGTGTCATAGGTCTCATCATACTCACAGTCAACTCTGTTATACAGACACTGAGGGGACCGTAGAAATTATCCATCTTAATTTAGAGAAAATTTGAGGGTTTTTTCCCAGGGAACAAAGCAAGCTGTCTGTAATGATGAGCAAGGCTGTGCTCTAAGGAACATTGAAAGGAGCCCAGTTCTCGAAACCTGTAAAATCCAGGCTGCCCAGCATATGATTTGTATGAAAAGTCTGAGATTTTCTAGTCACCGAAAAGCAAAAGTTAGGTGCCAGGGGCCACAGGGCTCTGCTAGAGCACGGCCTTGATCAGGTGTCTGTATGAAGCGGTTATCCATAAAGAGGGCTTTTGGGTTACCAGTTATTGCAGAGGTGGATCCTACTTGATCCTAGTAGTACAGTAAAACCCCCTGACTTAGAACCTGAATTTTAAGAAACTGTTAGGCTAAAATATGCCAGATGAGCCCCCTCTATATAAAAACCTGTTTAGCCTAAAATTTGAAACAGGTTCCTATTTTTGAAATGTATGAAAAACTTCTGTACACTTGAGCAGAGATAAATCAATATTTACAATCTTCTTTGGAGACAAAGATGTCTTATCACTCCAACTGCGATGTAAATGCCAATGTTTAAATTTAAATACATTCCTCTTTTTATGTCCATTCTCACATAACTTCTAATTTGGTATGCAGACTTTACGTGAGGAATGAGGTGAAACACAAATACTCTTAGCTACATTTTTTCTTCAGAAAATATGAACCCATTTAAAGACCTAAATAGCTTAAACTTGTGCTAACTACTATTTATATAAGAATCTGTTTAGGCTTACTTAGTTAATTCAGGTTCTTAGTCTCATGATCTTACTGCCCCATTGTTCCACTTTTTTTATTTCCTTTCCCTGCCGCCATTTTTTCAGCCTTGGTTTTCCAATATCAAAAGTACATTCAATGATCAAGCAATTTATATTTTAACTAAAGCCACCAAAATATGCAAACTGCTTGATACATATTAAACAGTGTAAACGGGTAAACAGATTGAATGACATCACTTAGCCTGTGTGGCAGGCATTTCAAAGAAAAGGGAAAGTGGGTCTTGGTGCAAGAGAAATGTGAGGGAAGGAGGGAGGGAAATGCCTGCCATACAGGAGAATAATTGTTTTTTCCATTATAAACATCAACCAGCTGAATGTTGAAATCACTCCCTCCTTCCTCGTGCACTCTTCGCATTTCTCTTTTGCCCAAAACCCCTTTCCCTTTCCTTTTAAATGCCTGCTACAGAGGCTAATCACCACTGAATAAAACAGGACTAGGCAAGAAACTGACAAAGTCATAACATCCACCCAACAACACACACCAATCTTGGAAGTAGATTGCTGGTTTCAAAATGCACAGGGCTTAACTGTGTAATCAAACTTATCTTTTAATTTAATACCTGTAATTCTAATCCTACTGATTTTATACCTGCATAAAGAGAGACACATGTATGACTGCAATTTTATTATGCTTTTTTTAGTCCTATTACAAAAACAGACATTCCTACATCAGAGTACTCATCAGCCTATTTATATACCAGTTTCGAACATTTTATGCTCACCTAATGCTATTGTTTGGAGGAAACAGTCGCCGCTACCCCGCTATTTTGTGATCAGCTTGTGATTACAACAGTAACACTTCCAGTAACATGTCACATTGGTCTTCGCGAGGCTACATTTTCCCATGAAAACATGCCGGTATCACAAAACTTGGGGCGCGTTGGGGAGCGATAAAAAATTAGCGTAGAACAAGGTTTGTAGAAACACTTACAACTATCTTCTACTTTCGACGGGCAATATAATGGAAATTATAGCTTCTTAAAAACCGGGTTCAAATTTCATGCTCTTACAGGAGGAATCTTCGGGCTGCACGTTTTACATTGAAATGAAGAATATTGACTTGTTTTTCTTCACAGAAAAAAATCTAAACAAATATTAGCTTATGAAATCGAGAAAAACGATCTAAGGAAAGAACTGTATCTATTGAAAAATAAAACATATAACCTGCGAAATTTCTCGACCTTCGCCGCCATCTTGAAAATTTTGAATCCACAATGCATCGCAGTCGTAGTGCGCACACCACCTGGTTAAGCCCGGTCGGGCGGGGTTACCGCGAATATCGTTCTGAAGGTCTCTACTTTGTTCTCTCTTTTAGTCCTTCCTCTTTTTTGCGTATTGTGTGGTGTAACTAAAAGCTGTCCACGATACAAAGATTAAGTCACGAAGAGCACGCTAGCGATGGAGTGAGTAGTGAAAGAGTGAATTTCCAGTCGAGTTCAATATTAAACTGGTTCATAAAGCTTCGCGAGCATATCAAATCATTTTCAATCTTTGCATTCGCTTCTATAAAACGGTTGACTATCAATGCCAGAGAACAAACCTTCTCACACTTTCCAGAAAAGCTCTTTATAACTAATTAAGCTATTTATCGATTAAATAAATACAACTAAGCCTGGCTGAATAAAAAAATAACGAAAACACCGACTTTATTTACCGTTGAGTTCCAGGAATTGCTTGAAATACTCTGAGAAACGTATCACTTCAATTCAAAAACATGGCTTTCTTTACGAAACAGGACATCTCCTGGACTTTACGTTTTCCTTGTGTTTTCTTTAGGTTTTCTTTCTGAATCCGATTGACTGCAAACAAAATAGCCTTGATCTGGAGGGAAAAACTTGAAATCGAGGCAAATGCAATGATATACACACATAGATGGTTGTCTTCGGGCACAGGCAACCCAGGCTGACACGTACGCGACCTGAATTGTCCTGCTGCGAAGCCACGAATGGACTTGCCTCATTCGTTATTAGTTCTGACGCGCTTGACTATTTTGGACAGAGTGCTACGATCACGTGGTGAAGCCAGACTTTTGTGTAGTTTTTACTGTCGTACTGTATTGGCTGTACTGACATGCGTTAAGTTATATTATTATTTATTTATGTTATAAAAAGTATATCACCTATGCTGACTACCCATCCTCGGAGACTCAGGGGCAGTCAGTCGGGTTGAGAGAAAAGGGGCGACGAAAGTTTTCAATCACAGGCGGAAAAGCCCCTGGGTACCGACTCTCACCGGACCATTTCCAAACGGTCAAGCGAATGCAGGCTCCCGATTGGGCACAAAAAATGTTTTGTAATTGTATTATTATGCCCAATCGGCGGACTATTTCTATCAACCATATCCAAGTTCATAAAGAGAAAGAAATTTTGTCATTGCTTATTTATGTCCTTCACAAAACGTGAAATTAGTCATTTTCACATGGTAGTCGTGCAGTGACGTCAAAGAAATTTACAAAAAAGCGTGATGCACGAGCAAAGTTGTTGTTTTGCCTTGGCAAGCTATTGCTTTTTTTTACTTTCTTGTCGCCGCTGCATCTTAAACTTCCTATTACTTACGATACATTGTGATCCGTCAGAAACAGAATTTTCTCAGTGAATGCTGATAGCATCCGAAACGTTTTTCGACTTATCGGTAGTTCCTTCGTTTCCGGTTAGGAAAGCTTGGTGAATGAACCGGGCAATAGCCGTCGTGTACGAACTCACGAAAATGACTCGGGAGAAACTGTTCGCCGATTGGGCACAGCAATACAAAGCATTTTTTGTGCCCAATCAGGAGCCAGCATTCGCTTGACCGTTTGGAAATGGTCCGGTGATAGTCGGTACCCTGGGGCTTTCCCGCCTGTGCTTGAAACCTTTCGTCGCGTGTTCCGTGATAGCCGCAGCGTAGCGCAACAATGCTGGACCCGTTTGCACAGCTCTTCCAACATTGTCGGGGCCACGCACGTTCATTACGCTTGGTTTACAAAGACTTACGGTTGTATCCTTTCCACGATGCACACTGCAGGTCCCAACATTGTTGGGAGTTGTTGCATCCGTTTGCAGACCGCTGCCAACACGCACGCAACAACTCCCAACATTGTTGGCGCAACAATGTTGGGAGTTGTTGCGTCCGTTTGCACGCAGCCTTAAGAAATTGTAAACCATGTGCAAAGCCTCGTGCAAACGGATGCATCATTGTTGGCCAACAACTCCCAACATCGTTGGATGTATGTTGCGTCCGTTTACACATCCTGTTGCATGTTGTTGCGTGTTGTTGGGACCGGTTTCAAACTTTGCGCAACAACACGTAACAACATCCAACAACATGCAACAGGGGAGGGAGACGGACGCAACATGTAACATCCGGCAATGTTGGGAGTTGTTGGCCAACAATGTTGCGTCCGTTTGCACGTAGCCTTAGGAAGATTAAATTTAAAGCTTTTCCGAAACGTGTCGGTCCACGAATTCTATCGCTTGAAAGCGTTAATTACGTTGGAACAAGTGAACACTACTGAGTGGTTGAAAAAAATAAAAAGAATCTTAATTAGCAAAACGGCGATGGTCGGGTGTTGTAAACTGTTATTGTATTCAGTGGGTCTTGTGATAACCATGCGGTTTATTTTCTGCGATCATTGAAATGACGTGCCATGTAAATCACTTTTTTGATCTCTGGCAGTGATGTAATTTCTCTGGAATCGAGGCTCTTGAATTTTCGTGTATTTATACACGCGTATAGCCTGCGACCGCACACTTATTTCAGGTCGTCGCTAACACGCGTACTAAATCAATGCAGAAACAAATAAAATGCAAATATCCTGAGGAATACTCAACGTCCCTAGCGAGACTGAACGCCGCTGTACGAGCGTTCTTGTTTTAGTATAATTTGTAACTGACATGTTTTAGCATTCGCTCGAACTTTGGTTTTATACGAAGAGTACTGACAATGTACTTCTCAATCGATCTAACTTCTATGGCGCACCCGGCCTGGTGAGAGTTTTCACGTTGAGGGTCACGTCTTTTTTATTTTGTCCTCTCGAATTTCGCAACTTACGTTTAGAAAAAGCGAAAGTTCAATTTAAACCTTGCACCCGTTATATTACTGGAATATGACTGTGATAGTTCTTGTAATAATTTGTGTAGTTATGGTTAACTTCTGAGAATTCTTGGGAACTTGTCGTTTTTGTAATCTCTACCTCCTGTTCCCGGGAATTGCCGATAATTTTTAGCCCGTTTCTATTTCAATATAATCCGATAATTCTTGAGAATTCTCAGGAATGTTGGTGAAAATTAACGCAAAAGAATTTTCCGGGAATTCCCGGGAATTTTCGAGAAATTCCAGGACTTCCGCGAGAAATTTCGCACGGAAATTAACGGACCTGCCTGAGAAAAATTTCAAAAGGGTTCCTCGCAAATTGCATTGTTATTTGATATCTTAGAAAAAGTGGATGACTATATTCAGATCCCCATGATTAGTAAAAAAGTCAGTTCATGTAGATAGATATACTTGTTAAACAAATTAATTTCTGCTTTTCCGTTTCCGTGTTATTCATCTTTTCGGAGTCAGTGACTCCTTATCTTAGTCAATTGTTATTTTAATTAACTAGGAGTAATCGGAGCTTAGGAGAGTGCGTTCGATATGTTCGTTAGGCGTACAGGTAGCAGTTGTGGGGAAGAGTGGATGGTTCTTGTGATAAATAAATATGATTATGGCATATGTTGGACGTAAGGATTGCGTACACCGAAACCCCTATTTAAACTGTCTCATTACGAAAAGGTTTTGCAGGCTTGTAATAAATTAAAACTAGAATTTATATCATTATATTTGTTGATGAAACCAGTATATTTTTTGGTGACCTGGGCGTACTTGCAAATGTACCTCCCATCTTAACGGCTACCTTTAAAATGTCTCAACTAGTTAATCTATTCTGTCATGATTTAACTGCTACTTAGCCTCCCACGCAGACGTTCTTTTTGTCGGTATACTTCATCAGTAGGTATATCGCGTGGCAAGTTGTTTATTATTATGGCTGCCATACGGTGAAGTACTTCCAGAGAGTGTAGAAGGTCCGCATTAGGGAAGCCCAAACAACCAGTCCATATGTAACTGATGGTAATATTATTTTGAAGTACAAGTCCAATAGGGCGTTTCTGCTCAAGAAAGAACTTCTTTTCAAGAGGTTAAGATTGTTAACAAATTAATTTTTTACATCTGTAAGGTGATGTGACAGGAAAGCCTGTTATCGATAGTAACGCCCAAAAGACGAATGTGTTTCACCCACTCGATCGGATCCTCTCCAATAGTCAGAATTTAGCTGCCCGATGCGCAGCTGATAAAATGAAATGAGAGTTTTTGTTAGCATAAATTCCGGCAAAGTTTTTTTTTTTTTTTTAATCGGAAATCCGTATGTAAAGTACTGAATTTGCGGGAGGTTTTTGTTCTTTCCATCGTTGTTATTTTCATATGAAAGAAGATCATCGCAGTTATAGACACAGGGTTTTCAGCAGGTTTTTAATAGCCTGCGTAGCTGGCGGTATTGTGTAGTAGTCGTCGAGTGAGATTTGACGGCGAAGCTGTCACGAGCGGCGTAGTAAGCCGCGAGGAATAGAAATACCGCCTGCCAGAAAACCATGATTTTTCAAATGCCGCCCACTTTTTTCACCTTAATGTAGCGGACCTCTTAGGCAATACATGTTTACTTCAAAGAGTTCAAAAGGTCACGGTTTGTAATTTGTGATTGGTGTATTTCGATCCGGTTCCTTGCTTGTGAGTGTCCTGTTTCGGGCAATTATCGATTTGTTTGCTGCGGTTTTTGTGATCTGTCTTAACACGAAATGTTTTCCTCGGCCTCACTTGTAACAATAAAGCAAAGTCTGCCTCCTTCCCTCGGCAAAAACACCATCGCGATTCCCTTCGCTATTGAGAAGTCAAGAGTTATCCTCACTTTTTGCTTTTGCCGAGCCCTGTAGGCAAGATTGCCATAACAAGTGCCATAACGTCCATAACAATTGTCATAACGCCCAGCGAGCAGTTCCTTCACAACAGCCCGTTTCCTGCTCCCTCTTAAAATAATTTTCTGCTTCTCTCTGCTCACATTAAGACGTTTTCAAGCTTTATCGATACTTAATTCAGCCGAGTCCGCCATTATTTTCCCAAACAGTTTTCCATCTGCTCCCTTGGGAAATATACGAAGGATCATCTATCATGATTGACATATGTGTGGTCCTCGACCGATCTGTTTTCTCCACTGGCGTTCGGACTTTTTAAAATACCGGGGTTTTCTGGCAGGTGGTATTTCAAAATTTCAAACGCCTCGTCCTCACTCCCTTTTTTGGATCACAGCTCCGCCGCCAGACTTTAATCGTGAAACCAGACAATACCGCCAGCTACGCAGCCTAGGTTTTTAAAATAGCGGACCTGTTTCTGAGAGCACCAGACTCGATTTTTTTTTTGGCGCCGTAAGGCGCGAGGCACCTGGGTTTGTCTGGTGGCATGCTCCCCCATGAAATTTTTAAAACAGAACACTCAGAAACGCTGTTTCCAGCGTTTCTGGAACCCAAGAATCAGTTTCTCAGTCATGCCTGGAGTTCACTTAAATTCTGAGAAGTAGTGAGTTAAACATACATTATAAAAAAGGAATTTCACATTTAACGTACCGCGACATTTTTGTAAGATTTGGAAAATCCATAATTCCGTAAGGCGCATTTTGCTTGTATCTTATAAGATTCAAAAGAGCAGTTGATCGTTTACGAGATCGCACGTCCTAGTTTTTTTTGTTTTTTGTTTTTGTCTTGAAATGCTGTCTGTCATTTCTTTTTACTTCAAACTCCAAAAGGGTTAAAAGTCGTATTTTGATCGTTCATAGGGAAAATCCAGCCTTAACCTTGAAAATAGTGACCTCATTAGAAAAGGCCGCAGCGAGACATTGTTTTGGGTTTTTCTCGGTAAGGAGAAAATCACCCTTTCTACTGCTCACCTTCAATAGAATAAAACACTCTTTCAGACTCATCATATCCTTAGACTTAACGTTACACGTATTGGTCAAAAAAAGTTCATCTGTTGGACAAAAAGGTGTGTTTTACCTGGGCAGTTTCCCTTTAGACCAAGCAGCGATGACAACGAAATGGTCACTCCAATTTCGTTCAAATGAAAAGAAATTGTAATGTGGCCGTTTTAAAGAATTTAAATGCCTATTCCGTTATCTTCTAGTCAGTAAGTTACCAAAATAAACGTAGTTATGAAAAAAAAAACAAAAACAATCAAACAAACAAACATATGAAAATCATATACATTTGTATGGGAACCTCGGGGTGAATAATTATGTGAAAGAAGATCATCGCAGTTATATACGCAACTTTTGCCGTTCCGTAAAGAAATTCAACTACTAGGGTGCTGCACCGGTAACGCAGAGGTCAAGGGTTCGAATCCCGTGCAAGCCTGAATTTTTTAGGCTTTCTTTTCGCAACTGCAAAAGTTGCGTCTACAGGATTTTCTTTGCTATTTTGTGTCCCGTTACTCCGATGCCAATATTTTTTTTATTACGTAAAAAAGCGACTGCAAGTAGAACATCTTAAGGTGACTCGACCCAGTTTTTTTGGGGGGATACCATCCTACTTTGAAGCTCTCTGGTATCCCCACCTTTACTTTTATCGTAAGTCTAACACATATAATGGATAACATATAGATCAATCTACAATATAACATAAAATATTTGGCGATCGGAGTAAATGTCACGTGGTTATAATGCCACGCCCCTTTGAGGTCTGAGTCGAAAATCTGCTGTTGCCGGCATTTTTTCGTGAAAATCTCTCGGCTACACATAGCGCGCATTAGTGCCTTGCGCTGAACAGAGTTTCACCAAAATCGCAAAGACCCAATTCGAGAAATTCAGCGGTTTCCAAATTTAGGTCATAATTTATGCGAAAATGATAAGCAAACTTTACACGGATTATATCTAATAAACTATGAGATTCATCTCTTTATTTTGGGCATCGTTATAACAGATGGTCCTTGCAAGTCAGCAAAACGCTTTAGGGCCTTGTAAATGCGCGCGATTTCGAGCAAAGCAAACATATAGAAATTATAGTTTTCGCTATTTGTTGACGTTTGTCAGCGTTTAAGAGTCTTTGTCACGAAAAAAGCATTTTCTTAAAAATTCGTAGCTTCTTTTCCTTCAAATTTTTACAGGGCCACAATTGATTAACTAACTACCCTGACTCTGAATTTCATGGTCATTGAAAAACTGTGACATTATCTTCTATAAGCCCAAACTTGAGTAAACAGTGAAGATTTTTAGCGTTTTGGCCGAGTTTGTGCTTTGGGAGTTGTCTATTGTTTCTAGTCTGTCATTATACAGCATTCTTGTTCAGCACGCGTGCAATGACCACGCTTGGCTGACTTCCAAATGCTCACCTAGATATTCCCGTCACGAGTTGGTTTAATTATTGGCTTGCATTAAACCTATGAAAAAATGATATTTTTTTAATAGTAATTAGATCTAGTGTGTAGCACTTCTTGATTTTTTTGCAAAGGCACAAGAAGCACGAGAATTGATTAAAAATTGTGAGTTAAACCTGTATGTATCACGCGATGGCCTGTCTCACTGTACCAAAATTATCATATCTCGGTGAGCACTCGGAAGTCAGCCAAGCGCGGTCATTGCACGCGTGCTGAACAAGAATGCTGTATAATGACAGACTAGAAACAATAGACAACTCCCAAAGCATAAACTCAGCCAAAACGCTAAAAATCTTCAATGTTTACCCAAGTTTGGGTTTATAGAAGATAATGTCACAGTTTTTCAATGACCATGAAATTCAGAGCCCGGGTAGTTAGTTAATCAATTGTGGCCCTGAAAAAATTTGAAGGAAAAAAAACTACGAATTTTTAAGAAAATGCTTTTTTCGTGACAAAGACTCTTAAACGCTGACAAACGTCAACAAATAGCGAAAACTATAATTTCTATATGTTTGCTTTGATCGAAATCGCGCGCATTTACAAGGCCCTAAAGCGTTTTGCTGACTTGCAAGGACTCATCTGTTATAACGATGCCCAAAATAAAGAGATGAATCCCATAGTTTATTAGCTATAATCCGTGTAAAGTTTGCTTATCATTTTCGCATAAATTATGACCTAAATTTGGAAACCGCTGAATTTCTCGAATTGGGTCTTTGCGATTTTGGTGAAACTCTGTTCAGCGCAAGGCACTAATGCGCGCTATGTGTAGCCGAGAGATTTTCACGAAAAAATGCCTGCAACAGCAGATTTTCGACTCAGACCTCAAAGGGGCGTGGCATTATAACCACGTGACATTTACTCCGATCGCCAAATATTTTATGTTATATTGTAGATTGATCTATATGTTATCCATTCTACGTGTTAGACTTACGATACAAGTAAAGGTGGGGATACCAGAGAGCTTCAAAGTAGGATGGTACCCCCCCAAAAAAACTGGGTCGAGTCACCTTAAGACCATTATACCATCATAAACCTCACAATTCTTTATCATTCCATCTCTGTTACCTGGCAAATGTTTGAAAAGAGAATCTCGATATGCCGACGAAAACCCAAAACTGACAAAACAAAAATGTGATTTACTGATTTGATTTACAACTCCAAAGTCAGTTACTGTAAAATATATAAATTTGATTTGCCGTTCTGTTTTCCTCGTGGCCTATATACATTGGTTTTCTACATCCAAACTTTTACCTTTCGGAGGTAAAATGTCGGAAAAATGCCTCTGCGAAACTGACATCTTTAATTCATCATCGTTGACTGCCAGCTTGTTTACTACCTGCAGCAACCGATTTTGCACCAGAACTTGACCACATCTTTTACTAACATTGCCATTCATTCAGGAATTTAATTTTGCAAGAGAAAAAGTTCAAGAATGCTAGAGCTATGATGTTTTTCGCTGGTTGGTACATATAGTTGTTCTCTTACTTTGCGCTTTCGCATCGTCGCGAAATATATATTAAACTGCTCTCCAGCCTTGTACTATAGAAGCAGTGAATAGTGAAGCTCAGTAATAAAACGTAGAAGCCATTTCTCCTTAAAGAGAAAGGGACTGGCACAGTAAATTGTCCGGTTTTTGAACTTTTCTAAAATCGTTGTTTGCAGATCAGTAGCCGGCTTCGTGTATGGCTCGTGATCTTGACGCCGTTTTCTATGAGTTTTAAAACGCTTTTTGACTTATCGGAACGCACTTTCTATCTCAGGTGTATATTAACTTTGTGCATGCATCACAGGCAGAATGTAGAACGTGTTTAAAATTCCGTCTTGTAAAATGTGTTTAATTAACAGTTAATGAAGGAGGCTGAGTATCTTATGAAGAATTATGGAGATCGAGGAGGGTGTTATCCGTCGAGGCCGTAGGCCAACGCGGATAACACCCTCCGAGATCTCCATAATTCTTCATATGATACGAAAGCCGAATTGAATAACTGTTTTATTATTCATTCAAAATAATTCCTAGTTTAAAAACATAACTAAAACAAGCATATCTCTATCGATCCCATCGATGTTCAGTTCGTATTCGCTAGTGTACGTTTAGGTTTGTCCAGCTCCGCAAATATTCTCCAATTAGCAAATGTCGCCCTTCGAGTTGTCTTCTTGCTGTTCTTGCCATGTTTTTAGCTATTTTTTGCCTAGTTCTTACTCTTGAAACGAGCGAAACGTCAACCATTTTTTCAAGTTCAAAACCAAAACAACCCAACCTCGTCCCCAGGTCTTCTTGGTTAACGGTGCCTTAACCTGCGAAAACGCTGCATTTTTGACGTCATTTCCTCGTTAAAGTCAAAATTCTTCCAAATTTGGTCATCAGTAACCGGTTATGGTGAATTAAACGTGTGCTTTTAGCCAATCAGCATCTGGGAAATATTTTGAATGAATAATAAAGGAAGTTAACTAGAAATGGGATTATCAACTGCCTATCACTCGTTATCACGTGACTAAATTCACCTAAGTTACGTGACGACACTGCCGGCAGTTCTGGCAGTGTGAAACAGTCGAAGTATTCAATGCTTGAAATGGTAAGAGACATGAGTCATTCATACAATTGTTAAGACAAGTGGCAATCGATAATTGGTCAAGAATGAACATTTACAGTATTATTCACAGATTTTCTTTCTTCGTCGTGCTTTAGTTATTATTTTTTGTTTTATCTATTCATTTTTTTCATTTTATATTTTAAAAAAAATATTAAATTTTTGATTATCTTTTATTTAGGAGGAAAGAGCTCGCCTGGTGGAGGAACGTGCAATGAAAGAAAGGGAGGTTAGTTTAAAGATACGTGCAAAAGGACGGAGCAACTCCCAACATATGTACGAAGGTGTTGGCCAACAATTTTGCATCCGATTACACGGGGCTAAAAGTTCGACCAGTCTCAAACTTTGGGCAGCAACTCCCCAAAACACGCAAAAACATCCAACAGGGTGGGAGTATGTAAAGCTGCGTGCAAACGGACGCAAAATTGTTGGCCAGTAACAACGGCCAACATTATTGGAAGTTTCATGTTGCGTCCGTTTGCACACCCTGTTGCATGTTGTTGGATGTTTTTGTTGCGTGTTGTTGCGCAAAATTTGAAACCGGTCAAACTTTTAGCCCAGTGCAAACGGACCCAACTTTGTTGGTCTACAGCTCCCGACATTGTTGGGAGTTGTCGCGTCCACTTGCACAACATCCCAGTAAGTAATCAAATGAGAACACGAGAAAAATCTTCGACGTATTAAATTGGTTTCTGTTATTTAAGAATTTTGTTTTGTTTTTGTTTTTCTCCGTTGCTTGCCGGTTAGTGGATTTGTTTGTTTATTTTCTTGTTGTTGTTTTTTTTGTCAGCTTGTGCTTTGCTGCTGATCTCATAAGGGGTTGACCATTTGATTTTAAACGGGAGAGGGGGGGGGGGGATTTGGTATTTGGTTTGGGTGCGGATTCGTATGCCGGATTCACCGGATAAGTGTGGACGGAAGTCGTATCCGGAAAGAAAAAGTTGCGGATTCAAAAATATCCCGATACGAGTGGATGGGGATTTATTTTGACTTAAATTTTAGTGTAGCTACACAATACGCGTAATCTCTTCAAGGGGAAAAATAAGATTTCTAAAACTTTTAACTAAAAATTAACAACTAAATAAATGGATAAAGAAAAAATGAATTTACAAAACGAGACAAAAGTTAATAAAACTGGTCAAAGGTATTGAGACTTTGTAAACGTCGCTAAAAATCAGGAAAAATCCTTCTCTTTAATTCGTCGGGAAGAGCATTCCGGTGTTTTGGCAGAAAAACAAATAGGAAAATTAGTGTAGTCCATAGCTTATCGTTCTAGGCTTGTTAAAAGACAACATGTCACGCAAATTATAAGTTGTATGGCGAATAGCAAACATATTCCTCATAAACGTCGGATACTGACTGAAAGAAAGGCTCTTAATTGTAAACTAGTATCAAAAAATTCTGAATGCCCCCCCCCCCACCCCCACCTCCCCCAAATTGTGGTAGACCCATCTACCCGTTAACAAAACAATATATCCGATTAAAAGACCCCCGCCCACCCCCCCCCCCCCTCCCCCCGTTTTCTGACACTGAGGCGTTAAGTTTTTTAGTTCGTCAGAGCTCAAATTTGGGCCCTATCCTCTTCCTCCTATTTGTCAACGACCTGCCATTAACCTGGAAGGATAGAAATGGCCTATTTGTTGATAATGATACTTTCTATGCTAGTGCCTCAACTCTGACTGATGTTCAGGTACAACTTCAGCGGGATCTTTCTAATACGGCGACATGGTCGACTAAAGATCATGGCGTGGCTGCCTATCCGCAAAAGACAAAATACAAGATAATTGGTACACGACAAAAGCTTTTCCGCGGCGAAGAATGTGCCCTTTCGCTGTCTTTGGATGGTAGGCAGCTAGAGTAAACTCAAAAGGAACGTCTCTTGGGACTGGATATCGACCCCTCCCTATCTCGGTCGTCATCCCACGTAGCTAATCTCAGGAAAAAACTCCTAAAGCGCGTTGCTGTTCCGGCTCTCATTAAAAAAATTCCTACCGATTACATATAGCATCATTTTATTTAATGCTAGTATTAAACCTATTCTTGAGTATTGTGTGTCCTTTTCGACTTCGATGTCAAATTGTTAAGATGCACTTGAAATTTCTTTAGCCACGTTTTAGCAAATCCAGACAGAAATACAGTCTCTTTAGTAGCTTATGTTTATGTTGCCGTCTTCAAACGATGATCTACCCAAACGTTGGCCTTCTTTAAGGTGACTCGACCCAGTTTTTTGGGGGGTACCATCCTACTTTGAAGCTCTCCGGTATCCCCACCTTTACTTTTATCGCAAGTCTAACACATAGAATGGATAACATATAGATCAATCTACAATATAACATAAAATTTTTGGCGATCGGAGTAAATATCACGTGGTTATAATGCCACGCCCCTTTGAGGTCTGAGTCGAAAATCTGTTGTTGCCGGCATTTTTTCGTGAAAATCTCTCGGCTACACATAGCGCGCATTAGTGCCTTGCGCTGAACAGAGTTTCACCAAAATCGCAAAGACCCAATTCGAGAAATTCAGCGGTTTCCAAATTTAGGTCATAATTTATGCGAAAATGATAAGCAAACTTTACACGGATTATATCTAATAAACCAAGAGATTCATCCCTTTATTTTGGGCATCGTTATAACAGATGGGTCCTTGCAAGTCAGCAAAACGCTTTAGGGCCTTGTAAATGCGCGCCATTTCGAGCAAAGCAAACATGTAGAAATTATAGTTTTCGCTATTTGTTGACGTTTGTCAGCGTTTAAGAGTCTTTGTCACGAAAAAAGCATTTTCTTAAAAATTCGTAGTTCTTTTTCCTTCAAATTTTTTCAGGGCCACAACTGATTAACTAACTACCCGAACTCTGAATTTCATGGTCATTGAAAAACTGTGACATTATCTTCTATAAGCCCAAACTTGAGTAAACATTGAAGATTTTTAGCGTTTTGGCTGAGTTTATGCTTTGGGAGTTGTCTATTGTTTCTAGTCTGTCATGATACAGCATTCTTGTTCAGCAAACGTGCAATGACCGCGCTTGGCTGACTTCCGAATGCTCACCGAGATATGATACTCTTGTGACAGATAATCCTCTGACGTTGACTACTTCATTAATTTACTGTCAGAAATGCCTTTTCTTATTAACACGATGAGCAAAATTTCATGAAATTAAGTGCACTTCAAAACGTTTGAAATCGCGTTGTAACAGATAATTATTTTATTCAAACTTTAGGATGTTCATATTTCAAGCGGAATTGAATACAATGAATTAAAAGTACATTGTAATAAACTACGTACTGTGAAATGTTGCTGGGATCTTGAGTTTGATTTAATAAGTTTTCCCATTGAAACAATAACGAATATCTAGCCTGCTAGACAGCCGTTTTTAGTGTCGGCTACGTTGCTCCTTCCCACAAACGGCTGCTGAGAATCTAACCATATTCCTTTCCCTTTGTTTTGGTGTCTAACGAACAAACCAATTAGAACGAGATTTAGTTAACGAGCTTAGACATAAATCCAGGTAGATAGATAATCATACAAATTTGTAACAAAGTACTTTTGTTTTTCGTCTTATGGTCTGAGAGGTTTGACCCAGAGGTGTTGGTCGATCCAACTCATTTAGACGAACTTAACTTAGACAGACGTCGAACTTTTCATAAAATTAATTCCGTAACTTTGATTCGTCTCATGAGAAGTCCTGCGTTTGACCTCGACCTATCTGTACTAACTAAATACCTACCATTGTGCCCGTGTAAACAAATCGTGCCTTTCAAAAACTTGCCGTTTCCGGCGCCAAATCACCAGTTATCCTTTTAGAAATAGATTGCAAAACGTGTTTTTGTTAGTTTGTGTTGTGTTGTGTTGTTTTGTTTTTGTTTATTTATTTATTTTTTTCTGAATGGCTTCTGTCAAGGTAGATACCATGAGGGAGAAAGAAGTGGAGGAGTGGAGAAAAAATTCGTTGACACAGGCGATGAATAGGGGTGGCGAATGGTACCTCGAAAAAAGTGGGTCTCGGAAAATTTTGGCAGGATCTCGAAATCTTGGAAACGTTTTTTGATAAGTCTCGAAGTCTGGTTTTGTCATGGTTTGTTTTTACTTTTTTTGAGTCTAGAAACGTTTCACCAAAGAGTCTCGGGCTCGGATTTCTAACTAGGATGTCGGCGTCTCGGCGAGTCTCGGATTTTACCATTCGCCACCCCTATGAATGGCCAATTTAGTCCCTGTTGTGGTACTATCATGCTTTGAACTACTCTTATGTATCAACGAGCACAACATAGTGGCAAAAAAGTCATTTTTTTGAGGCTGTCTAAAATCTGTGCGCACGTTTTTAAAATATTTGCTTGCGTTTAAACATCACCTTGAATGAAAAATCAATTTCATTGATTATAACAGACAAAATTATACCCTGGGTTTAATCCTTTTAAAAGCTTGGCTCTCTTGTTCCACTGTCCTTTAAGGTATTTTGCTGGTTGAATTTTCACCTTCCTTTGCTCAAAAACGACAATTGATTGTTTTTTGAACTTTTGTTTTTATTTGATCCTCTACATAGGTGCTTTTTTAACCCCCTGGGAGAAAATATTTGCAAATTTTTTCAGCTCGCTAACTTTTTATCGGAGTGTGCGCTTTGCCTCTGTCAGGCAAGGTCAGAAATCTGTAGGTATAGCCACCAAACAAATTTTCTAGACTACATGTAGCTTGACGCATGTTGCGGATGAAACTCATTTTGATTCTCATTATTTCTTAAAACTGCTTTCTTAGTTTGAGCTATTGAAAGTCAAGCAGGAGGAAGAGAAACGCCGTCTTGAAGAAAAGCTAAGATCTGACATGGAATCACAAAAAAGACAAATGGAAAACATGATGAGAGCAAACATGAAGGAGTTGCAAAGAGAAAGAGAACGAGATGAAAAACAAAACAAAACTCTCCAGAATGCGATCGACGGAATACAGAAATCATTAAACGAACGAAATAACGAGATTACAAATCTCCAACGCCAGATACAGGAGAAAGATAGACTCGAGGTATACATTATGCATCTATTAATATACCAATAATAACGATAATGATAATAATAAAAATAATAATAATAACAATAATAATAATAATAATAATAATAATAATAATAACATAATGTTTTTTGATAATGTTGTTCTCGTTGTCGTTGTTGTTGTTGTGATGATAATGATGGTAATTATATGATCATGATTATGGTGGTGATCGTGTTAATAATGATGACGTGTATAATGTAAAGATGGCGATGATGTCCTTGTCCTATACATAAATTTACTTTTTTGGTGCCTCTCATAATGAGTATCATCCTGTTTTTAAGAATATTAAAATTGCAGATGTATTTCGTGCAGAATTTAAAAGGAGTTTGAAAGTCTGCATTTTGAAAATTTGCTTAAAGGAAATAAAATAGGCGGATGGGAATTATCAACCGCAAGCAAGTTTTAATAACTTTTCGTCAAGTGACTAAATACAAATACAGGTGTAAGTCACGCGACGACTCTAAATACAGTATATGCTCATGAAGACTGTATAAAATAGAAAAAAATAATAATAATACTTGAAATCTTAAGATACTTAAGAGACAAGAGTCTAATATTCACAGTGTTGTTAAGAGTCAAACGTTAAAAATGAGCATTTATAGTACTGAATATGATATTCCATTTTATTCTGTTTCTCCAATATACTTTCTTTTTTCATTTTACACTTAAGAAGCTTATTAAATTCCCCATTGTTTTCCTTTTCATTATTATTATTATTCAGGAGGAAAGAGCTCGCCAGAAGGAGGAACGTGAAATAAAAGAAAAGGAGGTTAGTTAAGAGCAGCTTCATGTATGCAAATATTTCGCTTGTGCGGTTTGTCTGTTGTTGTATTTTTTATTTTTTCAAGTTTCCACGGTTAAAACGTGTATAACTTTAATTTGTCATCTTATGAAAATGATGTCTTCCAATGTCTTGTTACGTAAGAATAAATTCAAATTATGGCCCTTAGGGTTTTTCCTATCTCATACAGTTTGTCATTTCTATCAACACGCCTCTGACAAAATCTCGCCATAAAAAAAAGTACATAGATTGAATCAATTTGCCTAAGGTTGTGCAGCGTGTAATCATTTGTAGGGCGCAGAATCAGAGGATGTCGGCCTTAA
The DNA here is from genome assembly GCA_964035525.1 of Porites cylindrica. NCBI lineage: Eukaryota > Metazoa > Cnidaria > Anthozoa > Scleractinia > Poritidae > Porites > Porites cylindrica. The sequence continues at coordinate 50,256,999 of OZ037776.1, read as the reverse complement.
GATAAATTCTTTTGTTGCTATTTTAAACGGCTATTGTCCATTTGCTCTTACAAGTGGAGCATCCACGCAGAGCCTCCATTGCTGTAGAAATTGGAAACCCATCGACGCACGGAAAAAAAATTAGGGTCACCTTTGAAGAACCCCTTGTGTGTTTACCACTAATCCACCAGTTCCGACTAAAAAAACTAGACAGTCACGAGGCTGAAATTCGTGTTATAATTCCGACTTGAGTCTTGGGTCCGTTACATAAAAAATGGCTTAGAACAACATCGCAAGTTTAGGAATGAAGAAATCTGTAATTTGAGCGGGTTTTCTAAAATATTTGCTTATATTTAATATCATGATCAACTTTATCGACAAAAAGTCAATAAAGCTACTTAAAATATAGCCTCCCACGCAGACGTTCCTAGGGGTTCGTCACACGTTCTTGCCCCACTAACGTCTGCTGAACTGAAAGATAAATCCCTTTCCCATGGTTCGTAAATATCAGGTGGAGATCACACGCAGATTATTGGAGATCCAATCGGCACTGTGACGTCAAAGTGTTGACATGCCAAACACATACGTACAAGCTCGGTAGAGTGTGATACGTGACCAAAGATTTTTGCTCCGGAAGAGAATCTAGGGGATGAGCTTTTGCTTTTTGTATTTTTCTCTCCGTAAAGGCTGGATTAGATGTCACTTGCTCATAAAGTTGTTCTTTGGGTGATGCAACGGCGGGGTTTCCTTGTAACTGAACAAAAGGCAGATTTTTTTGTCACACTTTATTGTTTTGTGGTGAAGCCGACTTCCGTTCAGCAAATTTAACCTAGCTCCGAGGTAATTTTTTTTTTTTTTTCAGTCAGACTGTGAGGGTAATCTCTAGTACGAATGTTTGTGAGTTAACTGAGTAGTTTGTTCTAAAACTGTAAGGTCTTCACCTTTCATTAACCTTTCTGATCTATCTTTTCTGGAGCTAATTAAGTCAAGGGCGAAATTTCTCAAGGTCCAAGGTGTACTTCCCAGATCTGGAAGTCTGCTGTGATTGGTCTACGTTTTTTTTTCGCTCAAATCAGCAGACGTTAGTGGGGCAGGAACGCGTGAAGAACCCCTCAGAACGTCTGCGTGGGAGGCTACTCAAAATATAAAACCTTAAATTCCGCACTTAAAGCTTTTAAAAGCTTCGATGTCGGTTGTTCTACTGAGCTCTCCCGCGTAAAGAATACAAGGATAATACATATACAATACAATACAATCAATTTATTATTGTCATAACAGCGGGTGGGGTTGCCCTGAGTACCCGAACCGGAGGCTTATGTATAAAGCGCATAGCGTTTCGTAAAGTAGCCTGCGTAGCAAGCGTTTCCAATCGAGTTATTGCGCGAAAGTTAGATCGGGAGCAAAAAAAAAAAGAAAGAAAGAATAGGTGGAAGGAGGAGGGGGAGGGGAGAAGAGAAAACACTTGCCCGCAAACCCCACGATTCTGGAAAACGCCCCTTGATATTTCGCGGTTGGGTTCATTTTGTAAATTGACAGCTCGTCCAAATAGAAGAATAACGAACAGATTACCCCTGGATTACTAGATTTGTAAAGTTACTTTGTTCTCTAAATAACAGAACACGTTCCAGGCGATTGCAAAAACTGTAATAAAAAAGGTTTGTTTACGATAAAAGAAGGCTAAAACTCTGAGTGATTGCTGCAGAATTTCTTTTTTTTTTTATTGTGTGGCTTTATCTCGTCTGAAACCTTATCGAAACGTCAAAAATTATTTGTCCGGAACAATTCACTCCGCCGGCTATAAGTTTTGCAGAGCGGTTGCTCTTCAGCCCGTGTCAAAACGTTCTCTACAATACATGCCGCTAAATTTCCAATAAACAAAAAGGATCTTTTAATTTCAAAAAGCTGACAAATCGCTCGTCCATGGCGGCTTTAGCTAGTGTCCATGTTCTGATGTTCTGATTTACGTTGATGTTCTCTCCAACAAACAGTCCATTTTTTCCAGTCAAATCCGCACGCTGTCATTCCCAATAAATTGGCCTTCCCTAGTCTCCACTGCTCGATCGCCCATTACACTTTCGCACAAACAGGATTCAAATCAGTCCAAAGCAATTGTAATATGCGACCACAAATCAGATAAGACCAGATAAGTCAGATAAGTCAGACAAATCAGATAAGTCCATAGATATGACACAAAAACCGCTAGTAATTATCGAGTGCATTCCCGTCGTACGAACATCAAGAAATTCAAAATTCTTTACCAAGGACCTAGAATCTGGAACTGTCTTCTTTTCTGTCTTTAAGAACAAAGTGCTAGAGTTTTTATTAAAATAGTTACTAAATTAGTTTAGCCGCACTTCTTCGCAGCCCTTATATCTTATAATATTGTGATGTCGAGGTGGCCTCTCTTTATAAGCCTGGTGGTTTCTTCAGGTTTCCTCGCCTAGCAACCTGCTGTATCCTGTTAAATTTGCTTTAAAAAAAGGCTAATAAATGATGATGATGATGATGATGATCTATGGTGCACGTATTAAAAAACAAAGCATACCTGGTTTGATTAATATTTCGAGTGCTAAGTAATCAACACTACCAGCACCGCACCAATCAGAAGCTGCTTTCGTGGTCGAATGCAGTTTTTCAAAATCGTGGGGTTTGCCGGCAAGCGTTTCCTTCTTTCCCCTCCCCCTTCCCCGTCATTCCTTTTTTTTTTGTTCTCGTCACAACTTTTCGAGAAGAACTCGCGCGGAAACGCTTGCTACGCAGGCTATTCGTCAAGTGACTAACTACACATATAGGTTTTAAGTCACGCGAGTAGTCTACTATGTTAGGAGATAAGCCCCGTTGGTGCCTAGTCAGTGCCTAGCAAGTGCCTAATCATTGCCTAATCCTGCATACTAATTAAGTGCCTAGTCAGTGTCTAAATGCGCTCCTCCATCTAATAACTGTCTTCCTGTATACTAAGTCGGTATAGGTTTACTAATGAGTGAATACTACAATAGGCACAATAGGCTTGCCTCGGCTTTGCAATTCACCGTTGCATACAAACTAGATCTGCAGTAAAAACCCCAAGGGAGCATCTTGACGTATTATTATAAACACACACACAAAAAAACAATTAATAACTTAACAAGGATCAATTGAAACACGCGAATAATAATCGCTAGGAGGAAAACCAGACACGTTTCTCAAGACACAAGAAATCATCATTATGACCTCCCTTTGTTAAAATAATTGCAAAAAGATTAGATTAAATATTCTAACGAAATTGTCAAAGAAGGCAAGCCATCCTTTTTTTTACACTGTGCACAATGTTTTACTTACCCCTCTCCCTTTTCATTTTTATTACCCTGCTCCTCCACAATGTTATTATTTCCCTCTTCAATGTTTTTCATTCCCTCCTCCACAATTTTATTATTTTCCCTCCTCATTCTTGAAATCCCTAGCTCTCCACAATGATAATCTTTCCCCACCTCCTCTTCATTCTTCTTTTTCTCCTCCTTCACAATTTTTATTATTTTCCCTCCTCAATCTTGATTTCCCTCCACCTTCACCTCCTCATTTATTTTATATATTTTTCCATCCACAAGTACACCGACCTCCTATCGACCCTACATCGATCTTGGCTTTTTCGAGGGAAAACAATAGAAATGAGGAGGAGGAGGTGGTGGTGGTGGTGGAGGAGGGAAAACCATAAAAATGCGGAGGATGTGGAGGAGGAGGAGGCAAAACGATAAAAATGAGGAGGAGGACGAGGACGAGGAGGAGGAGGAGGAGGAGGGAAGACAATGAAAATGAGGACGTGGAGGAGGAGGGAAAACAATAGAAAATGGGAGGTGGAGGAGGGAAAAAATGTAGTAGTAGTTGTATATAGTTTCACTTTTTACCAAGCTGTGTTGAAAAAAAAAGTTGAGTCTAGGGTCGATGTTGGGTGGATGTGGAATCGACGTAGGGTCGATAGGAGGTCGATGTATCTGTGGATGGAAAAATACATAGAATAAATGAGGAGGTGGAAGTGGAGAAGGAGGGAAATCAAGATTGAGGGAGGAAAATAATAAAAATTGTGAAGGAGGAGGAAAAAAAGAATAAGGAGGAGGTGGGGAAAGATTAATATTGTGGTGAGGGAGGGAAGTCAAGAATGAGGACGGAAAATAATAAAATTGTGGAGGAGGGAATAAAAACGTTGAGAAGGGAAAATAATAAAAATTGTAAAGGAGGAAATAAAAACATTGAGGAGGGAAAATAATAAAATTGTGGAGGAGGAGGAGGGAAATAAAAATGAAAAGGGAGAGGGGTAAGTAAAACATTGTGTGCAGTGCAAAAAAAAAAAAAAAAGATGGCTTGCCTTTTTTGTTATTTCAATAGAAACTTTAATCTAATCTTTTTGCAACTATTTTAATAAAGGATCATAAAGTTGATTTCTTCTGTCTTAAGAAACGTGTCTGGTTTTATTGCTAGCAATTACTAGTCGCGTCTTTCAGTTGATCCTTGTTAAGCTATTAATTGTTTTTTTTTTGTGTGTGTTTGTTTTTATAATAATACGTTAAGATGCTCCCTTGGGGTTTTTACTGCAGAGCTAATTTGTATGCAACGGTGTGCTTGTGAGCTCGCATCATTACCTGGCTAACGGCGCGTGAAACGCTGAGACTTTAATAGTTTTTCATTTCCTCGAGATAGAAAGGAGAAAACCATTTTGTAATAGTCAGACAACGTTGAAATAGAGAGTTTTCATCATCACTTTGTGTATGTGCGTGTGTTTTGTTTACATATCCGAGATTTAGCGCTAAATAAGAAGACGTAAACTAAATTGAAGTTAAGACTTTACAACTCCACTTTCTGATTGTGTTTTGTTTATATATCTGAGTTTTAGCGCTAAATAAGATATAGGAAGCCGTTTCTCGCGTTGCTAGGTGATCGCTCCTCTTATTTCTTCTTTTTTTAATACACGTTCAAACCAGGCTCAAGTTACTTAACGAGCCAGCCGAGGCAAGCCTATTGTGCCTATTGTAGTATTCGCTCATTAGTAAACCTATACCGAATTAGTATCCGGAAAGACAATTATTTGATGGAGGAACGCATTTTTACCTAGCTAGCTAGACAAAGACTAGGCACATAATTAGTATGCAGGAAGGCAATGACTAGGCACTTAATTAGTATGAAGGAACGTATTTTTTCCCTAGGTTATAACAATGGGTGACGTCATAGACTATCCCTAAAGCGACTATCCCTAAACTTAGCTATCCACCAACGGGGCTTAATTCTAATGAAACATGACTACTCACGCGACGACTCTATAGACAGTATATTCTGATGGAGACTGTGTAATATAATAATAATAATAATAATGCTTGAAATTTTAAGATACTTAAGAGACAAGAGTCTAATATTCACAGTGTTGTTAAGAGTCAAACGTTAAAAATGAGCATTTATAGTATTGAATATGATATTCCATTTTATTCTATTTCTCCAATATAATTTCTTTTTTCATTTTATACTTAAGAAGCTTATTAAATTCCCCATTGTTTTCCTTTTCATTATTATTATTCAGGAGGAAAGAGCTCGCCAGAAGGAGGAACGTGAAATAAAAGAAAAGGAGGTTAGTTAAAAGCAGCTTCATGAATACTAATATTTTGCTTGTGCCGTTTGTCTGTTGTTGTATTTATTATTATTATTTTTTAAGTTTCCATGGGTAAAACGTGTATAACTTTAATTTGTCATCTTATGAAAATTATATCTTCCGTTGTTTTAAAAAAATTCAAATTATGGCTCTCAGGGTTCTGCCTATCTCATTCAATTTGTCATTTCTATCAACACGGCTCTGACAAAAGCTCGCTATAAAAAAGTTACATAGATTGAAGCAATTTGCCTCAGGTTGGGTCAGTCACATGGCCACAATATAATTTCTCGCAACAGAAAACAATGAACATTTTACAAAGATATGTGGGATAAGTAAAATAATTTGCGATACAGCATGTCGTGCGATATACCTGAACACTAGGTTGCGATTGAAACTGAAAGGTTGACTCAGTTAGATCTTAGTTTTGACAAACTTAAACTCCTACCTTCAAATCTCGAGCTTCCCAGAATGGAAATAAAAATAAGAAAAAAATACCTGCGTCTTCCTTATGATTCGATTGCAAATGGAGCTCTGCCACCTTGATTAACCTCTGTTCTTCAGTAATTAATGACAATTCCGCTGGGAAACTCTCAGAGGTCACGATTAAATCAGGGGCACCCAACGGCAATTTTCGGGAAAATATCTGTTCGGAAGACGATTTGAGATCTAGAATTTTCGGAGCATTTGTTGTAAAATTTCTTGCTTGCCTGCCTCTCCTAGGATTTTCGAACATCTACAAAATGGTATAATTACCCATTTTTAACGGATTTTGACCCTAAAAAAGGCCACCTAGAATTTTCGAGGGCCTTTTCCTGGCCAAAATTTTCGAGAAGGTAAGTTTTTATCCCTATAATTTTCGGATCACTAGACTTTCAGCTAGGAAATCCGAACAGATGAAAAGTTTTTAGGGGATAAAAATATGCCTATATCTACCGTTTGAATACTAAAATACGTTCAACAATGCTATGTCAAGTGGTTTTGAACTATATCGTCGTTGGGTGCCCATGATTAAATCTTCAAGTACAAAGTCTTATCTTTCCATCTTGAGTTTATTCGTCCTTCCCACGTTTAAAGAATTTGGAGTTAATTATATTTATAAATACGCTTCTACTACACGGCTTAAATCCAAGTCCTTCGCTCTACAATATCTCGGCCAAAAATCATCTAAATTGTCTTCAAAACCTCTTGTTCGAAAGCTTATTTCTTTGAGTTTTTGTCGCCATTTTTGGTTGTGGCAATATTTTTCATCAGCGGCTTTTATTTGACCATAAACAACCGTGTATTTGACCTCTCGAACTTTTTTGAACATTATGAGCCCGGGAATTACAGTAAAAACCAGCGGTTAAACCCATTGCGAAAAAGTCTGAATGTAAGTCGCGCGAAATTTGACGTGCGAGATTTCTGGACATTAAACGGTACTAAGTACAGTGTGTAGCCATTTGTCCCAGCGCTGAATCAGAGGATGTCCGCCTTAAGATAGATTCTGTTGTTATTATTTTGAATGGCTTTTGTCCACTTGCTCTTAAAAGTGGAGCATCCGCGCAGAGCCCCCATTGCTATAGAAATTGAAAACTCATCAACGCACCGAAAAAATGAAGATCACCTTTGAAGAACCCCTTTTGTATTCATCGCTAGTCCACAAGTTCCAACAAAAAAAGACAGTCACGAGGTCGATTTAATTGCATTTTTACGGTTGCCGTTTAATCATTTGTGAAAGCTAGTACTAAATGAAATTTGTGTTATAATTCCGACTTGAGTCTTGTTTCCGTTCCTTAAAAATGGCTTAGAACAACATCGCAAAGTTTAGGAATGAAGAAATCTCTAATTTGAGTGGGTTTTATAAAATATTTGCTTGAATTTAATATCATGATTAACGTGATTGACAAAAAGTCAATAAAACCACTCAAAATATAGCCTCCCACGCAGACGTTCGTAGGGTTCGTCACACGTTCTTGCCCCACTAACGTCTGCTGAACTGAAAGATAAATCCCTTTCCCATTGTTCGCAAATATCGGCTAGAAATCGTATGCAGATTATCGGAGATCCAATCGCTGTTGAAGTCAAAGTGTTGACAAGCCAAACAAATACGTACAAGCTCGGTAGAGTGTGATACGTGACCAAAGATTTTTGCTCCGGACGAGAATCTAGGAGATAAGCTTTGGCTTTTTGTATGTTTCTCTCTGTTAAGACTGGATTAGATGTCACTTGCTCGTAAAGTTGTTCTTTGGGTGATGCAACGGCGGAGTTTCCTGAATAAAAGGCATAATTTTTTTTTCACAGTTTTTTGTTTTGTAGTGAAGCTGACTTTCGTTCAGCAAATTTAACCTAGCTCCGAGGCAAGTTTTTTTTTTTTTTTTTGTGCAGTCAGACTGTGAGGGTAACCTCAAGTACGAATGCTTGTGAGTTAACTGAGTAGTTTGTTCTGTTGTCCTTTCATTGGCCTTTCTGATCTATCTTTTCTGGAGTTAATTACGTCAAGAGCGAAATTTCTCAAGGTCCAAGGTGTACTTCCCAGATCTGGAAGTCTGCTGTGATTGGTCTACGTTTTTTTTTTTTGGCTCAAATCAGCAGACGTTAGTGGGGCAGGAACGCGTGACGAACCCCTCGGAACGTCTGCGTGGGAGGCTACTCAAAATATAAAACCTTAAATTCCGCCCTCAAAACTTAAAGCTTCGATCTCGGTTGTTCTACTGAGCTCTCCCGCGTAAAGAATACATACAAGGATAATACACTACAATACAATCAATTTATTATTGTCGTGACATGCGGGTAATGTTGCCCCGAGTATCCGAACCGGAGGCGGGCTCTTGGATAAAGCGCATAACTTTTCGTCAAGTGGCTAAATACACATACAGGTGTAAGTCACGCGACGACTCTAAAGACAGTACTGTGTAAAATAGCAAAAAATTAATATTTGAAACCTTAAGATACTTAAGAGACGAGAGTTTAATATTCACAGTGTTTTTGAGAATCAAACGTTGAAAATGAGCATTTGTAGTATTGAATATGATATTCCATTTTATTTCATTTCTCTGTTATAATTTTTTTTATTCAGGAGGAAAGAGCTCGCCAGAAGGAGGAACGTGCAATCAAATGGGTATAAGACGTGTATAACTTTAATTTGTCATTTTTTGAAAATTATATATTCTGATGTTTTGTTACGTAAGAATGAAAATGAAATTCAAATTATGGCTCTAAGGGTTCTGCCTATCTCAAACAATTTGTCATTTCTATCAACACGGCTCTCACAAAATCTCGTTATTGAAAAAAAGTACAATAGATTGAATCAATTTACCTAAGGGCTGGGTCAGTAATCGGTACTAGGTAAAGCGTGTAGTCATCTGTCCCGGCGCTGAATCAGCGGATGTCGGCCTTCAGATAGATTCGTTTGTTGCTATTTTGAATAGCTTTTGTCCACTTGCTCTTAAAAGTGGAGCTTCTGCGCAGATCCTCCTTTGCTATGGAAATTGGAAACCCATCATCACACGGATAAAAATTAAGGTCACCTTTGAAGACCCTCTGTTGTATTCATCGCTAATCCAAGCCGCGATGAAGTTCCACCAAAAAAAGGCAGTCACGAGGTCGATGTAATTGCATTTTTACAGTTTCTTTTAACCGTTTATGTGCCAAACCGAAAGTTAGTACTGAATGGAAGTCGTGCTACAATTCCGACTTGCGTCCGTTAAATAAAAATGGCTCAGAACAACATTGCAAAGTGTAGGAATAAAGCAATCTGTAATTTGAGCGCGTTTTCTTAAATATTTGCTTGAATTTAATATCCTGATCAACTTGATTGACAAAAAGTCAATAAAACCACTCAAAATTTAAAACCTTAAATTCTGCATTTAAAGCTTTTAAAATCTTTGATCTCGGTTGTTCTGCTGAGCTCTCCCGGATAATACAATACAATACAATCAACTTATTAGGGAACTTAAGATAGAGACGTTTTCGGGGCGACGGCGACCGGACTGGCAGAGCAAGCCTGGAACATAGGAAGCCGTCGCTTCCCTCCCAAATTCGAACATTAAGATCGCAGTGAACTCAGGAAGACGCGCCTTGGAAGACTAGCGAAGAGGAAAATATGGCTACGCATAAAGAATTAAGAGAATTAATGCGTATTTGCTTGCATGCAACAACAATAACAACAACAACAACTTTATTTCAGTATTCCCACGTTAGTACGTGGTATTACCTTCTATTCTAAACAATTTTCAATACATACGTTTCATTCATACGATACTCTCACGAAAAAAGTGAGCTAAAAACACACGATTAAAATATCGGAGTTCATACTTTTTGTCTGGACACTTTCATTTGGCTCGTAGGACAATTTTGTCCATGTAAAGCTCACTTACGGTTTGCTGTTTGCCATAATGGATCAGATTGGATCTTGACTCTGTGACATGAAACATAGAAACATTATAAAGATGTAAGTTTAAGTAACAGAGCTTGGAGATCGAGCTTGAAATGTGACTCAAAGAAAATAAGGACCATTTAAGAACGATAATCTACAAAATTCTGGTTGTTAAACGCAACAAACCTGAAAGAAATGAAAGTTAAATACTAACGTTCTCGCCACAACGCCAAACAGACCAGTTTCACGTCGCCGACGCGAGCACGACGGCAATGTGGTGACCAAGAGCATGCGCAATAATGCTCAAATCATGACGTCACGTCCGGTTTAAGTTGCCGTCTCCCCGAAAACGTCTCCATCTTAAGTTCCCTATTATTGTCATGGCGGCGAATAGGGTTGCCCCGAGTACCCGAACTGGAGGTTCATGTATAAAGTGCGTA
>OZ037776.1:50234115-50241615 GCA_964035525.1 Porites cylindrica | reverse complement strand
AACGCGTCGACTACATTTAGAAATCCGCTTCAATCTTGCCTAGTGTTTCATTCGATCCTCGATCTTTTACAGAAAACCTCTTCTTGAGCAAACTTTATCTCATCCTATGACGTTATTTTATCATATTTGGCTAAAAACAGTATCCAAAGAAACATGAACAGAAGAAGTGAGAAACGTGTAGCCATTGGGCGGGGGAAATCGCTTTCGTTTACCAAAATAACAATAGAAATAAATCAATAACATTGGTGAGCAAATAATCGTTATATGTATTTGGAAAATCGATGGAAAAGGTTAAATATGTTTGGAAAATCAAGCTTTCTCGACCTTGAACCATCGACACAGATTCATGTTGACTGCGTGTCATTTCTCACCTCTACTGATGACCGAATTCAGAAGTATTCGTCGATGTTTGGCTTCTCCTGGACAAATCCATCAGTGAATTCTCAATGGTGTATACAAAATGTGTGCTCTGATGTGTTTTAGGGTCTATAACCACGATTTGGGCTTGTAACTAGTTCAACTCTACAAGGTTTGTTTTGAGTATTCCGGATACGCTTCTGACTTTCTGTTTCACGCGCGTCTTGTGACATGCAAATCAGCTAAGAAATGGTATGTAATGCGCATGTGCATCAGCTGACTGTGTCCATTTAACCAGGAACAGCAATAAGTTGGTCAGGAGCCTAAGACTTCCTCCACAGTAGATAAGAAGATATGCAATGACAAAGAACAAAAAAAAAGGATCAGTCTGTACATTAAGCACAATCAATGGACTAATTACACAAACTGGATGCAAATGGTGTATCTATCAAGTCAGGGCCAGATACTGAGATGTGATAACCCAATCCATATTGAGAAAATTTTAAACATCCTTATCGATGAATCGGAAACACATGCTCATGGTTGTTGTTTGTAAATAACTAAAAATAACTGTATTATTTATTGTTTCAACCCAATTACTGAGACTTAACAATTAGTTCATGCGCCAGCGTGCGTATGTGGAGATATTGAGCACGCGGGAAGTTTGGAGAGCACGAAAGAGGCGTGAGGGCTCTCCAAACTTCCAAAGTGCTCAATATCTCGACATACGCACAGCTGCAGCATGAACTAATTGTTTTATATTGTTCTATTATTGTAGGGCGCGCTCAAAGCAGTACTGTTTACGTGGGTATATCTTTTTTCCTCACAGTTAAGCTTATGTTTTTATCCTGAAACTGAGAGAAAGTGTACTCTAAAGTGATTGTAAAATCCATATTTAGGTGCCGGAAAACTATTAATTCAGCGAAAAATTGTTATTGAGAGAAAACTACTTTGCAAAAAATGATCTCACGCCATAGCCCGCACAGCTCGCGGAGATGACAACAACAACAACAACAACAACAACACTCACCTCTTTTCCTTACTATCGGTTAACAAATTCAAACGTTTTCTATAAAACACATGGTAAACGCTTTATCGTGTACTGCCGAGTTATGGATGCACTCAGGAGACTCAGGATTGCTAAGCTCACAACAACGCGAGGAATTACGAATAAACTATTGACGTCATCAGCGTGCTCAATAGGAATATGAAGCACGCTCGCGCTATTTAATTTGATTAGGGGAATTTTCTAGCTATGTTATAAAATGACAATAGTACATGGCACAAGGCAAGGAGTTGGGAACAAACTTTATGCAACAACATGCATACTCTTTAGGGCTGCAAGCACACCCAGAAAAGGGTCTTATATATGAGTTAAACAAAATTTCATTATCATGTTTTGATGACAGACTTTACTCACAAATGAATATGGGTTTCACTGAAAAATTTCACAGATTTTTACACAAGATGTGAAAGTTACACAGAATATTCTACAAACTGTTTGTCGTGCAACATTGATTTCACACATTATCCGTCTTGCTTGGACGACAAACTTCACACATAAGTTTCAAAAATGAGTATGGTTTCGGTGAAAAATTTCAAAGTTGTGGAGTAAAAATGTGATTGGTTGAAAGAGATCATACCACTATCGTAACTACAATAGCCTTCTAGAACATTCTGATGACTCATTTTTAGGGAAAATCCCTGCTGAACGACGTTATTGACTTCCTGTTTTTAGGGCAAGTCCCTGCTATAATTACCAACTTCCTGTTATGCGCTGGTGACTCTTTCCTGTTTCATTATGTGAATATTTGAACGCTCTTCAATTTTAAATTACATATAGTTTGTAGCGGAGCTCTGGCGCGCGAAGCGCGCCTGCAGAGCACCATGGGTGAGTAAATCTACCCATCCCAGAAAATTTGGTAATCACGTGACCGTACACCGCCCGGCCGCTGCCCGTCCGTCCGCACAACAGGGTAACCAATGTTCAATCCCACACTTTCTACCTAGTTTGGGACCACAGGAAGATTGATCATGATATTGCACACATATTGCACATCAATGTTGAGATCAATTGACAGCTGTCAAAACAGGGTCCTGCTGACCAGTATCACCTTACCGTATCGCGGGCTCAGGTGTCGACCCATCGAGGTCGAGTATTTTAGTAAGTAAGTTAGTAGTAAGTTATCCGATGACAAGTTACTAGTTTTCAAATGATCGCAGGCTCAAGTTTTATTTTTTCAATTCATATGAAATATGTTGTGTTTTATATGTGCCGCCCAATTAAAATTTTGATTTCAAACTGACCTCGGAAGCTAAGATTCAGCCAGTTTTTACAGGCAGGGAAGACATGCCAGTTGCTTTTGACTTTTCTCACCAAGGTCACGCGTTGGTCGCGCTCTACGTCCAATTTTTATGCTCTGATTGGGCAAAATTTGACAGGTGAGTTCATGCCGAAAATTTATGCCGCATCTTGAAACTTGTTTACTTTGACAGCTGAAGCTGACAGAGTTTTGTGTCAACTTGTGATGTTTTGAACTGTCTTTTTCCACTGAACATTGTACAAAATGAAATTCAGCTGCTATCAAGAGTCTTCTGTTCTTCATGGCTAGTTTGTTTATCGGCTTTTTGGTTGAGAAATACGTCACTTGTCAAAGGCGGAAATCCGATTTCGGATGGCATCGTTTTCGTTTTTCACCTTACTTGATGCGTAAGAGGGTTGAAATGTCTGAAGCGATTTTGGCCTTACTTGATAGTTTTCAGTGCATCTCGAATGGTAAGCCTGAGTAATTATTTTATTTGATGTTTGTTTTTTATATCTAATTCAATGAAGTCGAGTGTAGTTTATGGGGCTATTTAGTTTATGCACGTTTGTAAGATTTGAGACAATGATCTGACCGAGTACCAGGTTGGATTATAAGCTTATAGAACTTTAAAAAGCCTTCAGACATTTTCTCACCGCAAATAGAAAGAAAAACGTTCCAAAGAATATTTAGTTATAATTCTGGCTGTAAAACAAAGCTTTGAGCGATTTTCTTGTCTCGAGTTCATCTTTGAAAAACGCAAACACCGGGAAGCCGGCTTAAAACATAAACAAGTATTTTCAGAGACACTTTAATACTTGTCTTCGTGCATGAAAATTGTTGTCTCTGCATATGTTTCACCGAATTATTTTCCTTTTATTGATTGTTAGTAGTCTCTTTTGCAATTTTCATCGCTGTTGTGACGTTTGTTTTCAGTCGCTCATGAACATAGCTTGCAGGAGTAGTCAAAATGCCGCGCGTATCAAACGCTTTTGAAGATTACACATCGTTATAAAACCATTATGTTGAAGCATATGACTGTGTTAATCTTAATTTAAACAGTGGACTTTGGTGCTTGTCAAAAGTGAGAACCGGCTCGCCGTATGGGTGATTTTGGAAATTTTTTTAACGGTCTCGCTAACGCGTGCTTCGATCGTCCTGAATATTGAATGAGTGCAATTTGCATTGCAAAATTGTGAAATACTGCATTCTGTCCGAGGTCTGTATGATAAAAACAGCGCCTCATGGTACTATTTCACCTCAGATTAGATGTATAAAAGGTATAAAAGGTTGGCTTACACGTCCCCAGACTTGTTGGCAAGATTTTGTAAAGTAAACTTATCGAACGCAAAAAGTTCGGCCTGATTTGTTTTCCTAATGTACTGTAATCAAGAACCATTATGGCTATGCTATTTTTTAGGTGTACATATAAGGCCATCAAGTCGATGTAAGATTAATTTCATTCTTAGCTTGGACTGTTTGCAAATTATTTATCTCTAAAATTACTTAGCCTTTCCGTCAAAAGTCACATGAACGTGCTCTAAAGTTAACTGATTTGTGGAATACAAGTTTACAATTGTTTGATTTAAATTATAAATTCAAGTTAGTAGGAGCTTCGCTTTTAGCCCTGGCTAAATCTATATATTATAAATTTGGGGAAACCAAAAAGTGATGCCATTAGATGGCAGAGTAGTGTAGAGTTGGCTTGGTACGGCATCAGTTCTGCAAGAGTGATCTCAAGCCGACAGCCTATACTATACTACTTAGAGAGCTACAAAGTTCCTATACTAGCTTCAAAGACTGTTCGGTTAACGCTTATTTTATATTTCTTAAAATTGCTTTCTTAGGTTGAGCAATTGAGGGCCAATCATGAAGACGAGAAGCGCCGTCTTGAAAAAAAGCTTCAATTTGAAATGGAACAAAGACGACAAATGGAAGGCAAAATAAAAGCAAACGAGGCGAAGCTGAACAGCGGAGCTGCACAACACAAAACTTTGCAGCAGTCAATCGCCCAAATGCAGAGATCATTGAACGACAAAAATACCAGGATTGAAGGCCTACAACGCTACATAAAAAAGAAGGAAGAGGAAAAGTGGTGCGTTATTATATGAATGGATCATTTCTCCAGTGAGCTAGTTGTCAAGACTGGCTAACAGCTTTGAAAATGAAAGTCGTTCAAAAACATAGTATATAATCAATACCGTCGACGGCTTTCAGATATCGTAAATGCATGATTACTAAGATATGTTAACTTGCCCTGCCTATGGAGATTTTAAAGCAGAACTTAAAAGGTTCGAGTAGAACAGTAGTTTTCACCATGTTGTGACAGCTTCAACTGTAATTGGTGAAGTCAAATAAACAAAGCACACTAATTTCCTGTTTTATTTTTTGTCATTCATTGGTTATTATTTTTGACTCGTTTTACTCTCTTTTTCTCTATATTGTCGAAAATCTGGACGCTTTTTTGTGTTTACAGCAAAAATCTGGACGTTTATCATTTAAAGGTCCCTTTTTCTCCTTTAAGCGGAAGGAATCCTTCCCTTGTTTATGGTATGGTCTGCAAAATCCCATCCTGTCTACGGAGTGAGCGTAAAACAGCCTTTATATCGAGCCGTGTTTTCACGTGAAATATGATCTAAAGTAAAGTGACCCACTTAAAAGGGGCGAGCGAGCGCATGATTAGAAATCGGATGTGTCCAGAACTGAGAATTCTCGTCAATTTTTGGATTGACGACGAAACCATGGAGAAGGCCTAACTATAAGAATAGTGCCTTTGTAGAATGGGCAATGCCTAATCGACGTGTTCGTATTTCTGTTGGCAGACTGTATCTGCATGTCTATTGCATTTTGTTTGTCAAGTCCGTGACTGCGGGTATCAATTTTTAAAAATACCCCGAAAACAGCGTTTAAAATCTGTTTAAAAATAAATTTGGTTGATTTTTTTTTCCTTTGAAGTAATTTTTTACCGTTGAGGACAGCCGGGCTTTTTCAAAACACCCTATAAACAGCTTGTTAAGTAAGGTTTGGAAACAGGTTTCCATTTAAATACCTTTTAACTGAATGAGGATAGTTTGTGAAAATACTGTAGAAACAGCCAGTTTTAATCTTGTTTGGAGAGATTTCAAGGTGTTCGTCATTTCAAATCACAATTTAAATTGAACTGCCTCTTAAACCTTCTTCAAACATTTTTTAACTACGCTATTTATGAGCTGTTTAATAAGGTCGTAGACGAGGAAGTGTATTCAAATTAGTCTTTAAACATCCTAATTAAATTAACTTGATTTTGAACTTTACCTGTAAAAACTACTTTTTAAATCTTTGATTTTAGGTTCTTCTTTCCAAAATGCAGTTTCAATGCGGTATTTAAAAAAAATTTAGGAACTCGCCAGTACTCTCCTTCCGAAAATATAGTTTAAATACTGTATCTAGAATTAATGTAGTTTTGATAGCAAGTAGATGTCAAATGCAACTCAAGCTTCTAACGCTATTTTGGTTTTAGTCGTGAAATATAATAAAAATACCTCAAATTGTGGTAAAAATAGTTTTTAAATCGTTTAAATGGCTTTAAACTACTTCACAGGCAGTTTTAAAATACAGCTGATTTGGTGCGGGGTACTAATAAGAAACAACTTTTCTTGGAATAAATTTGGCCACGATTGTGGCGACTTTTATTCCAACTTTAGCAAAAATCAATCACAGCAATAAACATTTCCGTAAAAGATGTCTTGTTCACAAATGGGGCGATAAAATACCGTCACAAGCCACCTCAGTGGACACTGAACATTAAGGACTATTATGGAAAGAAGATGCAGCTCATAGTCTGACCATCTCCATTGTGTCTAAATACATGTACCTGTAGCTTAGTTTGCTAGGGACAACAACATCCACCGTCGTCTAAGATGCAGCCCTTGACTGACCAACTCAAAAATCAAACTTTAACTGGCTGATTGCGTAACAAGTATCTATGCGGTAATTAACTAATTTTAAATATGTTATACGTAGAAGCAAATGAAGATGCATGCTGAGTCGCGACCCATTGTCCAACCGAATCAACAGGCATGCCACACACACGTGAGATGCTTTCAGTACTTAAATAAGCTATGACAAGAGGCAAAATGATGACAGCAGGAGGACCTCCGACTTTAAGGTGTTTCGAACACTGTAGTTCCACACTAAATTGATGAGTTAAAATTGGACTTTGAGCAGCATAACAAAAAAGGGGGCGAAAAGAAGGTCCCCGCAATTCGCAATATTGAATTAGGGCTAGAACGGGGCAAAAGGCGGAAGATACCTCACGGGCAATTAAGATATTAAATGGGCGACGGCTTGTGTTGTGCTTATACTCAGAAATCGTATTGTTCGCCACGTTCGTACGACCGAGCAAATCGATTGCTCTTGGCGGAAAAAGTTCACCTATGCGAAATTAGCCATAGAAGGCCAAGAGGAAAAGTGCTGAAAAGAGAGAACGCTGAAATGCCGAAGAATTGTGAAACTAAGTGCACGGACCAGGTCATGTAAAAGAGGTCTTGTCACCGGAAGACGTATGTCAACTGGCTGGAGACGGCTGAGAGCCGTTAATAGCTTCTGAATTAAAAACGATTTTGTGGGGTCATGCAGCCCTCTCAACTTTTAAAAGATATGAAGAATCGTTGAAAGATCCAATTTACGAAATGTTACATAAGAGATGAGTAAAGGAAGGCAAGTAGGAGGTACCGGTAAAGGAGGATTATCAGAAGCGTAAAATCGGCGATAAAATTGGCGAAAAATAATCCACGCATGCTGATACGAGCACCTGGAGCAGGCTGTAAAAGAGGACTCAAAAGAGTTCTCAAGTTAGCAC
>OZ037776.1:50221615-50224115 GCA_964035525.1 Porites cylindrica | reverse complement strand
AAAAATAATAATAATAAATAAAAATTTAAAAAAAGAAGGAGGTCTCTGAGTCGCTACATGCATCACTCCGTCATTCAGAGGCAGTACAGTCAGAAATTCACAACATGGCAAGAAACAGAAAAACTAAGCCTAAGCTTATGTAAAACTCAACAACATCGAACTAATTGAAGATCAAGACGTTTTTAGTATTAAATAACGTCATTGTGACATCACTGCTATTGTTAAAGGTTATTTATATGTTAGCCAACTTCTTGATTTTAGGAAACACTTTACTATCTAGGTGTTTTTTGTTTAATGTGTACTTTGAGGGAAATTTGGATTCTGCCAATAAATTCGACAATCTGGCGTCATAATGGACTCCTGTGTCAATCATATGCCCAGAAGTTGGAAATGATGAGTGCATTATTCTGCGAAAGTTTGGTGGCCGTAGCGTGAGCGGTTTTTAAGATATAGAGGGTGTCTTATGGAGCCCCACCTCCCCCCACCCCCACTGGTCGTAGGAATAGGGTTAATATCATAATTTTTATATTTTCTTGCTTCCCGTCCTGTAATGATATGATGACTTTTTTTCCGTTTGCTTGATTTCAAGGCGGTATTTGACAAACGTTTGGCCTCATGGAAGAATGAAAATGACAAATTAACACGAGATGCCTGAACCAGTCTTCTCAAACGACTCAAGCAAGAACACTTGGATCCAATACTAGAAAAGCTACATGGAGGGGAAGGTGCACAAGTCTCATTTGAGGACATTATTCAAGGGTACAACCGACGTGGACAAGACTTCAAAGTGCGAGCCATTGGGGCTAACGATGTTTCTGCTGCCGTTTTCTTTGAATTTAATCAGGTAAAAAGCTCTAAAGTTGATACTTCTACGACAAAAAGAGGAACGTTTTAAAATCGAACTCGAAATGGGCAGCCAAAAACGGGGAATGGGCAACCCACCGTTTCAGAGAAATAAAGATAGTTTAATCATTAATGTTTGGCCAGGCAAAAAGTGTTTCAAGCAATCAAGATAAATACTATGAGAAGTATATTCTAACCTTTTTTTATGCCCACAGAAAAATACAGACAAGTAGAGTGTATATAGAAAGGCGAATTTCTTCACTGCTGTGGTGAACTAAGCACTAAATGACCTTCTCCCAACTCTTACTAGGAAAAACAATTTTTCACACTGGCGTAAACTAGTGACCAATCAATAGAGTGACCAGTTAACAAGAACTGGCATTATATACATTGCACCACTTTCTTTGGAGGAAATGCAGCGATATTTGGCGGTACTACGACAGCTCAAAGATTTCGACGAAAACTTGACTCGAGAAATCGCTGCAAGGGCCTACCAAGAACAAGATAGAGTGAAGCTTGAGCTACGTGTATTTAATGCTTTGGCAAAGAAGACTAGAGTGGTGAAAACTGTGACGTCAGAAAAATCTACATTTATGAAATTATGGGATTGTTTGCCAAAATTCAGCCTATTAGTGGAAATTGGTGGGGAAATATAAGCACCGTTTAAGCACCGATTACTCTATACAAATGTTCTAAATTGTTTGCTAATTTAGAAGGATTTATATGGAGCCCTCGGAGCATAACGGTGCTTACATCTCCCCATCAATTTACATCAACAGGCTGGTTTTTAGCTAAAAGGCACTTTTTATGATTTCTTTATTTTTTTCTGGATATGCTGACCAACTCCATAATTTGACTGTTTTGAACTCATCACTTCTCTTCTGTACTGCAATTCATTAATATTTATTATACTTCAGATTTGACATTTGGGAGTATTTAAACATAAGGTTTACGATAAGCGACCATAAGCTAATTTATCGTTTGTCTCATGATAATCTCTTTGTTATTGATCGAGACCGTAACGTTCTGTCCGCGTACTGATGCAGGCGATGGTATCAATTTACTGATCGGGACTATTTTAGTAATATCATGTTGATTGTGATTCTTGAATTATGACCTTCAATTATGGTTGGCAGGTTCCGATAGATCATCAAACGAGCCTGCAATACGCAAATCACTATAAATAATTTCTATTAATCTCAATATGAGTTTTATTTGTATCCTGTTTTTCATAGGAGGAACACGCCCGTTTGCAGCAAGAAAATCGTGAACGACAAGTGGAGGTAAGTCATTGCAGTTCATAATTGGTTATAGTTTTAAACACTCAAAGCGGGAAGTTAATAAGTTGGCAAGGCTTCGTTTTGCTCCCACCTTAACCGTCATGGGAGGATTATGATGAGGAGCAAGATTACTCGCGGGCCGAGCATTCCTCTTACCCTTCAACCCTTTTATCTTTTATTATTTTTGCCACACAAAATAAATTACAGCTCGGAAGGTGACTGTGGAGGGGAAATCTCCCCAGAAGCCAACGAGTTAATAAGAAATAAAGATTTTCCCCCAACCCTTCAATGCACTTCCCCTTTCTCAGATGAGATTCAAGTGGTGCCTCACTCACACTTCCAAACCCATGAACAACATCCTGGATCCTTCTCTGTAT
>OZ037776.1:50199115-50214115 GCA_964035525.1 Porites cylindrica | reverse complement strand
ATAACATTTGTTTTGCGGAACACTGACCCGATGCAACGCGAATGAATTTGTTCATTTGCTGATAAGCAATTGAAATTTACGCTAAATTAAGGATAATCTTTATACTCATACGTTGTGTGTTTTTGTCACCGGTCAGGCGCTATTTGTAGGTATTTCTGGGTTTATATAAGGCGAACTGAGAGAACAGTAATAAGAGGTTTGTTTACAAATTTTGTTTGCCGATCGGTGACTGTTTTGTTAGCTTGGGTACGACCTCGTAAAAATACACGTTGGTAAATGTTTGTTTCAAAGCAGGACAGGGCTGTAAATCTTATTCTTATCGGCAGCAACATTTATCTGAGGAGTAGCAAACAATTAATGTGAATTTTATAAATTTACTTGCGTGCATCTAACTCGCTTCCGATTGGTTGAAAAACAATCAGCTACTGTCAGAACTCACACATGCGCATTATCGTGAACCAGTCCCTTTAAAATAAAGTTAATAACTTTTAAAACATTGAATGGCTCCGGTCCCCGTTATCTTGAAGATATTTTAAAATTTTACCATCAATCAAGAACATCACGGTCATCAAGGGATCATTTAGGGGCCGACCATTTAACTCTTGAGGGGGGGGGGGGGGGTGGGTGATTTTGAAAAAAAATTTCCTGCAAGCGCTTGTCGGGAAGAAAAAAATTGCATGCAGCACAAATGTAATAAAGAGCTTAAGGGAGAAAAAGGGAAAAAAATATCCTGCCCACCATATTGCTAGACAAAAAAATTCTTGATGACCAGAAATCACCCACCCCCACCCTCAAGAGTTAAATGGTCGGCCCCTTACGCCTTGAAGAACCAAATTTTAACATAAAAACTTATGGCCAGCGAGCGTTTTTGCTGTCCTCCGACTATAGAATAAGCTCTCCTTTGAAATTCGAGCTTGTTCTGATGTTAATCTTTTTAAATCTAAGTTGAAAACGTTTCTTTTTAAAAAGGTATAGGTATATTTTTAAAAGGTATAGTTTCATCATATTTGTTTTTGTTTTCTTTCCTTTTTAAGATGTGTATGCTATAAATTTCCCAATATGTACAGTAGGGTTATATGTAAGCTTGTGATTAATGATATTCTTATGTCCTTTTTTACATTGTAAAGCGCTGAGAACAGTGATGTATAAGCGCTATACAAATTCCATTATTATTATTATTGTTATTATCATTATTATTATTATTAAACTTACACTTTTTGCTAGAGTCTCAGAATATATATCAATGCAGTTTGTAAACATAAACTTAATAAGCAGAAAGGTAGAGTCCGAGAATAATGTGATTTTCATTTTCTTTAATGTCAATGAACAACTATTTTTAAAAAGCTAAAGCGATGTTTGAAGAATGACTTTTCAGCTGCACTGTAGCCGTGATTTCGCTGAGAAAACAACGTGAGCAATCACAACAATTCAGTGTCACCAAGGTGTATTTATATTTAGCGCCTCAAAAAACACAATGTACATTACCCGAACGTTGACTTAAAGAAAAATCTGCAGATAACTACTTTTATAGGTGAGATAACAAAGTCCTAGATTTCAATGTTGTGAAAACCAGTTGCAAACCGAATTCCTTTCACTGTCAGTAGAAACAGATATTGCGAACCAACGCGGTAAATGACGTAAATATACTTGTAGTTCTTCCAACTTCGCCTTGAACAAGCCTTCCTTGTAATTCTTAACAGCGACGATCAGGAAAAATCGAACAAAATCTTAATTTCGTGGCAAGAGTTGAAAAATAAATTTCTTTCATTTTTTGTTCATAGACAGCTTTTAGGTAGATAGGAAACCTAATGTAGGTTGTTCTCGCCAGAGGCCTATTATTTGTGAGAAAATTTAGAAAATCGGTTTCTCAGACTGCCCTAATTTTTAACCTGATATTCGCTAACATCAACAACTTTCCTCGCGTTCGCGAACGAATCCGCATGGAGAAATTTGGACACTTTCCATGATCAGAAAAATTATTTTCCTTCCACTAGAAGATACTTTTAGGGCAATGGCAAAGCTCGTCGTACTGAAATAATTCATCTGGCACTTTCCATTTACTCAAAATTTCCGGAATTTCCGGTTCGGCGGTAAATGGAACACGTTTTGTCGGTTCGTCCCACTGGAAAATTCCCAGGAAAAGTGGAAAACCTAAAAAGGTGGTCCCGTTTTCCCGGTTGGAATTTCCGAACGGAATCTCGTGTTCCATTTACGTTTCTCGTAGTTTGTACCAGTTCCAGGTCCACGGTCGGGCACCGCAACGTACCAGGGTTTACGACCAAATGGAACAACTTTTAACCAATCGGAAATTCCACTTTTGCTACCACCGAAATTTCCGGGTTTTTTTCCTAAATGGAAAGCGCCCATGACAAAAACTTAAGTTCGTTACCCATTTTCGACGGCAATATTTAAGAGTGAGTCTCCCTAAAACCGGTCCACTGCGTTTCGGGTCGGAAAATCAATTTCCTTTAAACTTTGCCCATGAATATATCTTAGTCCAAAAGTAATTGAAACCGCATTAGTTTTTGAAAATATTTCAAAATAAAATTTTTCGGGAGGAAAATCACTTCAGCACTCGGCGGCCAAATTTTTGCGGTGACAAAGAGTAAAAATAGCGCATATTGCCGAGTTAACCACTTCAAAGTTTTGCACTTTCAACGACTTTTTTCACTTCCTAGGATTAAATTGGTCCTTAAATGATGTAAAGGACACAATTTTGGTCCTTCAAAAAAAAATTGTATCTACTTAATATTTTTTGATTTACACCCACTTTGCCGTACGCAGGAAATGACTCAAAAATGCATATTTTCATCGTAGCACTGTGCAAAATCCCCACATCTTCTGAACAAAATGTCTTTTCAGACCAACAAAGGGAATGTCCAAAAACATAGAAACATAAAAATATGTTGTGATTTTAACGATTTATCAGCACAGCCGATCGACGAAATATGCCTATTTTCCGTTATGACTGTTTACAATACACGATGGAAGGTCTTAATGCAAAGCCCGAATAACACAATAATTCATCAAATGTATCAATTATTTTAAACTTTTTGTGACTTTTGACACAATAGAACATCATGTAGGAAAGGAGAGCCTTTAAGCCGAACGCATTAATACTACAGGTGTACCTGTTTACAGCGCTTGATCCGATCGAGTCGTCTTCGCTGTGTACACAAAACTGATATCACATGATGGCGCCTGTCACGCATTCCTATATCTGGAATCGTTACGCCGCGAAAACACTTTTTGCTAGTCTGACTAAAATTGAAAGGAAGGAAATTATCTTATCAATAGAGTATGCTATTATATTTATTGCTGTTTTCGTTGACAAGCTACAAAATCAAGAATCATGCATGCATAAGAACCTAAACCCGGGTGAGGGGGGGGGGGGAGTTTGCTGGGTATGTATGTATGTATGTATGTGTCGCTGCCCTCTCAGAGCCCCTACCACATTATAGTCTATTCTGTGGCCAATCAATTATAGACCCCATCTTAGCCACTTTTGGGCAAATATGTAATTTTTCGCGATCCCAAATTAGGCACTCTCTATTTTTATGAATTGACCCATTTTTTAGAATACAGAACACTTCACTTTTCATCTACAGTTCTGGTATGTTTGCTAACCGTAAATATGAAGAACTGTCTTACCTCAAAAAATCCGAAAATGTGCGACCCCATTCTAGTAACTCTATTGAAAATGCGACCCTATTATAGTCAAAAGAGTCGTGAAAATGCGACCCCATCCAGCGGCACATCCCCAGTAGCCTCTTATAAGGAAGTACCCCCCGGGATTAACAATAGTCTAGTGGCCCGCAAGCAAATACCTCCCTTGCTATTATTCTAGAACGAATACTGTATCTGTATCATTATCATCTCCAGGCTAAACCCGATACATTTGGAACCAAGATAGCCACCTGTTAGAGAATGTGCTTGATCCCGGCGAATTTACAGAAAATCTAAGGACTTAGTAAAGAATTTAAGGACAGTGAAGTGGCATGGTGGTTTACCTCGTTTAGCGCTTTCGATTTCTTTCAAACTCACTAATATATAGATTTAGACAGGGCTAAAAGCGCAGCTCTCGTTGATATACTTGAAGCTGTACTCCAGCGAAAAAGAAAATCGTGTGATGCTAACCTGCAACGGCAACGAGAATTGCAAAAACAAAACAAAACAACAACAACAACAACATCACCAATATGTCTAATTAGCGAACTTAGCTTTCCGCCCTATCGGAGGGGGTGGGGTATACAACAAAGTGTTATACTGGGAGACTCCGCCCTGATCGTCCAACCCACCTTTTGTATACCATTTTTGACTGAAGAGGTGCCCCTTGAGGGGCAGAAAGCTGGCAACGCAGATCGCACACGAATGTTTACCAAAGCCGAGTGGCTCAAAAGTAAAAATTTAACGATTTTTTTCGCAATATTTTTCTAACAAAATCATTTGAAAAAAAAAAAAAAAGACTATACATACTAAGCGGACGATGAGGAACCTGGAGAAAGAAATGGCAGCGAAGCTATGGTGGAAACAATTGCTGCCAAACGTCCTCTGATGTATGTGCGAGATGGCTCACAGAAATCACTCTTTTTCTTTCAAAAGCAATTTGCTTGGGATTTCATTTGGCACAAGAACCTCGAAATCTGATCTTCTTCAAAAGATAACTAAAATGGTTGTAGAGTGCTCTTGTGTAGTGAAAAAGATTGTTGGAAAAGACGCGAGAAGAAGGACAACGACTCTACCTCGGTGAGTTTGTACCCTGCCTATTATTACTCATTTTTCTTCCGCGGGCTCACTGTGAATTGACAGCCTTTCAGGAAAATCGCTAGCTTAATATGTGCATTTCGGCAATAACGGGACAAGAATTTGAAAATATGGCACTATTAATAATTAACCACTTTCCGTAATAGAGAATGAGTATTAGCGAAGCTCTCGCGCGTGCGAAAAAAAAATGGTAACCTGTAAAATGCGAGAAAATTTCGTAATCACGTGATCGTGCGTTCGACTGTTTCCCCCTACTACCATTACACTGACACCGATAACAGAGAAAAAGCTAGAGCGAAACTGACAAAACAAAACAAAAAGAAAAAAAAAGAAAGGAGACGAAGTTCATTGCGGAAGAAAAAAACATAAAAAAATTCAAAGCCGTGATAAGAAAATGACAAATGTTAGCGGCCAGCAAGGTTAAAATGAGCGGCAGTGAAACAAAAATGGAACGTAGGAACATATACGATTTTTTCTCCATAAAACGTGCAACTAGGACGTTTCACGTACGTTGAAGTCGTGCAAAACAATGACAAAGAAATGTACAAAAAAATGTGCTGCACGTGCAAACTTTTTTTTTCGCTCTTAAGCCCTATTGATTTTTTTTTGCATTTCTCGTTGCCGTCACCGGTTAGCATTACACGATTTTTATTAATTTTTTTTTTCTGGGATACAACTTTGAGTAAATTAACGAGTCAGAGCTGCGCTTTTAGCCCTGGAGACAAAATCGAAAGCGCTAAACGAGGTAAACCAGCACGCCAGTTTTAAATGCAGGGTAACCTAATTTCAAAGATACAGTATTTGTTCTAGGATAATAGCAAGGGGGATGTTTGCTTGCGGGCCACTAGACTGTTCACTGTCCCTTATCTTTCCGTAAAATCGTCCAGATGTGCGGGCCTTCTTGGGTCCGCTGCCCCAAGAGTAGATTTCATAGTCATCCCCAGGCTAAACCCAGTACATTTTAAAACCAAGATGGCCACCTGTTAGAGAATGTGCTTGATACCGACGATTTACGGAAAAATAGAGGACTGTGAACAGTCTAGCGGACCTACTGCCAGCAAGCACACTCCACCCCTATCCCCAGGCCCACCCTGAGTCGGGGAGCTTGATTAGACCTGAAAACAGGTACTCGTCGGTTTAATACCATGGGCTACCAGAAATATGAAATATATTTAAAATAATAAAAAATGCAAACTTAAACGACAAGCATAAAACAAAACAAAGAGAAAGCTCATAGCGACAACCAATTGTTTTATAAATGCTAACCTGAATGGACAGGAGCCTGTTCGTGGAAAACTAAAAAGTTGCTGTTGTTAATGAACTGGGCACTTATGCATGCATGATTCTTGATATTGTAGCTTTTCAACGAAAACAGCAATCAACATAATAGAATACTCTATCGATAAGATAATTTCCTTCCTTTCAATTTTAGTCAGACTAGCAAAAAGTGTTTTCGCGGCGTAACGATTCCAGATATAGGAATGCGTGACAGGTGCCATCATGTGATATCAGTTTTGTGTACACAGCGAAGACGACTCGATCGGATCAAGCGCTGTAAACAGGTACACCTGTAGTAATAATGCGTTCGGCTTAAAGGCTTTCCTTTCCTACATGATGTTCTATTGTGTCAAAAGTCACAAAAAGTTTAAAATAATTGATACATTTGATGAATTATCGTGTCATTCGGGCTTTGCATTAAGACCTTCCATCGTGTATTGTAAACAGTCATAACGGAAAATAGGCATATTTCGTCGATCGGCTGTGCTGATAAATCGTTAAAATCACAACATATTTTTATGTTTCTATGTTTTTGGACATTCCCTTTGTTGGTCTGAAAAGACATTTTGTTCAGAAGATGTGGGGATTCTACACAGTGCTACGATGAAAATATGCATTTTTGAGTCATTTCCTGCGTACGGCAAAGTGGGTGTAAATCAAAAAATATTTAGTAGACACGAGTTGTTTTTGAAGGACCAAAATTGTGTCCTTTACATCATTTAAGGACCAATTTAATCCTAGGAAGTGAAAAAAGTCGTTGAAAGTGCAAAACTTTGAAGTGGTTAACTCAGCAATATGCGCTATTTTTACTCTTTGTCACTGCAAAAATTTGGCCGCCGAGTGCTGAAGTGATTTTCCTCCCGAAAAATTTTATTTTGAAATATTTTCAAAAACTAATGCGGTTTCAATTACTTTTGGACTAAGATATATTCATGGGCAAAGTTTAAAGGAAATTGATTTTCCGACCCGAAACCCAGTGGACCGGTTTTAGGGAGACTCCCTCTTAACACGTGGTATAACTCCAAATTCTCTTATTAAGAGAATTTGGAGAATTTGGTGTTAAATGCCATTTAAATCACACAATTAGGCATTAATTTAAAACATACCTGGGAATTGGCTTGGGTTATTGAAGGAAATCTCTGTAAAACACCATCGAAGTTCAGGAATTTCCATGGTTGGCCGACGGTAGTTGTGTAACACTTCCGATTTCGAAACGCACAAGAGTAGCGTATTTACAGCCTAAAGGCTCGTTTTTCGTTCGTGCTTTTTTCAATCAAAGAGTAGGGTAAAAAGGTGAAACTGGGTCAACTTTAGCCGTTTTCAAACAGTGAACTCTACCAGCCAGCAACTCTGCGTGACATTCTGTTCCGTGACTGCACGTGATATAACGTTTGAAGACACGAAGTCGTCAAAATGACAGTCACGGAATCACTGTAGTAACGCAACGCAATTCTTGAAAGAGGAACATTTTCAATACCGACAGTATTTTGAAGAAGAAAAAAAAACAAACGCCCTAGTATTCTGGTACTCACTTTTTGTCGAAAAATACGGGCTGAACAATGGTAATTCGCTAAGGATGACGGAACAGGAAGATATTTCGTCTTGTTACTTTACTATCGAGGAAACTTGGAGCCGTTAATACAATTAAGTTACTTTGCTCACGCGTCACTATATTTACCGGACTTCGATACTTTCGTTTGGAGGCTGCCTTCAGGAACCCAAGCCAATTCTCAGGTATGTTTTAGATAAATGTCTAAATGTGTGAATAAACGCGGAGTGAGAAAATTTGGAGCTATAGTTGTTTTCTGCGGCATTATTCTTCATGTTGTACTAAATTAAAGCTTTTGCCACCGTAAAAACCTGTTCTTCGTTTTTGAATTATGTCAGTTCAGCGAGTCTCGATATTGCTTTGGAAGTATCTTCTAGTGAAAGAAGAAGAGTTAATCTATTGATGGAAAGTGTCCAAATTTCTCCTTGCGGCTTTATTTGCGAACGCAAGGAGAGTTGATGTTAGCAAATTTCGGGTTGAAAACACGGCCATTTTGAGACTCCGACCACGAAAACTGATATTCGTACTCTTCTCGATTATAAAAGCCTTTTTGCGAGAACAACTTACATCAGATTACTTATCTACCTAAAGGCTATTTATGGACAAAAAATGAAGGAAATCGATTTTTCAACTCTTGGCACTCAATGGTCGATATTTTCTGACCGTCGCTCTTAAGTCATGAAACAATAGTCCACTTTTAAAGAGCTCTAAAAAATTTTCATAGAAACGAAAAAAAAGTCGTATTTGATATGTTTCACATAAACTATTCATCTCCAAAATTTCTCTTTCCTGACTTTAAAGAGTAAGCAACCACCTTAAGAAACGCAAGAAACCTGCCCTTCTTCGAAATAACAAGCTTCAAAATAGGCTCCCAAGCTGGTCACAAACATCGTTGCTTTAGAGAACCTGTTTAAGTCCGATCTTTTCGCTAGCGTCGCCAAGACATGGCTGAATGCTGACAGATACCGTTTAACGACGTTGAAAAATTCTCAGAGAGAGGACAGCGGCTTGGCAGCGTCCGCAGTGACGTGTTAGATTCCGATTAGTCCTCCGCCATTTTGAAAATCGAAAGGCGGGAATACAAGAAACAGTCGCGAGAGCTCTAGTGCGCATGTCTTGTGGTTTTTGCTCTCTGTCAATTCCATTAAATGATTGGAATCCAGAATCTAAGTTCCACTGAAAAATACCGGAATCCAGTACCTGGAATCCAAAATCCACAGCGTGGAATCCAGGATCCAAGGCCGTCTGTCCTGTCTATACGATAACAATGAACCTTTTGGACATTCCCATTCCATTCATAGAAATTTCCACTTCGACTGAATGGCAATTTAATGTTTATGAGTTTCTTGAGCGATGAATTCACGCCTTAATAGCAGAACTTAGTGACAGATTCTGTCGGTTTCCGGTCGTCATGTTTGTGCACATCTGGCGCGGATGAACAAAACTAACATTACGTCTCCACACAAATTTCCATAAATTTGGGTGCATCGTTTCCCCGAATGTCTCGCGTATGAAACATAGCGCTGGATTGAATCTCAGCTTGGATATTTACACATTTACCTTCTTTCATATTCATGATTCTGGACTTTATCTTATGAACGGTTTTAATTTTTAATAGCGTGACCAAAACTAGCAATTTCTTTTAAATCAAATTCGGTCACACTAGCTGTGTAGGTTCCCTGAGCGTTTGTCCCTTTTAGTTTCTAGGAACTGGGGAAAGCCCCTTTAGCTTCCGGTAACTATCATTGTCGATTACTCACGATTGTACGCATAGCTTTAACCTTCGGAAAGTGAATATACAAACATTTTTTAACATATAAGCTTAGCGGTGGCATTTTGGCTTCAGTGTAGTCCATTATAGACCATTGAAAGAAGAAGTGATTTGACCTTCCAGTTTTTTTGAGGTAAAGGTATTAATTTTCTTAAAACAGTACTCAAACGATGACAAACATTGCAAGGTTAATATTGCAAGTATACTCATACTGAAAGCGTGTGACAATTAAAGAGATTATTTAATTTATACCGTTTCCAAGCGAACCAGTACGGAGTCTGTAGCATATACAAGGTAGGTATGTGTATAACATTATAGAAAACGCAATCAATTAAGAAGAAGTACGGAAACATTAAGAAGAAGTACGGTTATGGCTACTTTACCAGCAAATCGGAAAAAGGAAACAATGCGAATATTTAATTCCCTGTTCATTTCTAATAAATAATATATATTTAAAGATCTTCTCTATCAAGGTTAACCCGAATAAAAGGCGACTGAGCTTGACGTTTTTGAATTAAAACTCTCATGCAGGCCACTATAAACAATATATTAGGTTGAATGTATTACATGTGCCTGTTCTGACGTATCCGGCAGCGGTCTTAGCTCTAACCATAAGAAATTAGCATTTAAAAATGGAAAACGATACAATTTTCAGTTTCGGTTTCTAGATTAAACTGAAGGGGGAAACCCCTTCTGCTATACAATTCAGTTTGCCCAGTGATCCCTGCACTGCGTTTTCCCAGTCCCTCTTAGTAAACGGTGACGTATCCGAGGGAGTTAGAAAAGCAATATTTGTTGCTCTATAAACTGTTGGGGGATCCGAAGAATTTCGACGCCAGTGAAAAGCCTGGAGACCCTGTTGACCCGGTTATACAGCATGAAACTCAACTCTTCGTCTTGCTTCCTTTAATCCAGCCTGACGAGGACAGTTGCATAATTTGAAGTCAACAACATGGCAATACCTCTCTGTTTACCCAACAACTGTCAATGGAATCCGGTTACAGGTAAATACACCAAGAAAAAGGAACGACGTTCGTCGCTCTATGTCGTGGATAAAGCTCTTCAGAAACTGAGGACTGTGAAAGGTAAACGTTATTCATTCCACCCTTGGTGAATGGCCCACTGTTTTCGGACGTTTATATGTGTTGGCTTGTTTAACCGCGGCAGGATTAGCTCAGTCGGTAGAGTGTTTGACTACAAAGAGGGAGATCGCAGGTTTAATACCCGGGGCCAGACCAGTACGCAGGGTCTTAGAGTAACTGAGAAATGAAGATACTGCCTTTGCGCTGCCAACAGCTAGACCTTCGAGTGTCTCGGATGGCCACTTGAAGTAAAAATAGTGTCGCACTCAAAGAAAGTGCATTTTTCTCTAAAGCCTCAGCGTAAGAACGGCCAAAGAAAAATACCGGGAAGGGAATGCCGTTTAATAGTAGGGGTTGATATTTATTCAGGTAAATAAAAGTATGACCATTAAGTATGACGAATTCACTAGACAAAAAAAAAAAAGGAAGACGAAAAGAACCACAACAACAACCTATAAAAGGTGAAGTAATTAACAGAACTTCCTATACTGAACGTTGTACACCTATTTCAGTTAAGGTTGCTTCAGAGAAGAATGATGCGTAATCCATGTTTCATAGCCCGCGGTGCAGTATTGTAGCAAGTCTAGTAAATTATGTGCCCGCAACGAACCTAGAAACCTAGAGAGCAAACGCTGCTGACGCTTCTATGCTATATCAGCAGAAAGATAAGACAATGTATTTCAAAACACTGAATCCTAGGCTTTTAAATTTAAGACAGTGATTTGAGGTTAGCTTTCTCTCTGTGGTAGTATGCAAAAACTGAAAATTTTCAGCGAGTTTGCTTAGCTCGTGCAAGTGGGAATTTTGGATGGAGTTTAATTCAAGGTATTTTTTGAACAACAATAAATAGCTTAACATTAGGTTTTTATCTATTTTTGAGGCAACTTTTTTTTAAACTGAATAAAAAAAAGGAATAGCGTTGATTTGCTTTATTGAAATAACCAGCATTCTGGCTCATGCAAAAACGCAGCTTAATCAGGCGGTAAACTCCCCATTCATTAATGCTGTTAAAAGAAGAGGCTTCTAATTTTTTACTATGAGATTTTAAAAATGAAATTTTTCAGCTCGCTCATGCTTAAGAATTTTGTCAGTCATTTGTCTTGAAAGCTCTCTTGAATGCCCTTTCCCAATTGGTCTCCATTATTTCAATGAATAACGTGAACAAGATTAAACTTCCCGCTCCAAAAGGGTTTACCGGTTACCACAGTGCACTGCAGGTTATGAAACATGTTACACCGGAGCAACCTTAATTGAAATAGGTGTATATCAGGAGGCTTAGTGAGTCATCAGCCAAAAGTTCTCCTCAGGAGGACCTTATTTTACATGTAAGTATAATATGTGAGGGCTAACTAATAGACAATGTTAAAACATTTTATTTAAGAAAACCAGCCATAAAATCAGGCTATATTCTGTATGCATATCTGATTAGTTTATATTACCTATGAAAGAGGGGACACTCGAGCTCTTTCCTTGAGCAACCAAGGACTCGTGGGATTAGTGAGGCGTAGCATTTTTAGCTATCAAAACAAGATTAAAAATACACTAGTTCTTTTATACGAGTCACTGTATTCTTTTTTTCTTGTATGTTATTTTAAAATCATCCATTCATTTAGTCTGAGAAAACAGCCAACATTTCACGACGCCACCACTGGTTTCGCAGATCTTGGTAATGCTTCTGATTGGTTGAAGCAAATTTTCACGTCAATTCGCTGGGAAACCAGTGGTAGCTTTGCGAAATGTTAGCTGTTTTCTTATTTAATATGTTTTCAATTAACCACTCTTGTACGTTTGTTTTTTATATATTTTTTAGGACCCATTTGTGTAGTGTCGATCGCTGGTGCGTACCGCAAAGGGAAATCATATGTACTAAGCGAAGCTTTTGATCAACCAGAAGTTTTTCCTCTTGGACACCACATGGATCCAGAAACCATGGGAATTTGGATGCATATTATTCCAAAAACGTTCCGTGTAAGCTCCAGCACCTCAAGTATACAATGCTAGCTAGCTGCTAGCTGCTTTAACTGTAGATAATTATAGCGCCGGAAGTGAAAGCGGAGCGTTTGCGCTAGAGGCGCGCGCAGCGGATCCTCATAGCTAGAGAAATTGGGAAGGAATCATCCGAGAAAATATGGTTATCACGTTAGCGTGCAGCTGAGAGACCGTCCGTGCAGACGGTGAGGGTAGGGGTACAAAAAATCAGTAGGGTAGGGGAGGGAATCTCAGACGTGCACCTTGCGTTTTGTTTTGGCCACACTTCCACAGAGTAAAAAGTGAATGTTTTTCTATCATAAATTTCGGGGCGATAGTGAAACTGACAAACAACAAACGGGCTCCCATTACTGCGCCAGTGTTGCTTTCTTTAACTTAGACCTCATTTAACATTCTTCGTTCAGTCTAAGAGTCTTAGATCAAGTGGGATGGTTACGAAATCAATAAAATGCAAACCAATTATAGCCAAGCTATAATGCAGGGCATATTCATTCTCAAATGAGAAATCAAAATAAATTATGACTTAATTAATTCCATATATTTCTGTCATTTATGTCAGTCTACTATCTTGTTTCCAAAATGTGTACATATCTCAGACATCATTTTTCAAATCCCTTTTCTGATTGTTGCTGAACGTTTTGGCCTTCGTTGATTAAACTCTTTCTTTCATGAACGCTGCTGCGAGCTACTTAAGTTCTTACTTAAAGACAGGCAAAGTTCAATCGGAGGATTTGTCTTTTTGGTTATTATTTAGGATTCAAGAGGCCGTGAATTCACGGTCGTGTTATTGGACTCCGAGGGAATTGATGCTGTTAGTGGAGAAGGATTAGACGACAATCAAATATTTACACTTACAGTTTTACTGGCTTCTGTGCTGATTTATAACTCCTCAGGGGTCCCGACAAGGCACGATCTTGAAGGTTTGGAGTATCCTTTAAAGGCTTAGGTCCGCAGTAAAGGTTTAGTTGCTTGCGTCTTAAATTTAACTATCCGGACCGCCGCATAGGAAGTGTTGGAGCCAGGAAAATGTAACAGAGAGATATTGAAGATGGTTCGCAATGTTTTTTTCCTTATTTATCTTGGAAATGGTTTGATGATCAATGATTTATTTATCAGCACAATGATTTAATTGTGAAAAAGATTGTCCAATCGTTGTCCATCACAGTTGTCGGAACTCATGCGTAAAAAGGCGAGTTGTGAGGCCTTGGTAACAGGTGACTCAGTTTCATCTAATTTTTTGACCAGATTGCTATAAGCCACTTTGTACTCGATGATTTTTTTTTTGACTGTTTGCGAAAAAGAAAATCTTGAAAGTATTTTATTTAAATATTTAGATACAAAAAATAGAAGACGTTCGAACTCGTGGTTATAAAAGACGTTAAGCTAGGGTGTTAATAAAGGGGTGGGCTACCGACGCTATAGCAAACTTTTTTTACGTTAAAAAGTGGTATAACTTTATGTTGAACAGTTTTTGGCATTTGTTTGATGTGGCAGTACTCAGAAGATTTACAGTTGAAGTAAATTGCTGAAATGGGCTAAAAACGTAGCTAGCCACCTTGAACTAGAGAGCTGGTAATAATTACAAACACAGTCTAAACCTTCACCGATGACACGAATTTCACTCAGCTCAATTAGTTTTCCAGTTACAAACTTTGCGGTATGAACTTTCATAAGTTCGTTGAATATGATCGTCCGGGTGAACGTAGTCCTGAATGGGACTGTTGCTGTTGACAGTGACTGAAACTGGTGCGATAGTCATCTTCAGAGTAAAAAAATATATATATTAATGAAAAAAGAGAGAAAAAAAAAAAAAAAAAAAAAAGGAAGAAGAAGGGTGAACTTTTGAAGTATGGCCTTTGTTGTGAGAATTGTGCATTGTATATTATTCCGTAACATAGTATTTAGTTTCATTGTGAAGCTGTCTAAGCGGATTAAACTTCGCTCCAACAGCGAAGGGTCGAGCTTGAGCAGTCGTTGTGAAGACACGGAATATTTCCATAAAACTTTCCCATTCTTTATATGGCTTCTTAGAGACGTAACCCAGTCCATTCCACCTGACTGCACGGATCTTAAAGATTACTTCTTGACAAGGGTGAGCTCGTTTACAAGCGTAATTTTAGGAATTGGTCTATAACGACAAGTCACCGTTAACATTATTATTATTATTATTATTATTACTATTATTATCAAATATCAGTGTTAGTTTCAGTATTATTATTATTATTATTATTATTATTATTATTATTATTATTATTACTGTGTTTTCATAATAATCATAACTATAACAAAATTCTCAAATCTTGTTGGCTATCAACTGCCCTAATTATTTAATTTGTTTTAAAGACCGTATTCGTATTTATTATATGGAGAAGAGTGTTTTACTGGGAACTAAACCACTCGTAGACTCCATACGCCACTTCATCCGGGACCCGATTGGCGTATTTTCCGTATGTCACCTTTGTGAGTGTCGTATCGTTCAATGACGTCACGATTCCCGCCTTTTGCTTTTGTTGAATTGGTTTCTCCCGTCGCGTTTCTTGTTTAGAATAAAAGCATGGCGTGCAGGT
>OZ037776.1:50184115-50194115 GCA_964035525.1 Porites cylindrica | reverse complement strand
AAAGAGTGAAGCTTGAGGTACATGTATTTAACGCTTTGACAAAGAACAATACAGTGGAAAAACTGTGACGTCACAAAAATCCACATTTATGAAAGTCTGGGATTGGTTAGCATATCCGGAAATAACCAAAATAGCCCAGTTGCCAAAATTCAGCCTATTAGTGTAAATTGGTGGGGAAATATAGGCACCGTTTACTCTATACAAATGCTTCCAAATTGGTTTGCTAATTTAGAACGATTTATATGGAGTCATCGGAGCATAACGGTGCTTATATGTCCCCATCAATTTACATTAACAGGCTGGTTTTTTAGCAGATGGGCATTTTTCATGATTTTTTTCCTGTATATGCATGCTGACCAACTCCATAATTTGACAAGTTTAAGTGTTTTGAAGTTTACTTCTCTTCTCTTCTGCAATTCATTGATCATTTATCATACTTCAGATTTGACATTTGGGGTATTTAAACATAAGGTTTACGATAAGCGACCATAAGGGACTGTTCATTTATTTGAGGGAGGGGGGGGGGGGGGGGGGGGGGAGGTGGTTGGCTGGTGCATTTTAATTTTCCTATTCATAATTTCCCGTGGGCCTGTTCTTGCCACTGCATAACATAATGTAGCCCCCCTTCGAGTCTGCACATGAAATAAGATGACCCAACCTCAACGAAAGAAACAGTTTTAATACAACTTAAATAAAACTCACCGAACTATTTAAAGCAAATAGCGAGTATCCCTCCTCCCAGATCTAGTAGTTGTCACTGTGATCTGAGTATCATCCCCTTCCTCATCATCATCCTCTGAACTCGAGCCAATCTCGGCAAGGACATAGTCTGTTTGAACGCTTTAATCATCAGAAGATAAGTATTCCTCTTCATTTTCACTACTGCAGAGTGGACTTCCCTCTTCTTGTGTAAAACTCTGTATCTGTTGTTGAATAATGTGCCTTTGCAACTCCATTAGCTTTGCATGCTTGTTTGATGCAGTGCGAAGCCCGTGATGCTTCAAGTATTTAACGATAGCTGCTATAAGTGTCTGCTTACTAAGGGAGCCATCTTTAAACATCGCATTCCAATCATACTCTTGGTATGTCTTGCTTGCCTCAGCTGACTTTTTAGTTAAAGTACAAAAGGAAGTTGAGAAGGAAGAGCAAGATATTAAAGATCACCTGAACAGCCTCTATTCTAAGTATGGCCTAAGTAAGGGAAGCCAAAGAGATTTTGACGAGGAAAGGATCACAGTGCTGACAATGCTCAGGAAAAAAAAAACTATCCAAAACATTCAACATCTACATAATGCAAGGAACAAATGTCAGGATATGTTTCGTGGACACACTCTGAAGTTTAAATCAAAAAAGGGGTAAAAAAAAAAAAGAAAAGAAAGGAGAGGCACAGAAAGAGAAAAGCTAGACGAGAAGAAGAGAATTTTGGTTTAATCTCCAAACTACTGTCTGATGGTGAGATTCCAGTTAAGGCAGTCAATGTGGCTGCTCTGATATCCTTGAAAGGGCCTTTAGTTTATTGGCTAAAGCAAATGATGGAAAGAGGGCTTAGAAATGATCAAGCTTGTACACTAATTAAAGAGTACTTGCCCTCTTTCAGCTCCTGTCTTCAAACAGTGAATCAGAGGACAGTGAATACTGAGTAATACATGAAGTTTAATTTTCCAAAGTGAAAGAACTTCTATACACCATGTTATGTTGGTTTGTTATGCCATCAGTTTGATAAAAAATAATATTTGACTTGTTCTTTTCGAACGGAAATTGGAATGCACAAAAATACATGGCCCGTCAGAAATGGTTGCACAATTTTACGCAGCCCCCCCCCCCCCCCCCCACCCATTTTTAGGTGCACAAAAACGTATGACCCCCACCACATTTGCACCAGCCCACTCCCCATGACCGGTCCCTAAGCTAATTTATCGTTTGTCTCATGATAATCTCTTTGTTATTGATCGAGACCGTGACGTTTTGTCCGCGTACTGATGCAGGCGATGGTATCAATTTACTGATCACGACTATTTGTAATGTCATGTTGACTGTGATTCTTGAATTACGACCTTCAATTATCGTTGGTAGGTTTCGATCCTATCATTAACGAGCCGCCAATACGCAAATCACTATAGATAATTTCGATTAATCTCAACATGAGTTTTAGCTGTATCCTGTTTTTCATAGGAGGAACACGCCCGTTTGCAGCAAGAAAATCGTGAACGACAAGTGGAGGCAAGTAATGGCAGTTCATATTTGGTTATAGCTTTAAATACCCAAAGCCGAAGGTTAAAGCACCGTGCAAACGGACGCAACATCGTTGGCCAACAACTCCCAACTTTGTTGCATGTTACACGTTGCGTCCGTTTGTACACCCTGCATTGTTGCATGTTGTTGGATGCTGTTGCGTGTTGTTTGAAACCGGTCAAGCTTTTAGCTACGTACAGTGTACAAACGGACTCAACCACCTCCAACAATGTTGGGAGTCGTTGGCCAACAGTGTTGCATCCGTTTGAAACGTTTCCGTTTTAATCCTCATGGGAGGATTGATGGGATGGGGGGCAAGATTCTTCGCGTGCCGAGCATTCCTCTTACCCTTTTACCCCTTATTTTTAATTTTTTGATCTTTTGTTATTTTTGCCACACAAGATAAATTACAGCTGGTAGGGTGACTGTGACGGGGAAATCTTCGAGAAGCCGACTAGCTTATAAGAAATGGAGCCCCTGTAAAAAGGGGCAATACGGAGGCAATACGTCCTAGCCGGCAT
This sequence comes from Porites cylindrica, assembly GCA_964035525.1. Taxonomy (NCBI): domain Eukaryota; kingdom Metazoa; phylum Cnidaria; class Anthozoa; order Scleractinia; family Poritidae; genus Porites; species Porites cylindrica. The sequence goes on along the minus strand of OZ037776.1, from coordinate 50,191,362 downwards.
GATCACATGCTGTTTACGGAAAATTCCCTCATCCATGTCACGAAATTCTGTATTTTAAAGCCTCCCCTAGAGCATGACTCAGCAACTGAGGACATTTCTGCTACGTTTTCAATGTTGGTTAGCATGCAAGGATTTTTCCCATGCCTATCGTCAATAATTTGCTCACTGGTAATAGAAGGGGTGGCCCCAGAGTGGTTTTGCATTGAAATTGGCATGCAACAGAATTTTGCATGCCCTGTAAGCATAATTTGAGGTTCCGTGACCTTCTCACCCAGGCCGCGAGAAGCCTAGGTTCTAGTAATAAGTAATTCATACCCAGCAAAATCTCCGGCATGCCGGGCATGCCAAATTTTCTGGCATGCCGGGCATGCCAAATTCTCTGACATGCCCGGCATGACAAATTCTCTGGCATGCCGAGCGTGCCATAATCTGGGTCATCCCGGGCATGCCAAAATCGGTCTCTGGCATGCTCTCAACGCACAGGTTATAATTCCTTGAATCTACAGATATTTTAAGCCTGGCTTAAAAAAAAAAAAAAAAAAAAAACTAAACAGATCACCGTGCTTATCTTTTGATGTACGGCGGTTACGCGATGACGTCATTGCTATTCCTTTCATTTTCATACATTTGGTTGTCCCAGCGAAGTTTAAATAACAAAAGCTCTAATTTTCACAAGAAAGTAAAACCCTGAGGGATTCTGCCGTAGTAATAAAACAGCGTCATCGTGGAGATGACCTGTTGGGGGGTTGTAAAAACTCCTTACCACTTTTAATGAGTCTTTAATAGGATTCCCATTTCACATTGCGAATAAAATCACTAAAAAGAGAGACAGAGACTATTTTCATTGTATAATAAAATGCATCTATGTTCCATGAAAGCTTTTAAAAATACAAGGTTATAGAATATCTTTCAAAGTTCATTACAAACTGAGCTAAGCCCCAAAATCACTGTTCATCATTCAGTAAATTATGATGTTTGACAATGCAATGTGCTTGGATATAACGTTGCAATTACAAATCTCTCAAACGCAATTTTCCCTACGTTAGAAAAGCTGTTTTTATCTTGTTTCACATTTTGATAAAGAGTCTGAGTTCCTCTTTCTTGTTTTGTAGGCTTGCCAGGGATTAGTGTTTTTGTGTTATTAGCAGTGTCTGTGTTCTTTGTTTTTAACTCAAAGTAAGTCAGTAATAACTGACAGTATCAAAGAATTGCTCTCTAGAAAAGTAATTATCTCCTCGTCATGTCTGGAAGTTACCTGTAACAAAAAAGAAATGGAATGTTAACACATGCATGGGCAATATGAAAAAAGAAATAGAACATGTAGACTCAGCTTCTCTTAACATATTTTCATACTGGCTTGTTGAGTCTGTTAAAGGTCGCAACTAATTGTCTGAGGCTAATTTCACAAGAGTGTGCAATTGAGATAAATGCATGGCAAGTGAAAGAAACGTGGTTTCAGATTAGCCAATTTACATTGCGTTGTTCGATGATGTTTACATGCTCTTCTACTGCGAAATAAACCTTTGCATTTGGGATGGAAAGTCAAGATTATCCCGAGTTTGACTGACACTTGAACAACAGTTTTATTTTTAAGCAGGTAAGGCGTAGACCATCATTTCGTATGTTATCTAGAGTTCTAATAAGTAGGTCATAGAATAGGATTTAACGAGAGCGAATTTGTTTCTCAATCGGTGTATAAAAAAGTAAAGCTATCAAATGAGCAGTTTATAAAGTATTAAAATCATTAAATTAAAACCTCACATAATTAGGAAAATTCCTATACGAAAACAATGCTAATGACATTAAATTGATCAGATAAAATTCTCACAAAATATGCCGAATAAAAGCCTCATTGTTTGCTTTTGTTTTTGCGTAAAGGTAAATTTTTCGGCCCACAAAGCAAAGTTGAAAAAACGACTAAATCTTAGTTTTTTACATTGAACATGTTTATTAGCTTAGTTTTTGTCCGTTTTAAAAGCTTTATAAAAGGTTAAAAAAAAGGTTAAAGGCCTGTTTATAGTGGAAATTGCACTTAGCTTGTCCAGCTAATTTACAGGCACTCCACTTAAATATTTAGAAACAAATAATTCAAATACAACATAACAGGATTAAAAACCCCAACTGGCAGAAGGCGACCAGTTGGCTATTTACAAGCGTGGCCGAGAATTTGAACTCGGGACGACCGAGCACAAATCCAGCAAGTGGCCAGAGCGGGACTCGAACCCGGGACCGCTGGATTGCGAGTCCGACGCGCTGACCACTCGGCCACGCTGCCTCCTAACCCAATCATAATTTTCGAGTTAAAATAGTACAAAATCATTTCAAAAACTATGTTCATTTAAAGTAGAGCCGGCAAATGTGAACATTTTGTAATTCAAAAGTCGGACCCAGCCAGGTTGTTTAAGCTTACTAAATAGAATTTTTTGCATTTTAACGTCCTATAAATTTACCAGAATCACCTCTCAGAGGCTTACTGTAGCAAAGCATTTTGTAGTACACTCGTATACAAGCAATGTAAGCCTTAAAGTCTTTGCTTGGATGAGATGTCCAAAAGAAAAATTAGTTTTGTGGACCTAAACGCACATTCCCAGACTGCTTATATTGAGTTGTTTACAACTTTGCATTGACACCTGTAGCATGTTCACTTTTTTAAAGCGAAATCCAAATCTGATTTTGGCATTTGATTTACGGATATTTTATTTTGTCTCCAAAAGTGATTGTAATATCCGTTTGATTGTATTGCAAACAACGGTCAAACTATGCAGCAAGAATAAGTAACTTTACCAGTACAGTGAAAAAATATGACCGTAGGTGCCAAAAATAATTATGCTCGAGCTGTAAAATTAGATCTGACTTTTTTTAGCTTTGGTTTCTATATTTTTTAAGTTTTCTCTAGTCTTCTTAGCAGCAGAAGAAGATTACAAGACGTACAAACAGAAACAATCCGAAGTGGACGAGTTGACAGCCACTGAATGCCAAAAAGCTAATTCACGGGATTTGTTCGATATTCAGGCTTTTTCTTTACAAATTAATACTAAATCTGTACTTACAGTCTCTCGCAGAATCCATTTCTTGTCCAGCATTCACCAACATCTCAACCATGCACCGCAGAAAAAAAAAAAAGACAAACAAGTGCGAAGAGACATGACGACATCGTGACGCCAAAACTTCCACGCTGCAACAAACTACACTGAATTAGATTTATCGTCATCGGAAAACACTTCTGCGGAAATTCGGCCGATTTCGTGCGTGCTCAGGGGATCTTCGGATGAAGCAAATAACGTTGCTCACAGGACTATCGTCAGCAAGGAGTAAAACAGTTTGCGAGATTCGCATAGCCGACAAGAAGCGCACTGAAAAACCTAAGCAAAATCTATCTGAGAAGGCAGTCCAAATTCACCAAATCAGAACGTCTCTGCAGTATTAACGTCGTACTCTCGTACTGACTTGAACGACCTGGTAAGCTTAATTTTCACCAGCCTTTAAATGCTGTTGACCGGGAAACACTCCGACGCGATAAAACTTAAGCATGGATAAGTTTATACTGAGAAGATTTGTTATCTTATTTTTTAAAACGCTTTTCCGCGATCAAATTTAAATCTGGATCCAGAAATGTCAGTATCGGTTTGAAATAAAAGGATTAATCTTTTATTGCAAGTGAAGTATTCTATTTTATGCAGGAATAATGTTGTTTTCTTGTGCTTTTCATTTATAAATCCAGGCTTCTGTCTTCAGCTTTGCCAATCGATCCCGTGAAACACATTGTGACAAACATGACTTTTTTTGTTATAATCTGCATTTATTGCCAGGCATGAAACCTGTAACTTCAAGCTCCCTAAGATGTATTTGGCGATTATATGTGATTCTCAGGATATGATGCTGAAGCGAACATCAAAATCAGTCTTGCTGGGCATGCCAATTTCAAGCCCTGCATGCCGGGCATGTCAATCCAACTGGCTTCACGGTCAGCATGCCTGGTATGCCAAACTAGAGGAGCAAAAACTGGGAATGAATTATCAACCCGGCGAGAGATCTGGGTCCTAAGTTTAGCTGGGTCAATTTTGGGCTGCAAGGGAATGAACCCATTTTTTTCCATGCCTATGAGATGTTATTTCTAAGTACCAATGTTCCCTTGAATTTTGTCATGCCTAAATATATAAAATTTCCCCTCTCTCATTAATCCCCAGACTGAATACAAGTTTTACGCTCGGTAGGCATGTTCAATTGAAAATCATGCCCATACCCTCATTCAAAACAAAATGCTATCAAATTTTAGTTTCCAAGCCGTTACTGTATAAGACTCCAAATAAAGCATTGTCTTGTCTTGCCTTTCTCCCCCTTTCTCAGGTCAGATTCAAGTGTTGTCTCACCCACTCTGCCCCAAACCCATTAACAACATCCTAGATGCTTCTCTGTATCCTCTTTTTAACTTAACTTCTTCTTTTAGAAATAAAAAAGCCATCTGGAAAGGCTACGGAACTCTATACTATCTCACCAGAAACGAACGGAGGCGGGCCTGATTTTTAGGTCACTCCCATAGCTTAATGCGGATGTCCTCATCCTTTACAGGATATACTGTTTCGCAGTAAGTTCTTTAAAAAAAAACTAAGTACAAGCTAAAAAACGAGGTTGTGTTCTCTTAAAACAGATGGAACGGCTTCAAAAAAGGTTTGAAGAGGAAGGTAAAATACTACGTGAGCAGATGGAAGCAGATGCAAAAGCTCAACGTGATCAAATGGATAACATGTTGAAAGCTAGTATGAAGAAAGCTGAGGAGGACAGGAGAGCCTTCGTGCAAGAAAATCAAACATTGAATGCAAGACTTGGAGAGATGCAAAAGTCAAATAACGAGATGCAGCAAATGGTGGAGAGTTTAAAGCTGCAGCTCTTGCAGAACCAAGGTAGACGAGAGGAAGTAAGAAAACCAAGTTTCTTTGATAAAGCAGTTCAGGTGGTCACTGGCTTAGGAACTATTGCCGGTGCTGTTTCAAAGTGCTCTGTTATGTAACCTTTCAATTTTCTGACACTGAAAACAATTGTTTCCCCAAGAAATTCCAGTTACATTAAACATGCACAGAGTAGCATTAGAGTAGCCTGACGCGATAAATAGTTTTATTATAATTTTTTACTGGTACAGTTTAAACTTCCATTTTTTGCTAAAGTGTCAGAATATATCGATGCAGTTTGTAAACATAAACTAAATAAACAGAAAGGTTGAGTTGGAAAATAATGTGATTTTCATTTTCTTTAATGTCAATGAACAACTAATTAAAAACTTACGCGCTGTTTAGAACCCATCGAATGTGAGGCTGAGCTGGTTACTATGAGGTGGGGAAAGAAGCTTTCATTAGTTAACAGTGCCATAACTGACGGGGCATAACCTGAAGGTTGGCTCAAAGACAAATTAGCAACAACAAATAAATGCGATAAATGTCTTACCTCTAAATTAAAAATTAAGAATAGTACAAGAGAAGCCCGTTGATGAAAACGTGACTTGTACATGATCATTATTCGTGTTCGTACCAATTTATGTCAAGCCCCCCCCCCCCCCCCTCCCTAAAAAAATCCCAGTAGATAGCTAGCAGTCCAGCAGGCAACTACTTACAGGGATTTCTGCGAAAATTATTATCATTATATTCTTCTTCTTCTTCTTCTTACTATTATTATTATTATTATTATTATTATTATTATTATTTTTATTATTACTACAATTATTATGCATGCTCCACGTTCTTAGACATGATGAATGACATTGGCATTGACAAAAAGCAGCAACTTTACATAATCAAAAAAATATATAAATATAGCCATTAGAGCAACATACTGCATCTTTTGTTGTAGAAATAGGAACTGGGATAGCCCAGACTTAATACAATTTTGATGTCTTCTCTTTTTTTCTTTCTCTTTTTTTTTGTTTTGTTTCTTCTTTTTTTGTTTTGTCTTTTGTTTGAATAATCCAATCTCAAGCAGCATTTGGAAATTGCCTATACATAGCGAGATTTACAATTGTACATTCAAAAACACAAGCAAAGTTTCCATTATCATCAAAATCATTAATCATCATCGTCATTAAACACAGCTTCTACATGGATTGCTTGAGTCTTCCTTAAACATCAAGTCACCGCCCGTGACCTTAGGTGTTCAGGACTATACTTTGCGAAGGATTCTGGCTGCACCCGGTAAACAAGCTATCTGCAATGATTCCAAACGACATGTGACACCAATCTCCGCTGACCACTTTTCTATATCTTTCGAGAAAGTTCCTAATGTACCAATTATGACTGGCACAACAGTTACTCTGCTCAATTTCCAGATCCGTTTCAACTCCCGCTTCAGGTATTGGTAGTTTTCAATTTTCTCTTTCTCTTTGCCTTTCACTCCGATGTCAAGTGAACAGGCAACATCAATAATCAGAAATTTGCGTTCTATCTTATCCAGTATCACAATATCAGGCTTGTTGTGTTCAATCTTGTTGTCAGTCTGTATTTTGAAATCCCACAGCAGCTTATTGTTAGTGGATTCACACACCTGTTGTGGCTCATCATTGTAAATTATTTTTCATCCCTGTCATAACCCAACTTTCCACATATTTCCCAATGAATCTCCTGCGCCAACTTGTCGTGCCTCCAACATTTCTTTTGAGCAAGTTTCTTGCATTCCTATTCAATATGGCTAACTGTCTCATCTCCTTCTCCACACATTTTACACTTTGCAGACACATTTTGCTTGTCTATAATCCTTTTGATACTATTACTTCTTAATGCTTGGTCTTGTGCTACCATAATTATACCCTCCGTCTCCTTCTTTAGTCTGCCTTTTTTCAGCCCCTTCCACGTCTTTTTGTCTCTTACTTCTGCTGTGTTCGTCCAAAACTGCCCATGAAGTTGTTTCTCTTGGAAGTGCTCTTTTCTCTTTTCTTTCTTGCTGTAATGATCCGGTTTCACAACTTTTAGCATAACATCTTAGAATTTTTTTTTCGTTGTACACCTCCTCCAACAAGGGAACCGTGACAGCTCTCAACATCCCGGCTAAGACTATTGATCTCACTCTTTATAGAGTCCTCAACACTCATTAATCCTATACCACCCTCTGATCTTTGAAAGAAAAGCCTGTCAACATCAGCCTGCTGATGCAAAGCATGATTAGAAATTATTATTTACACTCGCTAAAAAAATCGGCACGGCTAGCCAAATTTTTGGCACCGTGCCTCGTTTACCCGTGCCGAGACTACCTCCGGGAGGTAGTCC
>OZ037776.1:50169115-50179115 GCA_964035525.1 Porites cylindrica | reverse complement strand
ATTGTGTTAATAAACTCTAGTGATTCTTTAATATATTTCAAAGTTCGCGGCACCAGCTAATGACATACTTCACAAGTGAGTGGTTTTCAGTGGCGTATTGTTGTATTTGACAGCCACTGTTATTCATACCTGTGCTTAAAACAATAGCTCGCTGGCCTTCGGTACGTTGCGTTTCTACCAGACTTTTTCAAACTCGCAGGGATAGTGGTTCTTGTCCATAAATTTAAAAAGTTAAAACGTATTCTGTTCAAGGAAAGAGTACTCTTACATATTCTGTCCGTGGTTTTGAGGATTTTGTTACTGGTTTCCAGAAAGTCGCGCCCAAAGTCAGCTTCGATACAAAAAATGGCCTCTTTTTAGCAAATTTCAAGTGCAGAGGGATAGTCCTTCTGCTACGTAAAATTTATATATTTGGTGCTTAAACCGTAGATAAATCATTCATTTTTGATATTCCGTAAGTGGTTCTGTCATTTTGGAACTAACGAAGTCGCGCCAAGGAGTTTTATCAACGCTGGTGGACCAAAAATGGCCCATTCTTCTCTTATTGGGAGCTTATTCAAAGCGCTCGTGCATTCGAATTTGCCGCTTCGGCGGTCATGAATAATTAATGATGTCCAATCATTCTGCGTGATGGGTCCCTCCCCCGGATCTGCCACACTGATATCAATGGTTTATCGTTTTAATTGAGCACTATAAACCATCGCAAAATCATCAATCATCTATAATTGAAATCTGTTTCACTTGGATTCACCACTGATTCCCTCCGTATTAAACGCCCGTTGAAGCCACATATGATAACATTTACTGGGTCCGCTTATGGCGACAAGTAAGCACTCGAAACGTATTATCATGGCTCTCTGAAGGGAGGTCAATTTTACATCACAGTTGGGTTATGAAATTAGGCTTACACGATAACCTATTATTCCTCGCGAAGTGCCGAACGAAGCGCGTTTATAATCTCATCGCGCGCGTGGTCCGCGAGTGGATCCTAGCGAGCTGCAAACTCGCAACGCTCATCTGTACTTGTATATATCCGATGGTGTACGCCATGACGTCATACATTAGTTTGACGTCAGGGCGCATTTTTGTTATTTCTAGGCAACATTCGACTGAAAGCGATTTCCCATCAATGACCAGAGTATTCATGAAGATCTGACTTGTTAGTCTCCCTTGCGTAAGCAAGCGAAGAGCTGGAGGGGGTGGGGGGGGGGGGGGGGGGAGGTGGGTGTTATTCCCTTATATAGGCTATATAGGTATGTGCGGCGCCAAAGGGTATGGTTTTTTAGCCGTTTTATTCTGAAGTAGGGTATCAATTTCGCAACTGATTTTATTTTATTTTATTAGATTCGGCAATTATTGGCAGAGTCACCGCAACAGCATGACGCCAATTACTGTGGGCCCGTAACAGTCCCTCCCCCCATGAGAGCTAGACCACCACACCGGGGACTACGTCCCCTACTCTTTACGAACAGTGTGTGGGTTCTTTAACGTCCCACAGAATTCATATATGCAAGGGTTGTGAGTTGGGGCCTTGGGTTAATCGTCCTTATCCGAGAACTTTGGTCTTGAATTGGGTATGTTTTTTAGAAGAAGCTACTTCTTCATCATTTGGCGATAAGACCATTTCCCTTTTAACGTTTACGCCAACCGTGTACGTGTCGTAACAGCTTGTCCCCCCCCCTCCTGTCACCTTCGGGGCTCCAGGGCTTCAGGTCTGAGATTGGGTAGGGAAAATCACTGGTGGATAGTGAAATAGTGTAAGGGTTTCAGCAAGCGTTCTTTTAAACACAAATGGGGGGTCATTGTGTCAGGCGTTCCTTGCGGAGACCGTACAAAATGGGACTAAGAATCGTTGAGTGATCGAAGCCACGCATGCTTTGCAAAGAAAGCTTAGGAAAGATTGAAGAGCTTTTCCGAAACGTGTTGGTCCACGAATTCTATTGCTTGAAAGACTTGATTACTTTGGAGCAAGTGGACACTACTGAGTGGTCGAAAAAAAAATAAGAATCTTAATTAGCAAAACTGATTGTCGGGTGTTGTAAACTTCACTGTATGCAAATGGTCTTGTGACGAGCATGCGGTTTATTTTCGGCGATGATTGAAATGACGTGCAAGTAAATAACTTTTTTGATCTCTGAAAATGATGTAATTTCTCTGGAATCTAGGCCCTTGAATTTTCGTGTATTATACACGCGTATAGCCTGCGACCGTAGACGTAATTCCGGTCGTCGCTAACACGCGAACTAAATCAATTCAGAAAAAAGTAAAAAGTATCGACGTCTATAAAGTAGGAAGTAAAAATACTTCAGCGAGTAAATCCTGTTTCGTGTAGAATTAATCGCTTCCTCATTTCTCGATCTAATCTTCAAGCAAGCGACACTGACGCCGCTGAAAGCGCGTTCTTGTTTATTCATCATCTGCGAAACAATATATGTTACTATCGGTAAGCAATTTCTCGTGCAAATGCAACAGAACAGCAAACACAAGAACACCGAATTCAACAATTGGCCTCGCAAGGGAAGACTTGACACCGAAAAATCATCTGGAGCGAGAACGCTGACTTGAAACGAAGAAGGAGACGGCAGCAACAAACAGCACAGGCAGCCCAGACGTAGTGTGTGTAAATAACATGGACAAAATGGGATGAGTCGTCGGAACTCCCATGAACTAAAATAGTCCAAAAGTCAAAATATAACAAAACAAAGCTAAGATACCTTAAACTGAACGTCTCCTTGTCTTCCCTGGCCAGTTAAAGTGGCATTTTGTCGAGTTTTGCAATCGTAAGTACTATCCACTAAAGAAGAATTAAAGGCTGGCTACAAAGAAAAGGGACCATCTCCGTGCGAAGCACTATAAATTTGAGGATAATCGACGAATCCGCTCTATATTGCCATCGGCTAATCTGCAGGTAAAGTGTGCTCCTGCGTCTTCCTCGCTGGCTTCATCGCAACCGCACGATATTCGCTCGCCATCAACAAACACTGTTGACCTTTACGTTCCGCCGTGACCACAAACGGGCAGGATTAATACGCGACGTGAATATTCAAGCTTAGCGACCGCGTCTGCGCGACAATGCAGCACTTGCTATGGGAGGGAGGCCCGTCCCCGCGACGTCCATCGAGTGGTCCTGCGATCTACGTATTTCTGGTAATAAGTAGAGTGACAGTGACCGGGTGCTACGCATGCTTTAAATCAGGGAAGGAGCTGAACGACTAATAAAATCGATCATTTTCATTTCTTTGTTCGCGTCTTGCGCTGGTTACGAAACAACAAAGTTTTCTTCGATCCAAACGAAACGGACAATGGACATGTAGGAGAGGCTTTTCGATGCCAGGGCTTTCGTTTTGGTATTCTTGCCAAATGCGTATTTTGAAAACGTTACCCTACATCATTAGACGTCTTATTACAAATAACTCCTCCATCTGCCACCCGTCTAACCATGCAAAAGTGAAAAATAAACGGACAGGGCTGTATCCAGTTCACATTTTAATTTATAGCAGTCAAAGATACAGTGATATCGATGCCAGTTTATACTACTGGAAGAAGAATAAGTTAAAATAATTGACCTTACCAAGTTCCTCAGTCTGGGAATCGAGGTTATACTAAATCCCAGTACAAAGATCATTTCATTGAAGTTCCTCTTGGAAAGAGATCATGCTTGAATTTTGTAATCAATTGTTAAATCTGAATTTAGTTCAAAATTTTAGACTTGAACTATTCGAAAAAGTTTTTTTTTTTTATAACCTTATCATCCCTTCAGCTAAGCAAAACGAAAAAAAAAAGTTTTATGTTAAAGAATAACACAACCACCTTTCGGTGGTGGTGGAGGTGGGCGGTTAGCAAGTGCAGTGATTTGCTTCTGAAGCTCGATCATTTGAGCGTTCCTTTGCTCCATAGACTGGTGCATCTGCTCCATTGTTTCCTTGAGCGTCTGGTTTTGCTGAATTATTGCTTCCCTGTCCTTTCGCAGTTCGTCCATGTTTGCCGTCATCATGTTGCTCATTTGTTCCCTTTGAGCCTCCATGTCTGCTTTAAACTGTTCTTCCAAGCGTCTCCTGTCCTCCTCTTGTTTGATCCGCAGAAGCTCCATCTACAAAAGAGCGACATCATTTTTCTTATAGCAAATACCTCGAGATGAGGAAGACAGAAAAAGTAGTATTTTACAGCAGAAAATGTTTACACGTAAAATTGAATTTGTTCAAACCTCTTTCTCTTTCGTGCGACGTTCCTCCTCGAGGCGCGCGTTTTCCTCCTAGATAAATTAAAAATAAAAGTCAGGATTGAAAAGAACACACCTCTTTGAGGTGATTACAACTATATTTTAAGAGCCTTAAAAATTTCGTAGTTGAGCACGAATTCATCGAAGTTGTACTGAGCCCTGTTGAAATAGATCTCTACTGAGGATTAATTGGTATACAGTGTATTTTACAAGCGAACATTGAAATACAGGTCCGAGAAAAAAAAAAAATTACACTTGGTTAATTGTGATTCCCAAAGAGTTAGTACATTTAAAGAATGATCCATCAGCAATGTGGTTTGTTTTCTTTTTTTAACGTTACAAAGTGTTCATTTCAGTATCAATCGAGGCGTATAAGAACCAAATACAACAAAAGTGCAGTTTCCATCATTAATTTTAGGCCAGGTGTCTCTCGATAACCTTTTTTTTTTCTTTTAAAGTCTGCTGTGCTTTTAAGTTATAAACCTGTTTTCTGTAGATTTTAGAGTTGAAGACTAAATTCTTTGTTTTTACAAATACTCGAGTTTACTTTTGAAGTCATTTTTTAAGTAAAAATGTCGTCTCTACTTGTCAATCAGATGAACAGGTTCAATGATCATCCTTACTGTAAAACTTCCTTTACCTGTTCACGCTTCTAAAAACGCGCTCAGTTATTTTACTCTTTTTACCTCAATCCTTCTCCTTTCCTGTTCCTGACGGGCTTTTTCTTCTCTCTCTAGGGCTAAAGTTTCATCAAAGTCTTTCAGTTGTTGCAAGTGCGCCATGTGTTTTTCCATTTCCTTTTGCATTTCCTATGTAGGCAAGAGATATGCAATCTTAGGACTTGATAGTAGTAAATATAAAAGGAGTTATCCCTCGTAGAAATTCAGTATACTTTAAGTATACTTCAAGTATACTTTATATGTACTTCTCAGAAAAAAAGTACATTTGAAGTATACCTCGTTTGTACTTCCAGAAAAAAGTATAAATGAAGTATATTTGGCAAATGTACTTCATTTATACTTCTAATACTTAAGTATACTTTAAGTATACTTCTTCAAACTTCAGTGCTTGTGAAAAATAGTTTCGCAAAGAAAAATATACTTTAAGTATACTTTGAAACTGAAAGACACATTCTGATCTGAGGATATAAGAAGGTTTGTCCGGATCTTGAAATCACTACAAGACAAAAGTATACTAAAAGTATGCTTTAAGTATAATTTAACTTCAAAATACTATTTAGATCAAATCAGTTTTCTTCTATTAAGGACACAGTTGAGATCATGTAAAGATTTCTTCAGGGTGGTGAAGTATATAACAGGTTTCTAGATACACAGGGCACACATTAGCTGTTCAGTCGACTTCCTTCGTAAGGAGATCATCCGCCTATCCCTGGGCGAAATGGCAAAGTCGCACAGTTTCATTCTGGTCATTTCTTTAATGTCTTTCGTGGAATTTTTGCATTTGGCAGTAAAAGATACTGGATTTAATTAAGGCCCGCGTCGTTTTACCTCCTTTTTTACGAGGACTTAAAGAAATAGAACGAAAACTCGAAGCAAAACCATCGCTCACCGTCGGACATCTTTACGTTCGAGGAAAGAAATGTATATATGAAGGTGTTGAATTACCGCTGACTTCTAGTACCGTCCGAACATATACGGGATCTTGTGGATTTCCTAATACGGTCATGTATGAATCATTTACAGCATACCTAACTTCCATATATGGTTTTGGCGGGCGATACAGATTCGAAGGAACGTTCGTTGAGCTTTGCCGAGAGTGTCTTCAAGGTATTTATACGCTTGGAATATTGCCTTTAATTTATCTTCACAATTCGAGTACAATATGAGTGGAACTTGAAAAGAAAACAAAACAAGTACACCATGACTGAATTTTGACGATACAAGTAAGTTTTGGGGTGAAAAATGTATCGGTCGTTTCAATATATATCGATTCTTCTTTGCGAGTCATTTGCAAATGATACACGAGTTAAGCCTTAAGGTTTACAAAGTGAAAGCTTGTCTACTTCGCCTAAAGTGCAGTGTAAATTCAAAATATGAAACCCAAGTCTTGTTTTCGTGAGATCGCATTTCGTTCCAGTTTTTGTGTGTAATAGGTAGACATAGTTCTTTTAAAATAAGGTAATGATACAATTTACTTTGTAGTCAAAGAGTACAGATCTAATCATTCTTGTCTATTAAACATTTACTAAAATTAAGAAGAATATTGTGTGATGGTTCTAAGCAATAATTATTAAGTACAAGTGAGTTAAAGAAAGTTCAGAAAGAAACCTGTTAATATACATGCACCTTCCTTGAAATGATCTCATTGTCAATGAAAATTTTACTAAAATCAGGAAGAATAATATGTTATGGTAATCAAATGCAGTGAGTTCCTTTGATAGGAATAGAAAATGTATATTCTTATGTTGTGGAAACCTATTTCAACAAGATTTGCTATATATTTTTTATAATTTCTTAGTACATTTGTATTGCTATAAGTTAAGGGTAGTTTTTTTTTTTCTTGTATCAATAAATGATTTTACAATATAATTGATCCAAGTCTGACGTGTCTCAGTGATTGATAAACATATTGCATTGAGTATACTTTAAGTATATTTTAAGTATACTTGAAGTATACTTCCCATTAAGTATACTTCAAGTATACTTTCATTTAAGTATACTTTAAGTATACTTTTTAGGTGTCGAAAAGTTGTGTACTTAAAGTATACTTCTGGTAAGTATACTTAAAGTATACTTTAAGTACAAATGAAGTATACTTTTTAAAGTGTTTATCACCTATATAAAGTATACTTTAAATGTACTGAATTTCTACAAGGGATGCTAAAAGTCCTTGAGATGTTCTCATCTACTAAGTGAGTTTCTTATCAGTTTTCTAGCGAGGAATGACACAAGGTCATATACCAATACGACATTTTAGGCACGTCCAGGATAGTTTATAAGACCCAGATATGAGAGATGGTGCCTCCTGAAGGGTTTTCAAGTCTGTGGGAGAGGGCATCTGAGCTCGTAAACTAAAGGCTACTGAACTGTTCGAGAACATTTCACATTATTGATGTTCATTTACTGTGTCTAATAACTCAATCTGAAAAAAGAAACGTATTTCTTTTAATTCTCCTAAACATGGAATTTGAACATATAAACTTACCGGATGGAACTCGTAAAACATCTGAGCACACACATCCTTGGCTCCTCTAGAATGAGTTTTAAATCCTTGCTCAATAGCAGAGTAACCTCCAATTATTTGAGCAAAGGTGACAGAAGCTCCATCTTTCCCACTGAGCTGTCTCAGGATGGGATCCAAATGCTGCTCTTTCAGATCACGCAGCAGCTTGTGGCACTCTTGTCTTGTTAAACGATTGTTCTCCTCTAGCCAATGCTTCAGGCCATTTTCCATGTGCTCCTATTGGTAAAGAAAGGTGCGCGTTTAAATTCATTTTTTTCCTTATTTTACACTGTTTCTGTAAGGATCACGGGCCAGTTGCATAAATGTTGACGTCGGACGTAGCAAGTAATGTTTGACGTTCAGCTCAGTCAGTTCTTATTTTAGGGGCAGAGGTTCAGCGCTACGCCTGACGTACAACCTAATCAAACTCTGTTTTTTGTTTTGTTTTTGTTTTTTTTTTTTTTTTTACGCCAGACGTTACCAGTTTCGTCAGATGTTAGTTTTAATGCACCCCAGAAAATTCAGTGGACATGTGCCATTTTTAATTTGAATTACTTTCTTCTTGTTTTTCTTCTTCTAAAGGTATTGAGTAGTGATCTGGGCACACATGGGCTATAATTTACAAAGCACAGATGTGACACCTCATTCCCCTCTATGTAAAGGAATCCAAACCAGTCTTGGATTTTGAATTCCACACCGTGGATTCCGGATTCCAAGCCTTCGTTAATGAAATTCCGGATTCCAAGCCTAGGATTCCATATTCCACAAGTAAAATTTCCCCTGATTCTGGAACCCGAATTTCCTTACATGGGGCGATCTCATACTGTTCCTTACCGTCAGTTCATCCAGGTACTTTTCACTGCTTAAAGCAGACACTCCAACTGTCTCAGTTTGAAACCTAACCATACATTGTTCAATGGCCGCTTGCTGAACTTGGCGAATCTCGTCACTCTCACGAGGTAGTGTTCCATCTAGCTGAGATGACATGGCGCTTTGATAGATCTGCATGGCGATAGCTTTTGCCTCGGAACACTTGGTATGCACAAAGGTCTCCCAGGCGCTCTGTACACTAGGAACTGTTCCAGGAGTGTTCAATGCCTCAACGTAAATATTGACGAGAGCTGCTAGGGCTTAAAAAAAAAAAAAGTTCAGAAAATAATCAAGGTTATGATGCGATGATATCTCACAGCCTTTCGTCAATCGGATAGTTACACCTAGAGCATGACTCTCAGGTCAATCTACTTGATTCAACAGCCATACAAAAATATAATGCCACAACTTACCATTTACCTAACAAATAAAGAAGCCTTGACTTTACTCCGTTTTACATGTTGTAAAGCACCACTGAAGCACGCAGGAAGCGGCAAGAGCACGATCGAAAGGTATAATGCAAGGGTAAAACACGAGACTGCTTCTCCCTACTTCTTGAGTGCTCTAGAAACCGTTAAATTCCTAACGCATCACTCTCTAGTTTTTTAAAGCAAACTTTAGCTCCTTGTTAAATACTCTCATAAAGCACGCTTCCATCCAATCAGGGGGCGTGTTATATCTGAACTTTATTTAAATTTGCTTTATAAATGACCAGGCGCGGTGTTACTCATCTTGAAAAAAAACGAAAAAGGTATTACTATATCAATGTCGTGCTTTTGATATTAATGGAAACCTGAAACCAGCGAAAATAGATTATAACGAACAAAAGAACATAAAGAAGAGCCACGATGTGCATATCTGTAAATAGAATTACATTAAATTTTTCAGTTATTACCTTCGCCAGTTACATATTCTCCATCACGAAAGCTGCGTTTGGGCGTTAACTTGGACCTCAGCATCCCCTTGAATTCTTCCACTCCCCGCACAAACGACTTGTTTACGTCACCCTGCACCTCTTCTCGATTAAGATTTAATACAACTTCTGGGTCAGAAGAAGGAGGAGGAAGTTTAAAGGCCTCAAACCCAGGGAAGAAATTCAAAATGCTCTCGGCCACTTTAGATGCGACTTCACCTTTTGAGTCTGCTGATGAGTTAAATACCTATCGATTGAAAAAGGTGGTTAGTTAGCGTCACATTAGCACTTATACATTTTTTGTTGATGCACTTATTTTTTGTTAATGCGCCATTAAACAGCGCGCAGTACGCTGACGAAGGTTATTACTATGCTATATAACAAAAAGATCTACCATTATCTGCCGAAAAAGATTTGTTAGACTCCGTGCAATGTGCGAACATTCTGTAAGTTGTTTGGCAAGTAAGAGAGTTCTTATGCCTATTTTAACGATCGATTCTCATGTGTGACTTCTTTCCCTTCAACGATGATAAAATATGATTCTAATCAGGTGCTCAGGATATAAGAAATGATCTTGACCTAAGCGAACAAAAAGATTCGAGAAGTGCCTCTGACTGGTTGAAGCACGTTACCCTGATAGCTCTACCAATCAGCTGTGTAGTGACACCCTACGTCATTGGCTTATGGAATTTCTCAGTTGCTCTTTCCTCATTCGTCATTTCGCAATGAAACTAATGGTGGCTGAGTGTTTTCTCATGCAGTCTCCTGAGCTATATCAACACACTCTTTGTAAATAATTTTCCTTTTACCCTTGT
>OZ037776.1:50084115-50161615 GCA_964035525.1 Porites cylindrica | reverse complement strand
CTATTTGGGTCAGTCTTAAAACAGCTCCTTAAAAAATACTAACTCTACAGTCTTCGATAGCTGAGCGAGGCGAATAAATTATGTCGTTAGCTAATGCCCATGCTTTTTTCTTTCCTAGTCTTTACTAGTAAAAGCTGGACTGTTTCTTAAACATACTTCGCAACATATTGATTCTGACCTGCAGATTTTACTAACCTTCAGAGAAGTTCACGCGGCTGTGAAAAGATGCAGTTACCGAAGTACTGAGTTCCTTTTAACTAAAGACGATGCCAAATTGTACGGGGTTGTTTCGCATTCTCGGAAATACCATACATGCATAAACACATGATATATAATTAGCCTCTGACTTCATGCTATTTACATAGAGAGAGACATAAAACCAATCATTTTTGCCCTTATTTATGTTTTGCGGTCAAATCCGAAAGGACTTTAGCAAATCAGCTGCGTTAAACCTAAGAAGGGGAATACCCGATTTCTCAGAAACATATTATAGGTACATTTGCAAACATCGCTAGTTTCGCTTTCGTCGTCCGTAAACCGGAAGCGGAAGTTTACTTAGAATTCAAGATAGTTTCTTCGAAATAGCAGCCAACTGCTGCTTCATTGTCAGCTGAAGGGAAACGGTAGAGAAACCGTCAGTTAGCACATGCTAGCTACGTCGACTGGTAAGTAATTATTAAACTGCACCCTATCCTCAAACCAGGAGCTTCAAACCATCGAAACGACAAAGTTTCTTTTTCGCCAAATAGTATTGTTACTTCCGTCAATTCGTTTTCGTTATTCTAATCGAAGCTCCTGAATCGAAGAGAATTAAGACGGAACCCATCAGGAAATTGAGTTATTGGTTAAATTATTCTGGTACCTGGCCTTTGTTCTCAGCATTTGAAATTACTCAATTTCCTCATGGATTCCGTCTTAATTTGTATCTATATATCCAGAATATATATATAGAATTCAAGATAGTATCCAGAATATATATATATATATATATATATAGACTCCCTTAATTAAGAATATCGAGGAAGCAATAATGATTTATTCTGAAATTTGCTCAGTACAAAATTATAAGGTCAATTTATAATTGGTTAGATATATACCCAACTGTGTATCGCGTAAAATATCGCGAATGAAGGGAGAAAGACAAAACGAAAGCAAAACGTGAGTGACCACCTCGTTCTGTATGCAAGGAGCAACGGAAGCGAGGCTGAAAGGAAGGGCGGTCTTGGGAGAGATTTGTTCATGATCATAATACTCGCTGATGACAGCTGCCCGTTTAACAACGCTTTCCTTTTCTATGAAAACGCAATATCACTTCAGCAAAATAGCTTACACGATTGATTTTCCTTCAAAAGTCTCTGGGATGGTCATAAAAGCGACAACAATACGACTCGGTATTTCCCTTTCGTCAGGGGCACCCAACGTCAATTTTCGGGAAAATATCTGTTCGGAAGACGATTTGAGATCTAGAATTTTCGGAAGATTTGCTGTAAAATTTCTTGCTTGCCTGCCTCTCGTAGGATTTTCGAACATCTAAAAAAAGGTATAATTGTCCATTTTTAACCGATTTTTACCCTAAGAAGGTCACCTAGAATCTTCGGGAGCCATTTTTTCTGTCTGAAAATTTTCGAAAAGGTAAGTTTTGATCCTTATAATTTTCGGATCACTAGACTTTCAGCTAGGAAATCGGAACAGACGAAAAATTTTTAGGGATAAAAATATGCCTATATCTACCGTTTAAATACTAAAATACGTTTAACAATGCTATGTTTAAGTGGTTTTGAACTATATTCTCGTTGGGTGCCCCTGTTTCGTGAACGGCACTCCACAGCGGGGAACATTTTCCGGCGGCAGAGGACCAGTAGGCCTTTGGCATTACCTGATCTACTTTGGCTAAACACGAAAACAGTTCGCTTTTGAAATATTTTGTTAGTACGAGCTGAAAGAGCATATTAAAATAAGGTAACCTGTAAATTTCCAGCCGTGTATGTCAAAAGTAGCGATTGTAACGACCGTCAAGAAAAACAACTCTTGCCACCCAGTCACACTTAAGTGGTTTTCCATACGACTCCTTGTAAATTCTGGATTTTTTAAACTGTCGTTAACTTTCCCTTACGCATTTAAGGGCTCGAATTTGCCTGTTATAAATTTTAAAGGAATTTTGAGCTCCGTAATGCTTAAAGAAATATTTCAAGACAGTTTAAAAATTCCTAAATTTACAAGGATTTGTACGGAAAACCCTTCAGGCGTGAATGGGTGCCAAAAGTTGTTTTACTCATACAAATCCTTGTAATTTTCGGTGGCCGAGTTAGCGCGCCGAATAGGTCTATTTACAGGTTACCTAATTTTAATATGCTCTTTCGGCTCGCGCTAACAACATTTTCAAAGGCGAACTGTTGTCGTGTTTACCGAAAGTTGGTCATGTGATCAACTAATGCAGTAGGCCTGCGGGGATCACGATAATATTGCACAAAAGTTTTCCAACTGCGATGCAGCGATCACCTGAATCTTTACTGGTTTTGACGTCGCAAGTTCTTTGGCCTTGTCCATGTTTTTTTTTTTGTTTGTTTGTTTTTTTCCCAGGTCGCAATAATGTTTTATTCCCAGCAATCCTTGCGCGCGCTGACAGGTTCTCCTGTGTTGGCTGTCGTTGGACTTCGTGATATGGCAATTAACGACTTTTGATAGCAAAGTTTGTTTTATTTTTTTACTTTGTTCGTCGTTATGAATTGGCTGACATTAATGTCTCCGCAGAACTTTGTACCTGTTTTTTCGTACAGTCATGAAGTAACTAAAGCATAAGGAGGGTCCCCCGCAACGTGGCGTGGATCAACTTCACCACACCTTAAAAGGTGAACCGGTGAAGTTGATCCACGCCACGTTTTAATTTGCAAAACATATTTAACCATTACCCAAGGAAACTGTTGTTAGTGCACTCTTGATTACTCACTTATTTGTAAGGATATGTAAAAGACCAATAGGTAAGACGTTGACAAGTTCTAACTAAAGCAATCCAGTTCATTATTGAATAGTAACAAATGAAATACTGTACGAAGAAAGAAAAGGGTGTTTCTCCTTCTATTGCAGTCGTCAACTGAGGGTCAATTGTAGGCGAAAATGTCCGAACACTCAGCAGTGCCCCTGTGTCTCCCAAATAACTGTAAATGGGATGAACAGACCGGTGAATACAGCAAAGACGAGGATCAAGATAGGATTAAACTTAATGTAATCAACGCTGCTTTGGAACAGCTAAAAGCTATTAAAGGTTGGAGGAACGGAATAAAAATAATATATTTTTCTTTACTTTTTTTTTTCTGTAAAATTCACGTTTTCTTGATCATGGTCAGATGTAGCGGAGGCGGATCCCTTAAAGATTTTTTGTCTTCTTTTTTAAATGGAAAGGACACAAATATATTGAGTTCTGGGGTAACGCTTCCTTTTACCTTTTTCACTTTTTGGCAACTTTGGTATATAATAGCATCAAGAGAAAATAATCTCTCTTAATTGCATTAAAAACGTATTCACCAGAGGCGCCATCAAGACTCCTAATTCAAACCAGATGCACCTTCATCACCAATGGCAAATTCACCTGGGATGGACTGCATTTAGCCACCTTTTGTAACGATTAAGTTTGTTATGTTTTAGGTCCGGTGTGTGTGGTGTCGATTGCTGGACCGTGCAGGAAAGGCAAATCCTATATCTTGAGCAAGGTTTTTGATCAGGGTGAGGTATTTCCTCTCGGACATGAATTGGATCCCGAGACCATGGGAATCTGGATGTGGATTGTACCAGAAAAATTTCAGGTATATACTCTTGCAGCTTTATATGAATTTTCTTTCCCATACAGATCAGTTCCACGTTGTGTAAATAAATCGTATATATGTATGCTAATTCTGACAGAGAAAATCGAGTCTGCAGTGATGCTAAGGTCAGCTGCACAGTTTGAGTAATCTTACAGTTTTGGGCAATTCTGTACTTTCTTGATCTCTTCAGTACAGTGTTCATTAAATTTACAGCTACTGTAATGAGCACTGTATTGTTGAGGTCAGAGCTGGTGCATATTATGTGTATACATTAATGTATGTGCATATTTGATTTCAGGTTAAATTTTTTAACCAAGGTTCGATTCTCAATTTCCTTCGTCTTCTAGCCCCAATATTCTTGAATTACGGTTAGGAAACAAATGAAATTGAGAATCGACCTAGATTAAATCAAAATTAACCTAAAATCAAATTTGACCTGTGACACATACATGTGCAGTACATGACTGTGAATTGTTCACAGTTACATATAATAGGCTACTGTGAAGAAGCTTGTTCTTCAGCACTCTTTCAAGATAATCTGAGTGTATGGAATCTGTTAAAAAAAATTATGATATTGTAAATGATTTCAAATTAAATAGTGTTATCAAGAAAAACAATTTTGATCAGACATAGCTCAGGTGGGCAGCAAGAACTAAAACCTTCAATGATAAAATTTAATGTGACACTACATGTATTGGATGTAACACTAGCGATTGAATAAAGTTTATATTGTGGAACAATCAGTCCTTGCACTACTCCAGAGCCATGTGTTGACTCCAACCTCAGATTTTGAGACATTTCACTGCTTTGAGACCAGAGAGAAAAATATGAAGTTTCTCTCAGGTTGTTTGGGTTATCAGAAATTCTGATTCCACAACTATATTCTTAGGGATTCCTAAATATTGAAAACCTTCCTGTATTGTATTTTTGTTTGGGGAATCAGAAATTCTGAATCTTCTCCCGTTTTTTTTTTGTTTGCTTGTTTGTTTGTTTGTTTTTTTTTTGGGGGGGGGGGGGGGGGGTCAGAAATTCTGAATCTCAAGTGTTGTTGGGGGTCAGAAATTCTGAATCCTCTCCTCTGTTCTTGGGGGATCAGAAATTCTGAATCCTCTCCCGTATTGCTTGGAAGAATTTTATAATTCCTTGCAAACAGGGAGACGTTTCCTGTGAGTTTTAACACCAGTTTAAGGTTAAGAGTAAACTGCAAAAATCGTCTTTGAAATTAAGTGGCAAACATGAAACTCCGTGAAAGCTCCAGTTTTCACTTCTAGCCAATTTTACACTCATTTCCAAGGGGACTTCAAAACCTGCAACGTAAGGAAGACTTTTCTTCGAGACAGGTCTCTATTTTTAACGGAAAAGGTAGCCTTTTTTGAGGTGATTCTCAGTATTTGCTCTGACTTTTACCAAACTGGAACACCACGTTTTAGTTTGAAGGCGTTTGCTCCTGAATGTATTGAAGTATGCAATATTAGATAGCTGGGTTTCAATATCCTTCAACTGGAACAATTTGTTCTCATCGTGGTTGCAGGATGCCAGTGGCCAGGAATTCACAGTAGTGCTGTTGGACTCCGAAGGAATTGATGCAGTGTCGGGTGAAGGATCCGATGATCACTGTATATTTACGCTAACCATTTTACTGGCGTCAGTTTTGATTTACAACTCAGCTGGTGTTCCTACCAGGACTGATCTTGATGGACTAGAGTATCCATTATCATAATACTAATCTACTGTAACGAGAAGATCCTTTGAAAGGGAGAGGCTTACGATATTAAATTTCAGAAATTTCAACAACTAGTGTTTGAAAAAATAATAAGTAAAGAACAAGGTTTTATCGATAGATGATTCCAAGCAACATAATGTCACACTTTTAAAACAGATCGAGAGAAACCTTTTTAAAAGTGATCCACTGCTTTCATAGCTTGAACGTAATCCATTTTAAAGTTCTGTTAATTTTTGCTTGTCCGTTCAACCTTTTATTGCACGACAGTTTGAAGAATTTATGTTGCATCTACTTAAGGCACCCCAGTAACCACTCGGTAACTGCTGAAATTGCAGAAAATTAAAATTAGTAGGCTACTTGATATATCGAATCAGTAAAAACCCTCTATGTTTGGTCTTAACAACAAAAAAGCTATATATTAAAACTCTCTCAGCGGATTCAAATTCACTCTGGCAGTCAAGGAGGTGATGCACAACGAGGGGTGGGCACCATAGAAGACGCCAAACTTTTCCATAAGACGTTTCCTTTCTTCATTTGGCTGTTGAGAGATGTTGTCTTAGCGCTTCCTAAAGGTTGCCCGAATATCAAGGATTACTTTCTTACAAAAGTAAGTTCATCTGGAATATGACAATGCAATGCTAATATTATTATTATTATTATTATTATTATTATTATTATTATTATTATTTGTTTCTGCTGTGTATAAAAAGATTTTTTTCACAAAATTTGCGAATTAATCGTTACATAACTGCAACCGTTAACTTAGCCTGTTACTGGCGTTCAGATTGTTCAGATTGTGGGGACGAAGCAAAGAGATGTGAGCAGGAAAAACAGCAAGTGGGTGGGGTTAGGGGGTGAGTGCTACGGTTCCTGCCACTTCCCTCTCTCTATGAGACTCTTTCTCCTTATTTTTTTTTCCGGCTCTCTGGGTTCGCGCTGTACTCCGGCCGTTATCTGAACGCCTGGAGGAGGCTACCATAAACTTTGTAATCCATTCGTAAAAGTTATTTACTTTTTGGCGGTTGATAGTTATTGAATGGTTGCTTTATCATCATTAAGTACTCGATCATGGTAGTTTAATTGGGCATTACTGCCGGAAGAAGAATCTCTTTCGTCTTCCGACTGCTTAGTAATGCTGTACCCAGTCACAGTTAGTGATTTTGAAATTGTCATTTATTGAATCTGGTGAAGCACAAACTGCCCCAACAATTTTCTCATTCAATTTACAGGTATTCAAAACCTCAGCATCATCAAAGCCAGATAAGGCCAAAGACGTAGCAGAAAGCATTTTAAGCTACTTTCCTGGTTTCGATGCTTTCAAGCTGCCACCCCCATCCTCTGATCCTGAGGTTGTTCTTAATCTCAACCGGGACGAAGTCCAGCAAGACATAAACAAATCATTTGTTCGTGGAGTAGAGGAGTTCAAGGCCAATCTAAAGTCTAAGCTGGCTCCGAAGCTCAGTTTTAGCGAGGGGGAAATTGTGACAGGGGAAGGTATGTGACGGGGGGGGGGGGGGGGGGAGGTGTCTCTAAGGAAATCGTTCAGGTTCAGTTCGCCTGCCAGTATGACGTCACGTCTCGCGTCGGTGATTTTCAAAATGGCGAGCAAAGTGTTCATCTAAGAGACGGATAAAAATTTCGAATTTATCACGGAAATACTTTTCCGATGTCTTGCACCTGGAGATTTTTTGTCATAGAAAACCAGACGTCTTTGGTACTTTTTTGTAATGAAACGTCCAGTGGTGTAATGAATTTTAAAGATTTCTTTCTATCGTCGAGCAAATTTTACTGGCAATCATAGCGACCGGTCACACTTTTGAGGGTCAGTGCACAGCAATCCAGCAAGATTGAGGAATTTAGACACAGCAATAGGAGGTTCATCAAATGATGTATTATACTTTACATTGTGCGTATTTGCAGCTCTGCAGAGCTAGTGGAACCCCATATCAATCCTTTCAAAGTTCGCTTAGCTGGTAGCGTTGAAAGAAGAAGAAGCCAAATGACGGGTATTTGAAAGAGACTGTGAGCATTGAATCTTGTTGCTTTACCGAATTTTAATACTGTGCTGGAGATGTAACTGAATCCCGAACACCAATAAAAGGCTTCGTTTGATTATTGTTTTTGGGTCAACCCAGTGGAGATCGTAGGGTAATAATATTGTTAAATCGCCAGTGGTTGTTGGGTGTAAATTAGAAAAGCTTGTAGTGTACTAGTTTAGTCCCTTTTCTAAAATATAACTTGGGACTAAAGCTTAAAATATATATTGATCCAAGTGCATGACTGCAGCAGGGTCAGCAGTAAGAATAAAGAAAAACAGGCCAAAAAATGGGACTAAAAAACAAAGACTAAACAGAAAAAAAAAAAACAACAACAACAACAACAAACAAACAAAACAAAAAAACGATACAACAAAAAACAATAAACAGCGTCGCCGGGAGTCGCACCCGGGTCATCTGCAGGTGCAGGCAACTCCTTGACCACTGAATCACACTGCCAATAACACAAGTTTTGAAAATTAATGTGGTTATATCAAAATCATTTTTCTTTGCCACAGACCCTTTTCGAAGCTGGTGGAGCTATATTTATCATGAATTCAAATATACATTCGAAGAAAATTAGCTTAAGCGCGTATTTCAAAGCTATTTCGCATTATTTCCGGTTCAACGGGCCGATCGATGTATAGATAATCCATCAAACTAGCTTTACTGAATTTGGTGGTGAATTAGGAAATCAACAGAGGCCCACACTCGAAAGGATTGATATGAGGTTAGGCC
Source organism: Porites cylindrica (assembly GCA_964035525.1). Taxonomy (NCBI): domain Eukaryota; kingdom Metazoa; phylum Cnidaria; class Anthozoa; order Scleractinia; family Poritidae; genus Porites; species Porites cylindrica. Next base: position 50,153,318 of record OZ037776.1, on the reverse strand, counting down.
GGTTTAATTAGTGACAGAATAGATGAAATATAAATAAAGTGTGATTTGTGAATGGAACCTCCTATTCTGGACACTAGACCTCTCCTATTTTAGAGAAAAAAGGATTTAGGTTTTGATGAAATTGCTGGTCTCGTGAAAAAGATGGCGATCCAGCAACACGGCCCGCAAAAGAAATTAACAAAATTATACAATTAAGGACGCAAATATCAAAACGGTTTACGCAAACAGATTATATATAGCAACAACAAAACTCACACACTTGCAATCAAATTAGCGATAAAAAAAACTTGAGATTTACTAGACTGTTCAGTGTTCACAGACCCCTATTTTTCTCGAGAGATCGTCGGGCTCGAGCGCTTACCGGTACAGGCGGCCAACTTGGTTTCATGGTACCGAGGTACTGGAGTCGGGAAACCGTCCCTTGCCCACTTGGTAGATTTGACTCTCATCACCAGGCTACACTCGGAACATTTGAAACTAAGATGGCCGCGCGTAAAGACGATCTTACGGAAAAATAGGGGGCCGTGAACTGTCTAGAGATTTGCTAATCGTTCCATAAATCAGAATATATTAATGGTTGCATAGAACGTATCGCAAATTCTAAGTAAAACTATGGCGTATTCTTATTAACAGAGGAGGCCTAAAGTCACCAGAAGGCGCAATTTTTTTACTCATACCATTTTTATTAAAGCTCTTGCAACCATGGTTACCAGTTACGTGACGGCATTGAACACCCCTGGAATGGTACCAAATATCCAAAAGGCCTGGGACGTGTTCGTTACTGCAAAGTGTACCCAAGCCAAATCGGAGTCCATTACAGTATACGATGAAACGATGGAGTCAGAAATGTCTGGTAGGATGCCGTGTGAAAGGGACGTGATTCGACAGGCCCAAATGGTGGCACTCGACAAAGCACTTAAGCTGTTTGAAGAAAAAACATACGGAATATCGACAGGGAATATGGAGAAATATCTCCATGAATTGACGGTAAGGAGTTGAAAGACCTGCCGACTGATAAGTATTTGATCGTCATGTCCAAAGGGATACTCTGCAGTTCCCGATTTAACATTCATTTTTCATCTCAATTCGGAAGCTCACGAGAGTCTTTTGACTGTCAAAAATTAAGCCTGTGTTTCAAATTTTCAAATGTTGCATTTACGGAGGGAAACAAATTCGGGAAAAAAGCTCTTTAAAAAGTCCTCAGCACGGTTTTGGACCAACAACAAGTTGCACTGTCTTAATTAAGGGTTCGTCTAAGAATCGAGCCCGTACCATTACCAAAGAGATGTTAGGTCAGAGCACAAGGCGAGCTGCCTAGACCACCAACCACTGATCGCGAAATCTCTTCTCCCCACCCACCCCCTTATCACCGCGTGCATTTCTTTCAATCTTTTTACAGCTGTAGGTCGCAAGGCGAGCAACAAATATGGTTGCAATGTCTGACTTTAATTATTTACTAATAATAACGGATTAGAAATAAGAAAACATCGGTTAAATTCAGATGCGCAAGTCAATGAAACAACTCTGGAAATGAAGCTTTATGCAATATGTCAACAACGTACTTCTTGGTATGTTTTAATTGTAACTTATTTTTCCGAAAATCTAAAATTATAATAACAACTAATCACAGGATTACATGGAGAACGGTTTGAACAACTGGCAAAAGGAAAATGCTCGTCTAACCAAGGAAAGCTGCAATCAGCTGTTGGTTGGATTAAAGCGCCAGCACCTGGACCCAGTCTTGACACAGCTTAGAGGAAAAGATGGTGCTAAAGTTTCTTTCGCTGAAATTATGGCCTGTTACTCGGCTATTGAGCAAGGATTTAAGCTGGAAGCTAAAGGAGCTGAGGATGTCTGTGCACAGGTTTTCTTCGAATTCCACCCCGTGAGTATCATATGAATAGGGTGTCACCTCTGGCAGAATACAACTTTCAATACTTAAAAACAATAACAAAAATAATAATAATAATCATGTTTTTTTTTTTTAATAAGACCAATTGTATCCTATGTCCCAATTTCTTATTTATTGTGTATCACAAAAAAGAGACATGTAGCGCTCAGCATTTACTTAAGGGCGTGCACATTGTTAAGCTGCCTTAATCACAATTCACCTCAATCATCATTTGAAGTCAGATGCGTAGTAACATACACCGATCATTTTTTCGAGTATGTCCTCTTCTCAAAGACTATTCTCAAATTCTCTTGCTCTGAGATAAGGAAGGGAGAAGTATGGGAGAGAAAAAATTGCTAGTCCTTTGAGTTTCTTTGTTAATTGTTTTGTTTGTTTTCGGAATCTCTAAAATAAATTAGGAACTTCAGGCTGAGATGGAAAACCACATGGAGCATTTGCAGCAGCTCAAAGATTTTGATGAAAACTTGGCGTACGAAAAGGAGGCCCGTGCACATGAAATGCAGGAAAAGAAAAGACTCGAGGTATAGAAGGCGCCTACAAAGACGATTGATATTAATGATAATGCTGATGATTTTGATAATGGCAATGATGAAAATGATGATGATGATGACGATAATGATGATCATGAAGATGATAATGGTGATGGTGATAATGATGATGATGATGATGATGTTAATGATGATAATGATAATGATGATGATGATGATGATGATGATGGTACATACTTTATTATAATCCATCCCCAAAAGCTTTATCCCCTCATGCCACCCCTTATCAGGTCTTTTCAGATGTACATACAAACATATAACATAGTAATGTGTTGGTGGTAAAAGCGATGATTACGATGACGACATAGTATATAATTTGATGTTCTATTAGTTCTAGTCATAAGGTTATTAATTTTCCCATCGTTTTTCATTCAGGAGGAAAGAGCTCGACTGGCGGAGGAACAAGCAATGAAAGAAAGGGAGGTTAGTTAAAGGCAGATTCCTTGTCGGTCAACATAGCGTCAGGGATGCGGAGATTTTATTCATAGGACATGTAACTATTTTAAACAGTTATTGGATGAGGTTCTTGTGATATCCAGAATAAACAAGGTTGCGGTAAATGATATCAGCCGAGCCTTATTTTGGATATCACAAAACTGAATATTAATTATTGTTTTATTATACATTGTTTGGAAGAAAATAACGACAGACACACCGTCGCAAGGATATTGATATTAGAAATCATGCATTGCGCGCGCAACCTACAGATTAGTCAGTTAACTGCCAGCAGATCTGTAAATAACTAATCTGTAGGTTGCGCTTATTTCCAGAATTAGCTCTCGGCTCTTAGTCAATTAGAAGACAGATAGTGAGTACAGCGTGTAATAATGTCAGTTATTGTCACTTTTTACGTTCCCTTGAGTGAAATTTCTATTGGGGGGAGGGGTGGCTGGGCCAATTAACCCAGCTCATGACAGGATCAGCCCCCAAATTATGGTTCAGACGGTTCAGCCTTTTTTATGTCTTTCAATACAAAGCTCTTGGATAATTTCGCAATAGAAAATGTCTAATAATATTAACCCTCGGACGTACACGCAAACTAATACCCCCCAACGTGGTACAAGGGGGGAGGGGGTGGATTTAACCCCTCCCAGGAATTTTTGATATGTGGAAAGCCTTTTATCTGCTTAACAAGATGAGGTATATTTTATGGATGGTGGCGCTGCTGGAGGCCTGTGACGTCACCAACAATGCTCGCCATTTTGGCCACCATCTTGGATTTCACCAAGAATTAGAAATCAGGTTAAAACCGTGAGAAATAGTAATTTTTTGTGCTTCACATGAAAAATGACACATAAATAAGCACCTTGCATGATTTTAGCCAAAAGATTTACTTTAAGTGTTGAAAGAACTTAAAAAAAAAAACATGTATTTTCACCCAAAAATGGCTTGACCACCTGCTACTTATGACGTCATATCTCGTAACCATAGCAACTGAGCATTACTAAACTTGTCTCAAAATTTTCGCAACGGATGAACGAGCAGCTACCTCGTCAGGTGCTGATGTTTTATACTCTAGGATAAAACTCAGTGAAACCTTATGGGGGGGAGTGGTATCCACCCCCCCCCCCCCCACCTTGCCCCTTGTTAGAGGGTTAACAATGTGAATTTATTTAGAATTTCAACCAAACAAGGAAACACGAGAAAAATGTTATAAGTAATATTGTATCAGTTTTTTTAATTGTTTTTTTTTTCTTTGATGTTGTTATAATTGTTGTCTTTTTGTTGCTGTTCTAGGTTTTTTGTTATTTCATTTTTTTTTTAAACTTTTGCTTCAAGAACTGTCACAAAATTCAACATTACGCTCACCATCCGACTTATACCATTACAAACTCTTGTGACCTCAGAAACCTATTGGTAGCCTACCAAAAAAGAGCCTAATATTAGCTTGAAAGCCTGTCACGCTTAATTTTTATTGATTTTATTATTACTATTATTATTATTATTAATTTTTTATTATATTTTTTGTTTATTGTGTGTTTGTTTGTTTGTTTTTTTGCCCTTTACCATTTCTTAAAATTGCTTTTTTAGCTTGAGACACTGAAAGCTAAGCAGGAGGAAGAGAAACGCCGTCTTGAAGAACAGTTAAGATCTGGCATGGAAGCACAAAGAAGACAGATGGATAACATGATTAGAGCAAACATGGAGGAGCTGCAGAGAGAAAGAGAAAGTGTTATGGCACAGAACAAAACTCTGCAGCAGTCGATCGAGGGAATGCAGAGATCATTAAACGAAAGGAATGGCGAGATTACAAATCTCCAACGCCAGATACAGGAGATTGCTAACCGGCCACCACCCCAACCACCAAAAAAGAAACGGCGCTGTGTTATTATGTAAGGAAAGCATTTTCGCAGTCATCTGAGCGTCAACGCTGTAAAATATCGTAGAAAAAAAATTATAATCAGTACAGTTGACTTTCAGAAATCCGCCAATGCGTGATTACTGTGGATATATGTAACTTACCCTACCTATTGAGATTTAAAACCGGAAGTTGCGGGGTTGTTGTAGAAATTTAGCATTTGCGCAACTTCGATTCAAACGTCAGTGGTGTAGTCAAATTAAATGCATGAAAGACATTCTTTGAAAATTTATTGGCTTGTTCCACTGTCCTTTTTCCTTTTCACCTTTTCCATTTCAAACTACAGTGAAACTGGACACCTTCGGGACCTTCCCAAGTGTCCGCTTAATAGAGACCAGGTTGTAAAAATTGCGCAATGTTTGTTAACGATCAACATTCAAGGTTTACTCTGTACTGTGGTAAAGTTGAAAGTTGTTAAAGAAGCTATCCAGAGTTCAAGTTCATTACCTTTCATCACCAACAATAATTTGTTCATATCTGGATTTTTTAAACCGGGTTAGCAAAAATATCAACTCATTCTACTACTTTGCAATTTAAAACAATAAAACTCGTTCAAAGGCCGATTCCCAGGAGGGGGGGGGGGGGGGGGGGGGGGAACTCCGCATATTAAAGGGGTGCGGATGCTCGTCTTAAATTTTGAATTAAACCCCTAAAGGAGACAGATTTGAGCGTAGCCCAAGCTTTTTTTTACCCCTAAAAGAGACCAAAAAATATACATATCAAATATATATTTTTATATTTTTTCGCGTGTAACCCTAAACGAGACCTTCACGGCTAAATATGATGGCGTTTTGCCCAGAACACCCTAAGTGAGACCAAAATCCGAAATTCACACCCCTAAGCGAGACGACTAGCATCCCCATCCCTTTCATATGCCGAGTCCCCCCCCCCCCCCCCCGGGGGGGCCGATTAAAAGCTTTTATCTGACGCCGGGCGGTAAGTTGATGGTCCCAAGAAGCATTCCAACAAGTCCAAATTTAAAAGGACACAAATTTTACAAAACTTATTCTGTAATCTGACTTCGAGAAGTTTCAAACCGGTGTCATTCAAGTCTAGTATAGAAATTTTTAAGTTGAGTGAACTGCAGCGAATGAGCGTCTGGTTAAGGCTTACATAACAGCTTAAATAGTTAGCAAAGCATTACTTTTTTCGCGGTGCGATAAACAACAGGATCATTTGCAGGGAATAGACAACAAACTGAATGACATACACACAGAGCACAAACTATCACCTTAGAACCAATTTTCCTGGGTCTAGAGTTGCTTTTTCAAGGTACAATCAGCTAAGCTAAACACCGACGAAACAATATTAATGGCTGGTACAGAGTATTTTGGCGAAACCGCAGTTCAACCACGCGATCACATACCTGTCAACACCATTCGGAAATCCGACAATCACACACTTCCGCGGCACTGATAGGACTACCCACAACCACGTATAACATAAGTTAAATATCATCTAGCGATTGCTTCTCCGAATGGGGCACCGTTCCATCAGACGTGCCCCAGGGCACAAAACTTGGCCCTTGGCTTTTCATTTTGATGATCAATGATCTCCACCCTTCGGGATCTGACGTATGGAAATACGTGGATGACACCACGCTTGCTGAGGTGGTTCCAAGAGGAGGTCAAAGTATAATGCAAGTCGCTGTTAACGCTGTTGAGCAGTGGTCTACAATCAACAAGCTCCAGCTGAATGCGGATAAATGCAAGGAACTCGTTATTGACTTTAAGAAGGTTAAACATCATTTTGACGCAGTTACCGTGAATTCTCAAGAACTCGAACGCGTAGATAGTATTAAATTGCTAGGAGTACCATAACCAACACGCTCCAATGGAATTGTCACGTCTTAGATGTAATCCAAAAGGCCAACAAGAGAATATACTTTCTTATATTACTTAAGCGCGCAAATGTTCCAGCACACGATATCATTTGTTTCTATCTTACTTGTATAAGGCCAGTTCTAGAATATTGTGCCCCCCCCCCCCCCCCCCTGTACCATCACGCACTGCCTGACTACTTAAGTAAGGATATTGAACGCATTCAAAAACGTGCACTATCAATTATTTCGCCAGGCCTTTCTTACGATGACAGCCTGTCAATGTTCAACATGGCATCTTTAGAGGACAGAGGCATGGATCAATGTGAAAAACTATTTGATTCTATTGTATCTAATCCAGATCATAAGTTGCATCATTTTCTCCCTCCCATGCAAGAACTATTGTCATTATAACCTCAGAAGACAACGCCACTTTGCAAATCCAGTCATGCGTACGAAGCGTTTTTCTAGCACATTTCTGCCATCTATGTGCAGGCGTTAGCAGTTTTTTTGTATAAAGTTTAATTCATCTACAGTGTAATTTTTATAAATTAGAATTCTAAAGTATAATTTTGTAGATTTTTTAGTACATTTTCATATTTTAAGTTTTGTATCAATTGTATTTGTAAATTCATGCAATTCAGCCTTGGTGGGCTGCCACGTGATTTGAATTAAAGCTATCTATCTATCTATCTATCTATCTATCTATCTATCTATCTATCTATCTATCTATCTATCTATCTATCTATCTATCCTAAAGGGTATGGTGTTTGGGCCTTTTTGGTTTGAAAACACTTCGCTCATTTTGATTTGGATCCGACGGAACTACGGGAGTGCACATATGAACGTATGAACGTATTTGTCGTTTGAATTTAAAAAAATAAGAACGAAATAGATATATGCGAATTCGAAATGCATTTGAAGAATTTTTTGTTTGCCTGTTCCAGGCTCCGAGATAGTTAGGTCGTCCGCTAAATTGAGAGACGGGGAGTTTTCCCTCACTATCTGAGAGCCTGGAAGAACCTAGTAGGCCAGGTCTGAAAGTAGGTGTGGATTTTACAGATCTGGTCTGAAAACGGGTGTGGAAAATGACATTTTTTGGTCTGAAATATGGTCAGGATTTGGAGAACCAGGCGGCTCCCACCAAGAATTCCCAGGAGGACCCTCCTCCGGGGGTCAGTAGCAGGATGTAAATCATGTCATCATAATCATATCATCGCTTAGAATATAACGTTAGATGATCATTTCGGTTATTATTCACGTATAGGTGAGTAGTCCCTCCCACCTAAAAACTAGGCTTTTTTACATCGCGAAAAGCCCCTATATTGACCTTCTCGTCTGAGTTCTTCATCTCCTCATATTTCCATTGCTTTATTCGAAACGGAATAGTGGCATCTATAAGAATTTTACTCTGACTAACACCAATACTATCTTTTTTATTCGGTGCTTCTTATTGGTTTAAAACTATAAGTGAATTCTCTTCTAACTCCTTCTTTTATATATAAAATTAAAAGTTTCAGTTGCCTTGAGTAGCGGCATACCCTTCCTTGTCCGTGCAGTATGCTTTCGTTTTCCGCATGACGCTGACGTTGGGGAGAATAGACTGCATGACTCATGAAGGAAAGGCAAGGAGCTGGGACTAGACTACTTCTTCATGCTAGTCCGCTTTCCGTTTCTCTCAGTTTTACCTTTCTAAAGCTGTTTTTGTGTACATAACCTGTAGGCCGCGTTTTATACCTAGTCCGTGATTTACGCTCAATCCGGAGTCCTCATTTTATACCTAGTCCGTGTTTTAGACCCAGTCCACAGTCCGCAGTCCGTGGTTTATACGGTCAGCACTCGTTAACATCCGTCGAAAGGCCCTCTTATCTTCGGTCGGATTTCGTAAACGTATGACGTCACGCTCGCCTCGTGGTTCCCCCTGTGACTCATGTAAGCTTCGCTTCGATCGTCCACTCTGATTTGTCTGATGATCTGATGTTTGTTTCGAGGTCTTCTCTTGCTTTTTCGATGATCCCTCGATTGATTCAACCAAGAAGATGTCACTGCATCTGTTTGGGAAGGATGTTTTAATGTTTTGCCTCGATTAAGCCTCTTAGCGCATCAATAAGGTCCTTTCAGCGGATGTTACTGAGTAACATCCCTTGAATGGCCCCGGATCGAATGGCATTCATGACGAAATTACACGAACAAGCAAATAAAACTCAAATGAACCGCTGCCCCATTTAACAACTTTTTTAAATATTGGCGGGAATATAAAAAATAGAAAATCATCCCAGAATATCTGTCTCTGTCGAATAATAATGAATGCTTGCAGCAACAGCTGTACCCTACATTGATTTACATGATACAAAAAAATTAGATAAATATATAGAGAAAGTACAGACTGTCCATAATAACTACTGAGGGCTAAAAAGATAGGGCAGCCTCACTTAGGTTATTAATAAATGATTATATTAAAGGGTCAGGTACCGCACACCACACACAGCTGCACAAAACATTCACACAAAAAAAAAAAACGAGTAGAAAAAGAAACTCAAGACAGCAAAAGAAAGCTAAGTATACCAGTGTTAAACAACGGAAAGCCATAATTTTATATTCTGTTGCATCCGCTGAAGAAGCACAAAGCTAATTGAACTGAAGATTTTGAGACTTAAAATACTGTAAAATTTTCCCTCTATAAGGACTACAAGGCAAGCAAGGGCTTTAGAGGCACAGGTGAGTAGTAGCTATATTATTATACAGTGGGGGGGCGGGGGGGGGGGGGCACCCGGTCATCCAGTCCCTGAGCTAAGGGGGCCCGGTCTCCAAAAAAATTTTTTTGGCCTCAGTTTGGTGTAAAAATAAGAGGGGGGCCCGGGCCTCCCAGGCTCCTCCCCTAAATCTGCTGTGGACCATAGCCCTACTCCAATTTCCCAAAATGTCATTGCTTAGTTTGTTGGCACAAGCAAACCTTTTTGAGATCTTTTGAGATCTTAACAGTGTCCATGGAATCCGCAATCGACCGTTGGCCGGGTATGCACAAGTAGGCAGTTGTTCAAACAAAGGCTAAAACAATCCTGCTTCATGTTGCTTTTTGAATTGTCAGAGGGTAGAAAACGTGCGCCCTGGACGCTACAACTGGTGTTCAATAAAATCTTAACATTTCCACTTGACCAATTTGGGGTTGAGAAACATGGCTGTGGTGGTGGTAGGAAAGGGGGGTGGGGGCAAGCCCCCCCCCCCCCCCCCTTCCCCTGCTATTTACATTAAAGGCAATTCCCTTCCAACCAAACAGCTATGACTGTGGCTGAGTTTGTCTGCATGGTAAGCATGTTTTGCATAGTATTGCCACAATTTGTAATAGCAATGACTGTATAATATTTTAAAGTGAAACCTCTATTAAGCGGACCCCCAATTAAGTGGACAGCCTGTCCTAAGTAGACACTAAGCCGGGTCCCGAAACGGAGGTCTGATATTTCCTTTTACAACAAACCCCTATTCAGCGGACACCTCTAATTTCTATTGTTAAAAACCTCTATTAAGCAGACACCGGACTGAATTAGCAATAGTAGCGTTGGATTACATCCTTGAAATACGTACTGAAGTCAGTTAATGTTTTTGCATTTACAAACAAATTAAAGTTGGTAATGAAAGGTAATGAACTTGAACTCTTGATAGCTTTTTTAACAACATGCAACTTTTTCACAGTACAGAGTAACTGTTAAATGTTGATCGTTAACAAACATTGTGCAATTTTTAAAACCTCTATTAAGCGGACACCCTCTATTAAGCAGACACTTGGGAAGGTCCCAAAGGTGCCCACTTAATACAAGTTTCACTGTAATTGATACAATAATAATGTAATAGTAATGATTATAATGATTATAATTTACATTGTTAGACAAAGAAATATTTTTAAACTTTCAGTATTCTGAACATCACTGATGTTCTTAAACTACGGTTGTAAATGGTAACATTATGTATGACATTTAGTTTGCACAGAACTTGAGCAGGGGAAAAAATCCCAATTTCCATCAGATACCGTACAGAACCTCTGTTAACTGACACCTCCTTTAAGCTTACATGCACCTCTTACTAACAGACACTAATCTGGGTTCACAGCAATTAATTTCTACGTTCAAATCTGCATTAATCCAAACTATTGTAATAATATTAAAGCTATAGCAAATACTCCTCTCTCTATGGCAGTGGCGGATCTAGGGGAGGTGCCCACCCCCCTTACTTTTAGACCAAACTGAGGCCCGAAGGGCCGACAAAATTCTTTTTGGAGACCCCCTCCCCCCTTATCCCAGGGTTTGGATGATCGGGCCCCCCCTTATCTGAAGGTCTGGATCCGGCACTGTTTGGGGAACTTCGGTTGAACAGATGCCTTTCACAAGCAGCATAATTCCGCAGTAATTTGGTCAACACTTTGATACTAAATAAGAAAACAAGTTAACATATAGAGGGAGAAAAGAGGATCGCGAGTGCACCAAAAATCGACCCACCGGTCAAATCACACAGCCAATAATGCACAAGAAAACTGAAGGAAAGTTTAATGATGATCAAAAAAGGAAAAACAATCTTACTGTTGAATAATTACTTTTCCACATTTGTTTTTGCTTCATGAAATGAAATAGCATCTGCTCTACTTGATCAAATGACAGAGCATTCTCTATTTTTCAAGAATGACATGCCTTTACTGTAAAAGAAGTTGAAGGAACAATTACAGCAGAAGAGGCTTTAAGGTACACTTATAACCTAATATTCAAGCAAGAACTCAAAGAAATCAGGGAGTGGGGATTATTTACAGAGAGGGAAGGGCTAATGCAGATGGGAAGATACCATTTCCAAATTCTTTGGACCCTCAGCTCCCCTTTCAGTTTTTACAGGACATATTTTCGGGGTGCAAAGAAAATCATTTTTACAGCTTGCCTTTCCGGCAAGCTGAAGAGTTTCCTAGCCCAGACGTCATTTCAAATAGCCCCAAACCTTTTTGACGAGCAGAATTGATTTCACAGTTCTTCTGTTATCCAAATTCCCCAAAAAACATCACTTCCCCATCGGGCAAGTTACAAACAGAATTCACTTGCCCAATAGCAAAATCCACTAGCCCTGGGCTATAGGACACTACTTTCTTTGCACGCTGTATTTTTGACAAAACAATTAGAAGCCAAGTCAAAACTCTGAGGGGTTGCTTGAGTTGAATTAAAAATATTGATTTTACCATTCATTCATTGATGTACTGTTAAAGAAACATATTAAAAAAATCTTGAACAAACCCATTGACCTGATAGGCAACCTTTCCCAAGAAATAACTTGCAGATATCATGTAGATGAAGACTTCATAGTATCAATGGCTTCGAACCAAAACGCACAGTTTAAGCACATTTTCATTTGCAACCTTAATTACAAAGCATAAAATAAGTAAGCCTAAATAAATAAATAAATAAATAAATATATCCGACAGAATTTATGTAAACATGGCATCAGTGAGTGTCTACAGGTCCTATGCTAAGTATGTCCTTGGTTCCATGACTTTGATTCTCCCCACCCAGGACAATGGATGACTGTCTGTGCCTCCCACTGAGCTCTGCAATTATCAACAACAACAACAAAACTTTATTAATAAACAAATATACTTACAGAAGTATTGCCTGCAGCTAGCAAGGATATTCAAGGCGGGACAATGCGTGCAAAATATAAAAAAAGAGACTAAGGCTATTAACATTATCATTCTCAGCAATGGCCTGATTCAGATCAGTGGCTAGGGCAAATTAAGAACAAGGTACTTGCCAGTCAAAGCCTCTAGTGTACACCGCTACTTACTGAAGGGGTTGTGTCAAAATAGCTCTCTCCGCACCCCACTAATTTTGGCCCCCTGGGCTGATCCACCCACCCACTGTTAGGGCAGCCCCTGGGCTATCCAGCTAAACTGACCAAGAAGGCAAGCCCCCTAACTTTTTGGACACTGGACTGGCCCCTGTTGCCGGGCTGTGCCCAGTGCCAGGTGAAAACCTAGTGACCAGTCATTTTAACCAAATCAGACAGAAATATTATTAAATAATATTATTATTACCGCCTCATATTTTGCACATTCTCTTGACATTATATGGTAAAATGACATAATAGTGGGATAATAAATAACAATATTTATCCTTCTCCTTAAGTGTGAAATATAAGTGTGGCGATTTTTACCCAGTACATGTATTCAATAAGCAGGGAAAGTGATAATGTATAATTGTCACCTACATACACAGCCTGGTGATCTGGGGCCATTCAAAGGATGTTATTTCTGGTAACATCCACTGAAAGGTCCTTTTCCCCGCGGAGTAAGAAGAGGCTTGAAATATCAAAACATCCTGTAAACGGAGGCAGTGGCATCTTCTTGTTTGAAATGATTGGAATCAATCGAGGAATGAACGAAAAAGTGGGACAAAATCTCTCACCAAAAATCAAACAAGTCCGATATAGATGATCGAAGTGCAGATGAGTCACAGTCATATTAACCTTCGAGGCGAGCGTGACGTCATACGTTTACGGAATCCGACCGAAGATAAGAGGGCCTTTCGACGGATGTTAACGAGTGCTGACCGGTTTTTTCTGACCGGTCATGAGGAGCCGCATAAAGTCCCTTTACTAATTACGCTGAGTGACGGTTGCTATGCTCAATTTCCTGTTATAATTTTACCTCCGATCTCGTGCAGGCTAGCAGGGGTCAGACTGGCTGTCATCGATAGGGATTTTCACAGAGGCGATGAAACAATCCTAAATTTCGCAACTGTCTGGTAATATGGTTAAAACAGTATTAGCCGGGGTAAATATAGTCGAGCGCGGTCTATTCAACTATTCTCCGGATCGGATCATCCCAATCAAGCCATCATTGTATGGAGTATATGTGAATTCTTTTTTAGGGTATCCCGGTCGAGAATTTCTGTGTTGATTCAAACTCATTTCCCTTAGAAGCTTGTTGGTATTTGAAAGAAAATTTTAACAGATCGAACAGGTTAGCAGAGTTCCAAACTGAGATGGCCAGCCTTCCTTCGTCACATTGGTTCACTTTCAGAAGCGAGGCCATTTCAGCCTTAAATCAGTAGGTTTACCTTGCGACACATTAATTCTTTTTTTTTTTTTTTGACTTGCTTAATCGTAAGACACCTTGAAGGTAAGGACAATGTTCGATTTTTTTTCCTTTAATTTATTTATTTCTGCCTCGAATATATCCGCGCCAAAACCTCCTAAATGCCCGCCAAATTTAATGTGGCGCGCTCGGGAGTGATCGTACAGTGTTTAGGAAGAAACGGGCCCAGCACAACTTCCACTGGAGGCAATTTTGTGTTACTGCAAGAAGTACCCTTATAAAGAAGACGAAAAGCTTTTTTATTATTAATTTCGTGCTACATTTTCTGGATAAACAATGGAATGTGTTGAAAATTGTAGACATCCGTGTTTCATAATACACGTACACACTTAGCGGCCAAATTGCTACATATTTTATCTTTTTACCGCTGTTTTGCTTGTTGCCGAAGTTTAAATGCTACATCATGATCCAGTGCGATTTATTGTTGTCGTTACATGCTCAGATCTTTAATTTGTTTGAATTAATGAGAAAATTATCTTGTAGTCTGTAATTATGCGTAGTATTGCATTGTTGAATGCGTTCACTGCCCATGAAAACAATCGTTTTCCTAGTAGTATATCGGATAGGCCAACTGACTCCCACTGGTGGCAAATTGTGCTACAAAACCATAAATAAGGGATATTCGAAGTACAAACCTCACAAAAGCTTTTGATTTTGATCAACAACGAAATGAGTGACTAAAACGCGTTAAAAATAACACATGCTCGTGTTACAGAGAGGGGGTTGAGTGTTGCTCGTTATTTGTAAGTCTCTGAATCTTAGCAGCTTTCTTTTTCTTTTCTATAATTTTTACCGGGGAATCGAAATGAATTCTAGTTGATTGGTTGCGTCCATCGCGGTTCCCCCCTATTTGTTTTTCAAAAAAAAAAAACACCATTGCAAGAACCTGTACGGTCTCTATTATTTTTCATTAACAGCCAGAGAGCTTAAATTCACCGAAACTAAAACAGATTCATAAAATGTACATGGTTCAGGGTATTCTGTACGTGCCTTTTATGTTGGGTGTGTCGCCTGATTAAAAGCGAGCGATCGGGTGAGTCGCCTTCGCTTAGTGCAAGAAGACTTTGTAAAACGTGTATATTTAATGAATCTTTCTGTAAAGAACGAGGCGGCCTAGAAAGCTTGAAAAATAGTTTTTGAAACGTCTTGCCAAATATGTTTTTATTTTGTTTGGGGATTGCTAAAATTGCGTTTCAACTAGACGCTGTAAAATTCGCAATTGAACTTATTCTTCGGATTCAAAACAATGACCAAAGTTCCGTCTGCACGTGCTCTTTTGGGTGAGTCGCCTGAAAAAGCAAGCGATCGGGTGTGTCGCCTTCGCTTAGTGCAAGGGAACTTGGTTTTTATTGGTTATGGCTCGCAAGTCCGTTTTTAACGAAATAAATGGTTTCAGTCATAATTAATGAACATCATATAGGTGACCTTACAAGTTTGTATTATAAGAAAAATATAAGTGCCTTTTTACGCCGCGAACAGGATGAAATAGAAAACTTCACCGGCCTTTTCTCAAAAAAAGGGAATAGTCCCGCTTTAAATTCTGCTCCCCAGAAAAAGCTACAATGAAAATTATTTAAATTTATAGTTTAAATTCAATCAAATTTATTTAAATCGCTGCACTTCGTTCATTTGTGGTAAATAAATGCATATTGATTCTGAGGTATCCCCGGTTAGATAATTTGTGCAAAACTCCTCTACACCGCCACAAGTTTTCCGAGTGGTGCGCTGTTTCGGAGTGATTTTTATTTCACCAGGTTCTTTTCTTTAGTTGTGTTCGTCTCATCAGCTCAGCTTTATTATTTCTGTAGTGTCTGCTAAAATGATCCATTGAAAGATATGTCGAATAAAGCTTCAGTAGGAGGTCACGAAAGGAGATTCGCATTTCACCTCAAGTATGGTTTCAAGCTGTCAACGGTCTATGCTTGGCTGAATTTAAACAATGGCTTCCTGGTCAGATGGGGGACAAATTTTCCCCCATATTTCGGTCGCTAAGGCTTGCGGCTCGCCATGGTAGTTCGGAGGTCTTGTGACGGGCGCTTAAATGGAGTATTGAACGTGGTCGCCCGCTGATCTTAAGGCCTTAGGACTGTTGGAGCGAGAAAATGGCGACCCTATTAAATATATTGAAGTTCTAGACCACTGTTCAGATGCTCCGGAAACAATGGGGACATTTTTACTTCCCAAGTAAGCCAGTGATTATGTACAGCTCGTCAATAATCAAGGAATTATATAATCAATCTTTATCGTAGGCCGACTGGTATCGATGAAGCAAACACTATATTCTCTCAGTAGCCACTTTAGTACAAGAGATGGCCACTCGTTGTGAACACAATATTTAAAAGTGATGTTAAAAGAGATGCTTAACATTGTTCATTTGCTCGAATGAACTTCAGTATTACAAGGATACTGTACAATCATAACATTTTGGTTTTTGAAGCTATAACTGATATATGAAAATCATGTATGTGAACTGCGGAGTGAAGAGTTATGTGAATAAAGATCATCGCAGTTATATACGCAACTTTTGTAGTTGCGAAAAGAAAGCCTAAAAAAAAAAATCTGGCTTGCACGGAATTCGAACCCTTGACCATTGCGATACCGGTACAGCGCTCTACCAATTAAGCTAACAAGCCAACTGGGAGCAGGTCGCTGAATTGGTTGAATTGGTTGAACCAATTCAACGACCTGCTGCCAGTTGGCTTTGTTAGTTTAATTGGTAGAGCGCTGCAACGGTATCGCAGAGGTCTAGGGTTCGAATCCCGTACAAGCCTGAATTGTTTTCAGGCTTTCTTTTCGGAACTGCAAAAGTTGCGCATATAACTGTGATGATCTTCATCCATTTAATTTTGGTTTTTAGGAACAGCGTCTTTTTTCCTAGTTTAACGATCCAAAGTTTTTTCCCTTTTACGGTTGCTCGACACCAATGGCAATTTATAAAGTGAACACAAGCTCAATACAGAGTTTGAAGAATAGACTACTGTTGGACGGAAGTAGTCCTTTCGTGACTTGGTCGCTCGATCGGCCGTTTGGCGATCCGTTTCGCTCGGTGGCTTAGCGGCTGCGCTCAGTTTACAGCTTTTGTGCTGTGAAGACTGTGAACTTGTGGCATGTTTAATCATTCCATTGTGTTTGCATTGTGTTGTGCCTTAAGGGCTAAAAAAAAGAATCTACGCGAATGTCGAAATATCTATAGTTAGTATTGAAGAGCGGGACAACAAGCTGCCCTATGACATGATTTCGCATTCAAAATTAATTACTTGCGAAGATTTGTTTCCTGATGCCTATCCGACTCCTTATATTCCAATTTTAAATTTTTTTTTGTGGTGTAAACAAATGTCATAAATGTCATATTTGCTGCTTAAATATTGAATGAATAATAGACAATGGTTTCAACAAATTCTAATTCCGTCTATTTCGCTTCAATGCGAATAGGTGTTTTTCATGCAATCTCTGGAGACACAAACAACAGTGGTGAAATGAACAAATGCTGGTGGACAAACAAAGCGAGCTAATGAGCGATGTTTGGTGTACCGTCCACCAGCATGGCGGCGATAACGTAACGTGAAAACCACCTATAATTTTTTCAGTGTTTGATAATTACGCATTTTGTAGAAAATATCGCGTACAGTACCCTCAGTGATTCTGTGTGGAAAGCAAAGTTTGAAGTGTAATGAACTGTTGTATTTCTCTTCGAGAACGTTGTGGACGGTCGTCACACTCCTGTGGGTCTTTCTTGCTTATGCGTGTAATATGAGCTCAGTGTCACGCAATCAAGAGTAAAAATCGAAATTCAATAAATAAAGTCAATAAAGTCAATTTTTTCCCAAGCTAGTTCTTACATAGACGATAATTAGTACAAATTTAGGCTATCTAGGTACTTAAATAGATTGTTATTTTCTAGAGAAAAAATACATTGTTGCTAAGAGCATTTAGTGGTATTCAGCTTACACGATGTATTCCGTACGTAAAATCTGCACACCATTCATTACATTGCAGTTGGAGCGATAAGGCACCTGTATCTTCAAAAGAGGATCCGGGGTGTTGAATTATCTTATTTGTTCAATTGTACAGAATATTTTCCATAGATTTTAGAAAATAAGAACCTGTTTCAAATTTTAAACTAAACATGTTTTGTATAAAGGGGGACTAAGTGGTAGCCTAACAGGTCCTTAAAAACCTGGTTCTTAGTCACGGCTTTTTACTGTATTTTTAAGCGTGAAAGGAGAAAATGATATGTAGTCTTGCCAAGACCCAGGTCTGTGCAGTTTTTGTGCGAAACATATTCGGAGAAAAGATTTAACAAAGTTGATCGTATCGTGCTTTGTTGTCATTTAGTTTGCCATGAAAGCAAGCATTTATCTCCTGAGGGCTCTTGATCCTACTGAGCGTTCAATATGATTATTTAGCAAATCGCATAGATAAAATCCTGGTTTAGTCAAATGATAGCTTTCTCGGTTGCTATTATACTTTAAATGTCGCGTCACGAAAATGTTATACCGGAGCTATTCTTATGTTGTTTTGGTCTACTAATAACTACCGTAAAATTCCGAAAATAAGACCCGGGGCTTATATTTTTCAATGGCCCTTTTTGAGGGGCTTATTTTTGGAGGGGCTTATCTACGGAGGGAAATTTGCGTTTACAAATCAATTGGGCTAGCCTTATAGTTCGAAGTAAATTTACCGTTTTTGCTTTGTTTTATTTTGTATTTGAGGGCAATTTTTTAAGTACAAGCCCCGGGGGGCTGGGCTTATATTGGAGGGGCTTATACTTGGAGTGACCTATTTTCGGAATTTTACGGTATATGTGTACCAATCAACGGTTGAGGCTGTCGTTGTTCACGTAGCGTGGCAATGCAAAATTGATATGCAATGCAATCGCACAATTACTCGTAACGCTCAATTTAAAATCAGCAATGATGATCCTATTCTATCCATTTTGTAATACAGTTTGGATCTGAGACAGCTTCAGACCTGCCCCAGGAAGTCTACACTGATCCTGCTTTCTTTTGGAACATTGTGTTTAGTGATTACTGTTCTTATACATCGTGGAATACATGGCAAGTTTGGAGTAGGAATTCATGGACTAAGTGTGGTCTTCTTGGGATCACTCCCTTTTTTCGCCTTATTCGTTTTACGGTTAAGTCAACTAAAACTGAGGTGGTGTCCCTCATTGGCAATAGCTCAGTCACTTTCGATATGTTTGGTTGTATACTACCTTACAAGTAACGGCCTTTGGTGTGCGCAACATCCACACGTGACGCGCGCATTGTGCGCAAAACTTGTCCAGTTTAAGTCGTTCGCGGCGTCCACAAAGGTAACTTTTTGGTGGTTGACGCTGGGTGACCTCTTGGCTGTTCACCGAGGCCGTGTCAGGCCAATTCCATGGGAGCACGATGTTGATATTTGTATCACACCTGAACAATATCCACTATTTGAAAAAGCTCTCAGGTCAAATGCAAGTTACTTCCAACCAAAGGCCGAATGCCTGGAGTCAGGACATTGTTATCTACCTATCGATATGGCAAAGCTTGGGCTGACAACCAGGGAAGCAGAGGGCGTGAACGTGGATATCTGGACTTGTCCGCAACTTTCTGGAAGTATAAAGCGTGTTTTATATTGCAATGACTTTATGAATGTACCTGGATCCCTTCCAGAAAGGCATGCTATATTGTCAAAACATTACGGAAACTATTCTGCCGTCAAATATGCACACCACGCTACCATGTGCAGAATCTGGAACGGTTGACTGATTGGACAAACCATGCACATAGACCTTACGTTATTTGGTGTTCGTACAAGTCCGCAACACATATACAAAAAGAAGCACTTCAAGTGTGCTGGAGCGGTGAAATATGATCGTCCGGGTGAGTGTAATCCTGAATAAAACCATCTGTTGACAGTGAGTGACTTTTCAACGACCTTTGCGCACGGTAGTCATCTTCAGAGTCAAAGTGAGTTGAATCACGTCAGTTGATGGTATTAAACTCTTGTTATGGATCTGATTGGTCAAATAAGTCGCGATTTGATATAATAGAGGATTACCGAGGCCCTGCAAACTAGTTGTAGTTACATAATGGCTCGGTAAATCACACTTTGTGAACAGTTCAGAACCATAAATTATAATGTACTATTGAATATTTGTTGCTTTTTTCCTTTTATCTACGGAAGGGTTATTTTAGAGAAACATGTGTATCTTATAATACTTTTACCAGTTGTTAAGCTTTATAGCTTAAAATCCAAGTTTTCCGCTAAAATGGTCTCCAGAAAAGTGAATATCTTATTATTTAGCAATTAAAGAATGAGGCTGAGTAGGATATGAAGAATTAAGCGGATCGAGGAAGGTGTTATCCTTCCGAGATATCCGCTTAGTTCTTCATATCCTACGAAAGTTGAATTCATTAATTGCTTTCTTATTTATCAA
Organism: Porites cylindrica; assembly: GCA_964035525.1. NCBI lineage: Eukaryota > Metazoa > Cnidaria > Anthozoa > Scleractinia > Poritidae > Porites > Porites cylindrica. The sequence continues at coordinate 50,133,136 of OZ037776.1, read as the reverse complement.
AATATTTTCAAACACTTAAAGAGAACATGAGCTTTATTTTCACAAATTTCACACCCTCCAGCAATAAACTGAGAGCTAAAGTTATTTTCACTCCGTAAATTTTGGTGAAATGTATAAATAAAATCTCTCCGTCAGAAATTTAACAGACGTCGAGTTAAAAAAAGTAAGATCAAACCTGTTTACGATAATTTAATGCGGTGTTTACAGAAATGTTAGTGTGCAGTTGTAGAAATTAAACTGCTTTGTACTTTGGTTGCAGTGGTTGTGAGTTTGAACGTTCAGGTCTCGTAAAATGAATTCTTCTTGGGAATTTGTTGGCAGTCCAACTTCCTCATTTCGATCATTTTCTCCTGCTTCAGAAGCCACGACATTGTTTTTGTTGTTGTCAATTACAGCCATAAGAAGGCTGCCCGCCATGTTTGTTTTTGTGTTTGCATCGGTTTTGCTGTAGGTTTTTATGCTGCTTTCGTTTCTGTGTCCGCTTACCGACATGATGTGTCGCGCTTTCAAATCCACTTCTGTCGAGTACAAGTTATGGTCGTCGCTCTGACTGAATGATTTTTGTATGTTGTTGAGAACTCCGCTTGGTGTGAGGTGACTTTCATCTTCTTGCCGAGATGACTTTGGTCGCTGAAAATGGTATTCATTCATTGCACTCAAGACACTCAAATATTTTTCAAAGGATGACACCGGGCAAAAAGGACTTATCGTTTGCTATCATCATTCCTCCTTCTTTAGCTTGAACATCGTGTGACTTTTTGTCAGTTCATCGGTTGTTTCCACAACACAGCGTTTTCCTTGCGAGTTGAATTTTATTTCGAAGTCAGTCTTTTTAAGCTGGCGAAGATTCTGCCGACCACCCCGACAGAAAAATAACATTATTTTAAAGAAAACCTTGTTTTGTCGAGTGGTAGGGTTTTCCGTATTGAAGACACCGCATCGATACAATTTCTTTATGTCTTGTCAGCAATTGTACAGTTTTCGCTAGCTTGCTTCTTCAGCTCTACGCACTGTGCTTCATAAATTCGGTTGGCTTCGTTAAATTCCGTATCCTTTATAATGTCTATACTTAGTTCTTGCTTGAAGTATCTACACAAAGCAAATCTCATGGAACAAATGGAGCTCTTTGAGTACATCTGTCCATCTTTCTTTCTCGCCTCGACGCAAAATTTTCGTAAAACTGCCGCTAACTCCACTGCAGTTGAAGGATTTCTGATATTTTTCTCCTTGAGGTACGATTCAAAAATTAAGCGATGGTGTTTCGTCAACTTTTTGGTATTCTCACTGTCTTTATCATTAAGTGACTGGGTAATATTTTCTTCGCTCAAACTTGTAAACCTACTCGTAGCCATTTCTGATGTTTGTCTGCCAAAAATAACACAAGTTCGTCCCCAGGTCCTCTCGGTTAACGTGCCTTAACCTACGAAAACGCTGCATTTGTGACGTCATTTCTTCGTTAAACACAGAATTCTTCCAAATTTGGTCATCGGTAACTGGTTATGGTGAATTAAACGTGTGCTTTTAGCCAATCAGAATCGGGGAAATATTTTGAATGAATAATAAAGGAAAATAATGCTTCAGGAAATTAATGTGAATCTCAATAATTCACGTTAAGTTTTGTAAACGTTCATATTCTCACGATTAATTTAGGGTAGCGTTAATTTTCGCGACCTTAATTTTCATGATTTTGGCCCCAAATTCTCGATACACTTGACATTCATTGATTCATAAAAAGGAGGAGTATGTCAGGGTGAAGTGAGACTGTGATGAACCCTCGAAGTGGACAGATTTATTCGCTGGATCCCCTTCGTGCGTTTAGGGAAAGAACCACTGAGAAAGTTTCCATTTTGGATTATACGTTTAACTTTGTTCCATTTGTCTCAGCAAGTTCAACCTCGTTCCCAGGTTCTCTCTCCTAGCCGTCGATCTCTCTGGCTCCGTAGGAACGGGTAGGAGAGAAACCTGGGAACGAGGTTGCAACAAGTTTTGTTTCTTTGAGAACGTCGCGTTAATTTCCTTCAATTTTAAATATTACACTCTCTTTCGCGTTAGTTTCTTGTACGAAGTCGTTTTCCATTATATCCTCATGAGACAGAACGCTTCACAGAATTACCACGACTTGAGTAACGGCGGACGGGTTTGGACGAGTCCCAGCTTTATATCTTTATACAGAGTTAATTAATAGCAGATGCACGTAATTGTAAATTAAATTACATTTTAAGTATGAAACAACGGAGGAAAATAAGATTTAGAGCAAAACTTTTGGTCGTAGTAGCACTTTCCGTGTGCCCGAAATAACGGGTTTTGAATATTTCCACTACAGTTTGGAATTCACTTACGGAAATAACGATTGAGTGTTCATGGTTAATTCAGTCAAATCAAGTACAATATAAGTACAATTTATTATAAGTTCTACGAGAGCAATTCACGAAGGTACTTATGAAGTCCTCGTGAGTATATGAGAAGGGGACTACTGAGGAATAATATTTTTACACTCATTGCCATATGAAAAATGTCGTGTGAAACATCGATCAGCAACGTTTGTCTTGCTCGAGCTCTCTTAGTTTTTTATAATAGTTACTTTGAAGATAGTTTTTGGCCAGAAAAAAAAACTGTTGGACGCAAGAGGTCCATTTGGCGATGACGTTTTCAAATATCCGGCTAGACGCGTATTTGTTTATTTTTAAATTATAATTTTGTTCAGGTACCTTTTTTAATTGTTGAAGTCATACTTGGGCTCGCTTGTTGTCCGCTAAAGCCAGAACTGTTACATTAAGAACTCGCGTGGCTCATTGTGAGCTTTACCATTTTGCTTATAATAAGAGGGTGATTGTAAGCACAGACATAGCCATATCGACTACTAGACCAAGAGTAGAGTAGAATTTCTAAAATCTGACGAAAACAAGTGGGGACTGTAAGAGCCTCTCTAAAGGTACCTGTGGCGTTGGACGTTGCTCTTTACGCATGTTTCCCATCAACTCGTCCGTTTTTGAACGAAATGGTCGCTTGCATATCAAGAATTTGTTATTGTTGTTGTTGGTGTTGTTTTTGGTAGCGCTAACTTGAGCAACCACCTCAAAGACCATGGAAACAAGAAAATATAGGGAAGAAATAGGCAAAACAAAAGCTTTGAACGAGTATGACACTTTAGGCAAATTTCTTTGCTGTCATCGCGCGATTAATTTTTTAGACTTCAAAAATAAATTGTTGCCGCTTTTCTTCCTCACCATCCAATGCATATAGCACTATTAATCGGCAATTGCTACCTGAGTTTAAGGCTGAAACCTTAAATTACTTAATACAGGTGCAGTGTCCTTGCCAATTTCAACATAAAATCATAGGAACTGTGCCTTTTAACCAAATTTCATAAAGTTCTGTCTTTATTTGTTTTGGTTTCCTTGTTCATGGAGAATTGAAAGCACTCCCCTACCAATCAACAGCTGCATTTTGAAACTGTTTGAGAAGTAGTTAAAATGTATTTAAATGACTTAAAAACCATTTTTACCTCAATTAGAAGTTTTTCTTTGTATATATATTTAACGGATAAAACCGTCTCAGTCGTGACAGTCGTGACACTCTTTACACTCACCCAAATGATTCCTGCCTTAACTCTTTATTCCGTAAATTTGTTTTATTCTTTGCGGTATAAATATATTTTTAGAAAATGTAATTGTAACAAAGCTAATGCAAACACTTGCTGCTGGTTGAAATTGCGTCGTCAGTCGGGGGCTGCTTTGCCACTGCTTTCTTGCTGCATATTTCCGACAGACAGTGGATGTTCACAGGCTGGTGCTTCTACTCGACGGGGAATTTATTGTTTGTACAATATTCTGTTAATTGCTTCAATAACTTCTCTAGTGCGCCAGATAAACACAAGTGGATGCAAAGATGTCGTGAGAAAAACAAACGTGACCATAAATGTGTACAAAATTTTTGCATGTTCTAGTTTCTCTGTGCAGACATAAACTTTACAAAAGCTAACAACAGTTATTGGGACATAGCAAACCAAGATAAGGACAATGATAAAGAGAACTGTGCAGGCATACTTTTTAAACCGCGCAAAGTCAAATAAATTTCTCTGGCAACTGTCTGTAGAATTCCAGGGTCTGTGTTGGCTTATTTTGAGTTGATGCCTTCGAACGAGCAAGAGGATTTTGACGTACACGGCCACGATTATGCACAAAAAGGCAAATTTAACTGACTTGGTCATAAGAAGAAAGGTCTTGTCACTCAGCCAGAATCTAGTCATGCTCATTGATATCGAAACACAAAAGGCAACGAACACAGCTATGGTTATTCGTTTCTGCGTCACTACCTCCTTGTATCGCAGGTGAAGATGAAGTGATAGATAACGATCAATTGTCATAAAAGTTAACAGTGCGAATGAAACATTGAGAGCAACCTGTGAAAAAAACTCGAACGTCAACCGAGCACCGCAGTATATTTTAAAGTTTTTCGTTATTTCAGCTGCCTTGAAACCGACAAATGCTGGTCCAGCGATAAATCCCAAGATAAAGTCACAAAAGGCAAACCATCCAAGTAATATGTATTCTGGCTTATGAAGTGAGGCTGTTTTCCAAATTGCAATGACGATCAGTAGGTTACCAATTGTGGAACACAAAGCAAAGAAAGAAGTTAATACACAGGAGATAACATTCGAAGCAAGAGTTCCACTAGTCATGAAGACTGGAGCTGTGAAATAAAAGCATGTGACCGACGAAAACTTTTCATCGTTCGAGAATGTAGGGGAGCCGTCCATGTTAATACACAGCAGGTATTAAAGTGACTGCAGTGTAACAATTCGATTGCATGAGGAAGGCGGGGTACTCAAGCGAAGAAATATGCTATATTTATACAGATTGTATCGTTACGTATTGGCTTCCCCGAATTCTGATTTTATCGACCGGTACGTTTAATAGAAAATTGCATTTAGCTTACAATATGTTGTGTTTATGTTTAACCTCTGACAGAATTTGACAAGCCCACATTTAATATCGAGCAATAATGAATGTTTTACAGGATGTGTTAAGAATAATTTAAGCAATTCAATCAATCAAACATCGTCACGGAGGGTTATTAAAATTTATCCTAACCAATAAGAAAATGTTATATTTTAAGTAATGATCCAGGTAAGAAGGGAAGCAATTTCTTTTGTTGTGGCGCAATACGCTTTCCTCACATAGAAATGTTTTCATTTTTACGCAGAGAATGCATAAATCTACAAAAAGGCTGTTTACGAAAGAAAATGTATTTAAACTCCAGTTTTAAAGGGTGTATTTTTGTGTTAAAACATTTCGACCAATCACAAGAGTTGCAAACAATGGCCAAGAAATGTTCACAATTTTACTTGATCCGCACATACGATTTCTGTGTTACTTAGACTCAGACGAGATTTTGTTATAAGGAAGTTGGATAGAAAAAAAGGGATTAATATACATGCTGCGTTGCGAAGATTTCGTAAAATTTGATGTTTAACCCAATCAGAACCTTAGTAGAGACAATAGTAAAGTTAGCACCTTTTTGCATTCCGACGTGTTCACTGCGTTTTGGTCCTTTCCTTCTTATCTGGACCATTACTTAAAACGATTTCCGTTGAAGGTGAATTATAGCTATAAATGGAATTCTCTTAAAAGACTTAAGGCTTTCTTTCAATTTATTCGCAAGAAAAATTTCAAACTATGAACGGCTAGAACAAGATAATGCGGCGGGGGAAAAAAGGCGAAAAACAACAACAAACAAAAAAATGGCACGGAAATCGTATTAACCTGTGGAAACGTTTAATTTTAGATATTTGTGCTTTGACGCAATTAAGACATCAAACACTGCTATATTGTAAGCAGGTTACAATATAGGGCTCTTTTAGTTGCTGCTGGGAAATAATTGCACTCCGATATTACGGCACATAACAACTCCATCTCAATACCGCGTAGCTACATTAATATGGTTAGAAGGTCTCCCGAGAAGAATAAAAAAAGATATCACCTTTAGCTTTTTTTGTGTGTTAAATTAAAGTAAATGAATGAAACCATGCCACCTTATTACCTCTTTTAATTTCCTTTAAGTTGAAGCTCCCCAGGTCAAACAACTTAATGTTTGCCACACTACCTAGTGATATATAATAAAAAAAAAGTTAAAAGTGAATTATAACATAACGCCTGTGCTTGCCCTATATATAGGTCCTGTTGAGCCGCTATGAACAAAATAGTTTATGCATACACGCTCGTGCGTTAATAAAGATTTTTTTTTTTTCATGATGACGTGTTCAGCTGTGTTTTTCGAATCTTTTCCCTAGTACTAAGTACCCCAAAATCGACGGCAATGATTAAATACTTCCTAGCCTTTTCGGACTTGAGCTTCTAGCCACTCAAACCAACAGCAAAAGCGATGAAGATGTTTCGCAAATAATAGAGCCTGAATCGTTGAAAAGTCTTCCGTAAAGACTGGCATTCAGCTTGAAAAAGACCGCAAATTTGGTCTTTGTCGGGAAATATCCAATTTGTGTATAGTGTGCTCCGTTTTTAATGAAAAATTATGTACTTTGTTATCGCCGAACAATCCGACTGAAGCAGGAAGATTTCTCTGACTTGTAATAAAAAGAAAAATCAGTTACACAACAAGACAAATTTATCACTTTTAAACGTTACGTACTCAAGGACTCTGACTGGTACTTAAGTTTACGACAGTATAATATCACTTCAACCGCAAGTTCCTATTTGGCTTGAACGGTGTGAACTTTGTGAAGAGTTAGACATGTAACATACCAATTTCCGTGTTATAAACTCCCCAGTCTCGACCTATCAATTCATCTACCAAAAATAGCTTGTATGTTAATTGTCCTTTCCTTTTAGTTAAGTTAAACTTTTTTAAAGTTCTATACACGATGCCATGATGTAAATTTCGTTGCAGTTATTATTTTTGTATTTATTTACACCCTAGTTATTTCATTGTGTTCACATTTTTTTTTTCTGCGCAGTGGATTATCTCGTCATAAAAGTGAGCAATGTAAAGTTCTTAATTATTCTGAATTTAATTTGGTAATCTTTTCTTAGAACAATGTGATTCAGACGTTACAAAATTGATGGAGACCATATTTCTACTCTGTGCATAGCAGGATAGATTTCACTATTTCAGAGAATGTTTATCTTAATTTGGCTTGATTGTCCAAACTTTGTGAAGGGTAAGAATCATATCAAGTCAATTTCCTTCTCAGCCTCGACTTATCAATTTCCCTGGCAGATAGCTGTTTTCAAAGCTCTGACTTTAACCTGTCATCCGTCAGTCGTTTCCAAGGACTGCGATATAGACCTTGCAAAATTAATGTAGAGCATATCAATTCTGTGCCTATGATAGAGGGCACTATTTCAGAGAATGTTCAATCCTTGCGACAACTGCGTTAAACTTTCTTTAAATTATGTTAATAGCAACTAACGAGCTTCAAAAGTGTATTTCGAGTTTAAAGTGACGAAAATAAAATCCTCTTCGCCGCTGAAACCATGCATGGATACTGATTGCGCGTATTTCAGGCATGCTTCTCCTCAATGGTTGTGATGGTTACATTTTTTCAGGATCAACAGTTTGTTTCTTTTCAGTTAACGATTGTCATCCCCGCACAGAGAATTAGCTACGTAACAGGTTTCTGTAACTAGTTCAAACATTTCGCCTAAATTGTTCAAGTTTGTCCTCAATTCATCCTTTGTCATATTATTACTCCTGGTATAAATTAATCTTCCCATTATATGAAAATTGTTCTCTACGGCCTCCTTCGAGTTGATGATAATTCTTTTCCTTGCCAAAATATACCTTAAAATTAATATTGTACATTTATCTTCTAAACTCTTCCATAACATCGTCAATAGGCTTCTAATATTGTAGTAATTATGATCGACCTAAGGAAGTGACTCACCATTTTTTTACAACTTCTGCCGGGTGGGTCTTAACCGCTGGCAGCAGGTTAACCTTGCATTGATCCAATATCAACAAACAGACCGTCATAAATTTGCATCGTCATAATACTTTGTTTGTGTATTTCCTCGATGTCGCTAAACACTAATACATTTTCCAGGATAACTGCGTCAGTTAGAAAAACCTGCTATCAATGAAGGCCTTGTATTCTGAGTTGTTTAAAGGGGCTGTTTCACTGTTCCTTTTGTTAATATTGTCAATAAATAACGAGTCCTTATTCCCTAGGGAACTTAGTTACGTTAGCGAATTACTTGTGAATAGGTTTGTAAATAGTCAAGTTCACATTTCAACTAAGAAGATAATCTCACTTGAAGACGCAACTTCTGCAGTTGCCCAAAGAAAGCCTAAAAAAAAATCCAGGCTTGCGGGATTCGAACCCTGACCTCCGCGGTACCGGTGCAGGGCTGTAAACCATTGAGCGAGTTAGCCAACTGGGAGCCAGGCTGTAATCAGCTACATTCCCACACTGGGCTTTTCGTATCTTCCGGTGACCTCTCCCCCCCCCCCCCCCCCTTCCCCCGCCCCTCCATCTTCCTCATCTCAACTTCAAAAACGTCAATGATACGACCTCCAAAGTTACACAGAAAAATGAAATCGTTATTTCCAACATCTACCGTATATAGGCGACTAACTCGATTGACACAGTGATGAATTTTGAATAACATGGCTGTCAAAACTCAGTTGGCATGCTAACATGCACGTCACAACAACATAAAAAGTTCCTAAATAAATTTTAGGGAAAGTCGCTTAGTTTAAAGGCCATGTAACCTTGTAGGGTTTTGATGTTATTCAACTTTTAGTGGGGGGAAGAATGGCGGAAAAACTCCTCCCACTTTGAATAGGTTTGTGAGATCCAACACACTCTTCACTCGCTAAATATTGTATTGCCTTGTAATACATTTACCATAACATTGTGAAGAAATACTGAAGGTCCTAGTCAATTTCTTTGGTCCACATCGATGAAAACACCCGCATATAGCAGCTGTGAACTGAGCTATGAAGATATTTTTATTATTTGCTAATTCTCCATCGCTTTGCTGCAGACAAAAGATGTCGACCTCCTCTTGTTTGATGGAGAAATTTTTACTCTCTCCTTTAAAGTTAGCTGCGCTACAAGTTACAGGAAAATCATATTATTTGTAAATTTTAATTTGTTAACCCATAAAAGCACTTACAAGTTCTTAAAAAACGTGTCCGTGCGTTCCAGATCGAGTGGTTGCTTTTCAGAACAGAGAAAAACTGGAGCACCCGAAGAAAAATCTCCCGGAGTAAGGGATTTGAACCGGGCAACATTGAATCCTTGAAAAATAGATAATCAAATAAATAAATGAATAAATAAATCTTGAAAAGATTTGAAATTTGCCAACAATTTGTGATTGGAGGCAGCCACTTAATGATACACAGTGGAAACTAGTATTTCTGATGATTTCTATCGTCAGCCACAGTTCTTACCACTCTACTCTCCACTGCTTAAACGGATTCTGTCATGTTTGTGTTATTAGTTGAATATTTGGCTCTTCTGTACATTGAGAATAAATCTCCTCTCGTTCTTGCCAAGCGACGGTGTCCTGTGGGTCCATTTGCAGAATTCAAGAAGTTGTTAGCATGTAGCAAGTTTGGACTTAAAGCTAAAAAGGTGTTAGTCACGTTGGAAACTGAAGTCAACGTGACTCCTGTAGCATTCCTTACCCGAGTGCGACGTCTTTTAGAACTTAAGGAACCGGTTCTGAGCAAGCTGAAAATTGCTTTACGGAAATCTTGCATTCGAAATGAATATACTAGCGTATTCACAAAGGAATTGCTGTATTGAAGTAGTTTAATGACGTATACTATTCTAATCGAAGGATGCGCACAGTCTTTACAGAAGTGAACAATTATAATTATGGATTCAAAGGGCATCCAAGTTATAATGAAAATTGCAGTAACAACAAGCAAAGTTTTTGATAATTTCTTATCCCTTTCAACATCTCTGCGACGCCTCCGTCGATGTCTTATTCGTATCAACAAAGCACTGTAAGCGAAACAGGCGATTGCTATGGAAACTGATAAAGAAATTACTGTAACCATGTTGACGACACCAGATATCAAATTAAAACGGTATCCCAAATAAAGGCAAGATATTGCCACAGCTAAAAACCAGGTGGTAGTTACAGCGAAAATGTACCATTTTATTGGCGTAGAGTGCCGGTACTTCCAGGGCCAACCGACTGCATAAAGCCTTTCTACAGAAACAACTGCTAGGGTAAAGACCGAGGCCATGCCAGATGCAATGTCGATAGTGTAGTAGACGGTCTGGATCACTTGGCTTCCGTTCCAGAGGCTAAATTCTACAAAATGACAGATGTAAAGAGGGACTGCAAAGGTGCCAACCATTAAATCTGCCACGGAAAGAGAAATGAGAAAGTAGTGCGTTGGTTTTCGGATAAGCCTTGTCTTTGTAAATGCAGCGATGGTCAAGATATTTCCAATAACAATTGTTAAGGCGACCAGGCCAAATGCTGTGCTCAGGGCAAAAGACTCAGTTGTGGTTAATGGAGAATTCGGCGAACTTGGCATTTCAGATATAACTGCAAAAGAATAAATAATTTTAGAATATTTTTCTCTTGTTTCTTTGGATGACTTATTGATGCGAACTTTACGGTTAATTGTAGGAAATCATATGCTAATATGAATGCTTAGCCATACTCTTGAAAATCACAATCTACACGTAAACACTATGCAAATGCTTGCAATGGCCAGTCACCCTTTATATTTGTAAGAGTAAAGGCCATTTTAACTTCTTTGCTACTTTTAATGAAATTCTATCCGTGTAAATATAAAATTGTAGAGCTAAGTATATTTAAGACAACTATAACCAATCAAACAACTTCTTCCATAATTTTGCTTAATATATTGTCGTGGGCGCTGTCTTTCCAAAGCAGCTGTAGCCAGCTGTAATTATTTTACATTCTGCGTCAGTTGTGCAGCCTTTTAAGGTGTAACATACTGATAAAGAAGACTTCCGACTGAACACTTTAGAACTCATTTGCATGATATTGTCTATCTTTATTTGTGGTAAAACGTAATATAGCTGACTGACATTTGGACAAGACCATGAGATATTCTTAGGGCCTTTCTATGGCTTAGTCTTTCCTATTTTAACTCCACATAATAGGTTTTTTACTTCGGACTTTATCATGAGAATGACTTCCAGGAAACATATTAAACGAATTCAAGGAAACCTGTCACTGAAGGGTTAGAATACTGGCCCTTAACAGAGCTGAATGTATACTATAGATAAAAACAATAAGGGCAATTACAAATCTGAACTAACCTCCTAGAAAAATCGTTTTACAGACGAAAGAAGACAGGAGAAGAAATGATACCTGATAAGAATGCAGGTTGTCGTTAATATTTACTTCAGCTGCAAGGATATCGGGATCGCCTTCCGATCATTCAGACATCTCAGATCTTGCAAAAAGGAAAAAAAGGAATATCAAAAAGAAAGTGTTCATTGTTACGTATAAGCATATCTCTATTTGTTACACGAAAAGTACTTTGGTGTTAAAAACAGGTATGTATTAAACAATGAAAAAACGAGAAAGAAGTCGGTTACAATTTTTTTCAGAGTGCGGTTGAAGTGCAGCATGAACTACTCTCACTAGAATTCTATGTGCTTATTCTGAGATAGAATCCCGGAACAGACATGATTAAGGTAAAACCTTAGTTTTCAACACCGTCATTTTATGACGTTTGCCTTAAAGTTCCGGTGTTTGCCACAATTAGTCTGAAGGAAAAAAAGCAAAATTAAGCTACGACTTACATATATTTCATCTGTGTCAGGTAGACGGTACCAATTATATAAATTTTTGCTACTCCTTTTTTATCATATCTGTGTCTTTGGATTTGGCTTACTAAAAACGTATCTGCGGCGAGCACTGGGAAAAATTACAGTGTTATACGTTTCTGACTAATCAAAATTCAAATTATATAGTTGTTTTGATGGCAGCAGGACAGTTGACACCGTGTTTTGCAGTACGTCATAACATTTAATGAACAAACACTTCATAACTACGTGTCATAAAATTGAAATTAATTTTCATTTATCTTACCACAAAATGGAAAATGAAAGATAATGCGCTTGCAGCTGGCAAGAAATCGCGCTTTCTTCAATTATCATCTTTCCAATCATTTTTTTTTCCTTCTTTCTTCTACCTTTTCTTCCTTTTTTGTTTTTCTTTTTAATCTAACGCGTTTCTTATTTTAAAGAGAACGTGTAAAACAAAGAGGTATTTGATTTGCACATTTTGGACATTTTATCACAAATATGTCATAAAAGACGTAGGAGGGAGAATAACCTAAAGATTCTAACAAGAACTTCAATAAATTTCGCAACAGACATTTAATTAAAACCTGAATAAAAATTTTTGTCTTTTTCAAGAAAACAATTAAAATTTCACAAGAATGTTAAAAGAGCGTCTCCTATAGTTTACTTGACTATTTTTATTGCCCTAAAAAGTTTGTTATGCTCTTTATAAATAAGACGAGAGATATGTGAAGATATATAATTTAAGTAGACACCAACTTAGTCTTTTCGCATATTAGCATAACGAATTCTGTAATCTAATTGGCTAATGTACCCGCTATCTATTGCGTGATATTTAAAGTGAGTAGCAATGAGTAGCAAATCTGCGTTTCGAACACAAACAAAACACTAACAACGTTTTAATGAATCGTTATTGCGATTTGTCTTGGGTAGAAGTGTTAATCAAATACCTGCAATGATGCCAAACCAGCAAAAACTGAAGTGGTGAAAAAATAATAATCAATAATATTAAGAACGCACAATTTAAAATGTTTATTTTGAAAATCAAACACGCTTTCGTGAAGTCACCATGCGTAAACATATCAATCTTATGTATTTTTATCAGAAATTTGTGGTATAAAATCGAAAGGTTAAAGCTTGAATAAAAGCAATCATGCTACTCGTTTCCGTTTTATCAGAGATTTATCTTTCTCTGGCCATGGCATGTTTTCTTAGGGGAACTGAGAACCTTATAAAATTAAAAAAATAGATTAAATGATGAATAAACAATAAATAATAATATACTCTAATAACTTAATAAATAATAACATTGATAAATTATACCAAGGCTGCCCTGTCTAATTTAACAGCGTGTTGGTTTCGATTTTCAGTCACCTTTTTAGCAGAAAAGATTTAGCCGATTTCTGTGATTTTTGGCCCAGGCCTCAAGAATAGTGGAACTTTAAGAGTAAAAAATGTTATCGACTTCTAGATATTGGCATAATAACGGGTCTTTATTTCACACAATATAAAGATACATATCGCAAGTTACAACTGTTTATGAATACCGTAAAACATAATTAACTAAATAAACTAATCATAGAATCCTAACTATCCTGTACTAAGGTTGTGTTTATTAAATATTGGACTATTTACAAAGGCAGACATGAAAAGCCCAGTATTCATTTTAGGACAGGCACATTGTTTTTTCGGAGATTTTAAGAAAAGACTTTATTTGAAGGAATATATGGAGCTAGCGGGCGATAATTTATAGAAGTTACTTTCTTAAAAATTGTACAGTCTTGCTTCTTTAATAGATACTCAATTGAAGCAGGGTAAGAAGTAAAACGGCGTTTACGACATCTATCTAAAAAGTTCTGTATAATATTAAGATCAGGTTCAGAAGTTCCATATACGGGTAAACCATAAATAAAATTAGGCAAAACTAAGGAAGTGAACAAGTGCATGATCTATTTTAGCTTGTGAATATTGCTCTTTTCTGAGGGTCCTTAGAACATGGGGACATTTGTTTGCTTTAATTAATCTGAGTTTAACATGCGCCGGAAACTTTCAATCACTCTGGATCGTAACCCCCAGTAGAACAAGACTACTGCATTGAGAAATGTCAAATACGGGGTTATATCGAGAATTGTTGCCTTTACTTCTGAAGATAAGTTCTTTACATTTTTCGGCCCGGATTGTAAGACATGTTGTTCTCTTTAGACCCTGTCATGGATTTTGCCACAAAGTTAGCAGACGGATCACATTGATTATTAACAAGAGACACTATTGTGGAGTCATCAGCATAAATAGAGCAGGAGCATTGTTATAAGAAATTTCTAGGTCATTCAAAAATAATTATATTAAATAGATAAGGCCCGCTTACGCTTCCTTGGGTGGTTCCTTTGTTAACGAACTTCCAGTTACAGAGGCGATTACTATAGAAAATTGGCTGTTACCTAGCAAACAAGAAGCTATAGTACCAATTAACGATGTAAGGATTGGGAAAGCTGCATAAGTTTAGCTGATAACTTGCTATGATTTACGGAATCAAACGCTTTGCTAAAACCCATTCTAAACAAACGAACTGCCTTATTACAGTCCCTGCATGTTGTCTAGGTTTCTATAGACAGGGTGTTGAATAGATAATAAGGAGTTTGTACAGTTACCCCCTCGCCTCTATGGAAATTGGGTGAGGTTAAGGCTCATGACCATTAAACGCACTGCACAAAAAGGCTGCTCAAACTTAACCTTAAAATGCTATGCTAAAACGCACAGTGAGTGGAAGAATGCTAACACACTATTTCCTTCCTATCTGAAAGGGTATTCTAACCCAAATCTTTATTGACACAAACTGAGAAGCGCTAATCACAAGAGTAAGGACTTTAAGCTGTATACTAGGTGAGATTACAGGACGTCTCTTTATAAAACTTATTGTGTATTCGTCCCTTTCTCTTTCGTAAAAAATCTTAACAAAGCAAAACATAGCAGTTCACTGTTTTTCAAAGAAATTTCAAAGAATGGCACGAGAAGCCATTGCCGTATGTTTGCGAGTGCTAAAAGAAAGCAACAAAAGTAGATTTGATAGCTACAGTGTCAGGAAAAGTGCATTGATCATATCCCATATTACCTTTCGGGATTGTCGCCTGCACATTTTTTCGGAAACCTTTTTCGAAATAGCTGTGTAAGGAAAACTCTCTAGAGTAAATGTACTTAGCATCGCAGGTTCTCGTTCCGAGTAGAAATAAAGCCGTCAGTTCTAGTAGTTTTCTAAATAAGACCGTTGAGGCAGCTCGTTTTTGTGGGTTTCAGAGCCTGGTGTCTGTATTAAGGAAGATTCCATCATATGTCTGTGAATCATGTAACATTTTGAGCATATTATCAGCATGACCAGTGCTGTCGATGACTACCATTTTCCCTACTTTTTTCAGCTAAAGTATTTGGTAGCGCAATTTGTTGCTCTCTCATTAAATAAGAGCGTCGAGTACTTAGATTTGTAGTTGCCTAGGGTAATGCTTCTGTCTCTTGGAGGGCAAATATTACTTCCTTACACTTACCCAATATGCCCATCTGGAAGTTTTCTAATAGAGAGGTTATCCGAAGCCTTTTTCACTGGGCATTTTGCTTGCCATTTTTGATTGGGATTGTTCTTTCGGCCTTGCCCGTGAAAAGCCTCTGGTTTGTTTGGTACAAGTTTGGACTCCCCGTTTTTCTACGTCTCTCTTTATTATCATGTGATTATTGCTATCATTTCTACTGTTGTTTCTCGTGTTATGGTTTGCGTCCTTTGTTGTCCTTTGGGGGGTATATGCTGCATTTTTTACCCTTTCTAGTTAGTGTGGTGGGGCACATCTTTTATTTCATTGTGAAGTCCATCGCGATACAATCTTGGGAATTCAAATGATAATCTTTATTAGCTAATCCGGTTTTTGTATCCAAAGCAACGCTTTGTGAAAGCTCATTCACTTCCGCCGCCTCAAGATCTGGAATGCTTTACCACTCGATTTCAGATGCGCCAATGCAAGTGTGATGGTGTATTTAAAGTAAAGGGTAAAACACATATTTAGTTTAATCAGTATATATTGTGTAGGCTTTGTATTTTTCTTTATTTTAACATGATTTTATAACATTTTTTATAACTTTACCATTGCATTTTTTTAAAATTTATATTTGACTAATTAATGCTATTCATTTATATTTTTACTTATTTTTTGGAAACTGCTTACTACAGACACAGCGAAGGTAGTACCCCCTTAGTCATCTTAAGACCTTGAGTGTTGGACTGGCAGAGAATCGAATCTGGGCCTACTGTTTTGAAGTCTGGTACCCAGCCAACTGAGCTATTCACTAACCAGTCAGCGGTTGATTTCCCAGTGTTTTGTATTAGGCCTCGTCCACACGTATCCGTTTCTATCCGGGAATTTTTTTTTTTTTTTTTTTTATGAAGATTTTAGCCTTCCGCATACGCGTAAACGGCGTTTTTGGCCACCAAAAACGCAGGTTTTTGAACATGGACCCCTGAGTGGAGATTTTTGAAAATGCCGGTTGGTCGTTTTCGTTTGGACGGACCAAAACGAAAACTCGTAACTTTTCGAATACGATGGTGTCATTCATCATTTTCGTGTTGATGGACAAAAAAAAACGATTTGGATAACCTACGCGTGGATGTGTACTGTTTCTAAAAACGCAGAAAATATTCCCGCTTTCAATACAAAATTTATGCATTTTTATTTTTAATTTTGTTGTTATTATTATTTATTTATTTTTTATTCCTTTGGTGGTCGGTAAAGAAAATACCGGCAATATTGATACAGGTGAATAGCTATTTAAAAAGTTCTTACCGCGAGATTAGTTGTTTTATCAGGATTCGCTTAACTAAATATAGAGAGGGCAAATTGTTGGGCATTCAATTCCTTTCGAGACATTCATTACTAAATATTCCACCAACGTGGAACTCTGTGCCGGCAATGTTCGCAAAACAATCATGGAGCTTTTTAATTTGTAACTTCCTCGATGAAACCTTTTGGTATCCTTTTAATCCTGAGGGCAGAGTAAAATCAATACCTCAATCCTTTAAAAAATAATAATTGAAATAACTGAAGAAAAAAAAATAGCTGAGTATACATCATAAATCAGGATATCTTAAAGATACTTTTTGGCACAATTTGATCTCCGAAATCATGTTGTAAAGAAAACAAAAATATCAACATAAAACACAAATGTTAACCTCTGCACCATATATTACTCCTTATTTAAGTAATGGTCCAGGTAAGAAGGGAAGCAATTTCTTTTGTTGTGGCGCAATACGCTTTCCTCACATAGAAATGTTTTCATGTTTACGCAGAGAATGCATAAATCTACAAAAAGGCTGTTTACGAAAGAAAATGTATTTAAACTCCACTTTTAGAGGGTGTATTTTTGTGTTAAAACATTTCGACCAATCACAAGAGTTGCAAACAATGGCTAAGAAATGTTCACAATTTTACATGATCCGCACATACGATTTCTGTGTTACTTAGACTTAGACGAGATTTTGTTATAAGGAAGTTGGATAGAAAAAAAGAGATTAATATACATGCTGCTTTGCGAAGATTTCGTAAAATTTGATGTTTAAACCAATCAGAACCTCAGTAGAGACAATAGAAAAGTTAGCACCTCTTTGCATTCCGACGTGTTCACTGCGTTTTGGTCCTTTCCTTCTTATCTGGACCGAAACTTAATGATTTTCTTGGCAAGAATCACCTGTCGAATGGCAAAAAAATGAATCTTCCGTCTAAAATTAAACAATAACCATCTTATGTCATGGTATCGTAGCAACACTCGCACCTTAAGTGGATTTCTTTGCCTGCCATGTAAACACGACGGCACGCCCGACACTTTAAACGATTCTTTATAACGCAGCAACTTCAAGTAGTCATCAAAGTAATTGTTTTCCCCCAGTATTCAGAGAACGTAGTTATTTCAGTATGCCTTGAGTTAATTGTTACTGTTTCAGCGTTTTCCCTTCCATATGTCTCGACTGTTGATGTTGAACTGGTCTATTCATCTATTCAAGGACAAAATTTCATGAGGACCTTCATGTAGCAGAATATCGTTATTACCTTTTATGAGAGCACGCTGTGGATTTCTTCTGCTAAAAAGTAGGTAAGATTTTTATGATGATTATCAGAACATTTTTACTTTCTCACTCAAATAATCTATAACACTATATAAGCCAGATAAAGTCCACATTTTAGTCTTCAAATAATAGTCTCTAGAAACGACGGACAAAATGGTGATTAGATAATAGAATTACTTGCCGCATTGTCCATTAAGCGCACATAATATTGATTAACAGATAATATGAGAGAAATTAGACCAGGAAGAGATAAATGTAATAAATCCAGTTAAATGTCAAATGAATGCTGCTTAAAACCGGTCTACTTCATTTATTTTATTGAGACGAGTTCAGTGATCTACATTTTGGCTATTACCAAATTATTTGCCTGATACCACATCTATCGCAAACGCACGTATTTTCCTTAACGAAATTACCATTTATTTGAGTTTAGAAGCAACGACAGGATAATTATTTCAAAGATCGAGATGAAAAGTTATTGTTGAAAAGAGATCCATCAAAGGTGGCTTTAAAAATCGATCACATACATGTATTTTGCAGGATTTTTTTAAACATTTTTTAAATAATATTTTGACATATCACTATCCGACAGCGACTATGTAATCTTCATTTGCTACCTTAAACTATCGATTATTTTTCAAGCGATTTATAGAAAGCTGGCTTTGCTACCTGGGATACCTGGGTTATTACTCATTACAAGTGGTATTCCGCTAGTCACAAACGGATTCTCGTCTAAAAGAAAAGGCATTTATGAGTATATAATTTAATGTTTATGAAAACAATAATATTACCTGTTCACCTTTTGAGACGTGCGTATAAGTTTTCTGGTTGTTGCTGTAGTTTCTGTTTATTGTTCTAGCAGTATTATCACCATATTTTACAGATCCTGACGTACAGATTTATGTGCTTTGCTTAATTAATTGTGTTTCCTTATCCAAATCTGTTGTTCAACCGAATAAGCAACACATTATGGCTCTCAGGAGAGGCTTACTGCGGAATACAATTTACCATGCTAAAAAAAAGAAAGACTCTTGATGAATAGCAAGGGGTAGAGAGCAAGCACTAGTTTAAGAGTTAAATCTTAGGTCCCATGTCAAAGTAAGAGCCATTGTATTAACAGTATGATGTTTACCATGATAACCAAGTTCCTTGAACGCTTTAAGAATTTTATCAGGAAATCTCCCCCTTATTCTTTACGGTCACGCCAGGTTAAGCGTACCCTTGTTGAGCCCGCGTGCGTAATGAGCAGTTGAATCTAGACTACAAAATTAATTTTCTGTATTCAGTCAGAATTGAAAAAAAAAACTGAGCTGGCAGAAATTTCTTTAAAAGCTCAAGTACCTCGCACGTTAATTTACTTCTCCTTGCGCATGCGGGAATGCAGACAGGGGATGAAATAACGGATTCAAATAACCAGCTAGTTAATGGTTTCTTGGGAGGTACGCTACCCGGGTGAGGAACTCCTGGAAATTCTTGGTAAGATTGTGCCGCCGGTTCTCCAAATCCAGACGCAAATGCCATTTTTCACACCTGTTTTCATACCCGGCCTCTAAAATCGATATCCGTTTAATTTTCAGACCTGGCCTCTAAGATATGATGTCATCATTACTTACCACGCTACCAAAAAAGATTTCTTAAAATCTACTGCCAATTCGCATATTTATCTTTCTTTCTTATTCATCTGGGATTGAAATGATGAATACGTTCATACACTCCCGTAGTTTTCTAAAAATTCAGACCCGATTCAAGACTAAAATGGGTAAAGTCTATACCTGTTTTCAGACCAAAAACGTCGCAAAAACCCTACCCTTTGGGGCGGCACATACTCATATGGCTTAAATAAGGGAGTGCCCCCTCCCCCGGGTCCTCCCAACAGAACTTGAAAACACTACTGAAAAAAGATTTTCGGAATAAACGAGACATATGCGCCTTACATTGTCTTTAGTAAGAAGTACCAACCAACGTCGCCTCGGCTGTCCTAATGTAGTTATCGCTAATCCAAACAATAAAAGCCTTCCACACTAGTCAAAGAACGAACGAACAACTCAAAGAGCATCTCCCAGTTAGCTTTAATTGTTAGCTCAATTGGTACAGAGCTACTCTCGCGTCGCAGAGGACAAGGGCTCGAATCCATCATTTAGAACTGAATGCTGATATTGGAGGTGTAATATAGAACGGACTATGTACTGGATAAGACCGCGTCTCATCAAATTCTTTTTTGAAGATGTATCCATTTTTGCACGTTTGAAAACAGACGCCACTGTCAGCTTTGGAATTAATGGCGTGCCAATAAGTCAATGTAAATGAAACTTTCACACGAAATGGCAGGCATCATCAAATATCCACGGTGAAATTTCAGAGAACACGGAGAACTCTTAGAGTTATACAGGGTGTTTCAAAAGTTCGTTCCGATTTTTTCTTCACTTAAATTTCACTGATTATTGAAGATAACTTTTGTAAACCTAAGCATGTTATTCATTATTCATTTAACATTGACTAACTTAAATATTAGCAACCAGAATGTCTTCCTTTATGATTTCTGACATTTTCTAAGCGGTGAGGTATAGAATGTACGTGTTCCAATAGCGTATCTAAATTCACAATTTTCCAGGTGAAGCGTGGTCGCTGTCTTAGCTAGTCCAGTGTTTTGGGGGCTGGATCTTTGTATGTTGTCTCATCAACGATAATCCAGATGGTTACTAGAGGGTTCGCATCACTTGAGTTTGCCGGCCGGTCGTCCTTTGGTATAAAGTTTGCAAATTCTTCTGATGCCATGTCTGCATAAAGTGTGCACCGCCTTTTTTCTCTTCAAGGCTTTTCAACCTTTGTTATTGTAAAGTTTAAGTTTAAGTTTGCAGTCTTGTTGAATAATCACGTATATACTTACTGCTTTTTCGATAACATTTTTCACACAGTTTGTAAAAAAAAACCGGCCATCTACTCCTGGGTTTGTCTGGTAAGGTCTTTACTTTTGACCACTTGTTCTCTCATCGTTCAGAATTCTTCAACAATTTGACAATTTCATTGACGAAATGGACAGAGTACCGTATAAATGGATGCCTGAGTTCTAGCACAAACAGTGTACGCCTTCATTTTCGTGAAAGAGTAGAGAAAACAAAAGAAAACGCCAAAAAAACGAAAATAGAAAACCTACAAAATGGACAGGAAAAATATGGCGGGATTAAAATTCGCGTACATGCACATTTGGAGAAAAAGTTTTAAAAAAATCATAACTTCTTCAAATTTTAGTTTGAAATTGCTTTGAACGGTTATTTAGATAAATTTTCTACCTGAATCAGTTTACATTTACCTAAGGAAGCATTAAATGCTCTGCGCAAAATACTATTTACAATCGGAACGAACTTTTGAAACACCTTGTAATAGCAAAAATCGCGTTTATTACACCAGAAAGCATTCCAAGCAATGATTTTATAGCATCGAAAAATTATTTGAGGGACCATTCTGAAGTGATTTCAGATATGTAGAATTTATTTTTTATAGATGCATTAAAATAAATTTAGTTTATACTGCAGTAGCGGAGAGAATTTAACAGGATTGAAATCTCTGCGCTTCATTTCAATTCAGATACATAGATAAATAAAATAGGACGCGTGATTATAAGATACACCAAAATAAAGCAGAGCTTACTTGCAATTTACTTTTAGCATATTTACATTGTACTTACACCTTTATTTCCTTGTGAAACAGTCAGGAGAAGGCAATCACCTCAGTTCCATAAAACCTCTTATTGCACTTTCCCACCAATTCGTTGTGATAAATTCTTACCACATACATAAGAAAAAAAATCAAAAGAAATAATATGTAAAAAAAAAAAAATCTCTTAACTAATGTTTTTGGCTTCAGGTGTAGATTCAAGTGACTCTCTTTATATCTCCAATTATGGATATTTGAAAGCTCTTGTATGTCAGCATGTGGTCACTGCTTTAACCAACAACATATATATTTTTATTTTTTGTCTTTATTTGTTTATTACTTCTGTAAAGACACTAGATCCGAAGTTTGATTTAAGATTTTGTTTGCTAATTTGAGAATGAAATTAAAGTTGAGCCTAAATCGATGACTTTGTTTCCCGAGAACTTGGCTCAACAATCCACATTTTCTCTCAGAATCAGAATTATTACGGTAAATTAAAAACTCAAAATTCCGAAATCTTCCCTTAAAAGTCCTAATTTTCAATATCGCTCGACTCAGGCTGCGTCAATGTATTGACTGCAATTAATTATGATGTTAATTCCTTTTCAATTGGTTTCCTCTGTCGAAAAATCATTTTTGTTATTAGTAAATCTAGAATAAGATTAGAGGTTAAACTGCAAGAGCCAACTATCGTCTTTTCTTTGGGTTGTTTCCCGTCAAGCGGGACATTAAATCAGCCATTATCCATCACTACCTTGAAGACCACCGTAGGGAAGTATAAGGATAAAAAAAAAAACACTTGGATTGGCATAATTTACATATACGTAGGTCAAAAAGGCAGTAATAAAAAAAATTATTTTCACTTTTATTTGTTTGTCACTGCACATGTACATGTACCAGAAAGAGTCGTACCTGTACATGTACTTTGGCTTGAAAGTCAGTCCTTAAATTATGGGTGCGGTAATTTTTAGCGTCTGTCAAATGACTTGAATAAACAAATGCCACCTACTTACGAAATAGACCGTCAACATATTTTCAGACCCCAACACCATGCCACTTACGCTTTCACTGGAAACTTTAAGAATCAAATTTCCAAGCATCCCCCAATAATTGCAGTTGTAGGAAACTGGACAGTACGGAATTGCAGAGTTTGTAAGAGAACGATTGGCGCAACTGCAGTACAAATGATGACTTCAAATTTCTTTTCCAGCGTCTTTTTCCTGTAGAGGACTCTTTTTAATTTATTTAACGGAGAAAGGGGCTTTCCGACAGAAGCATGAGGCCAAACCTCAACCGACAAAGATGGAAATTTATTTCATAACAGCACTTTGCTGCAAAAACTTTAATTAACAGAAAGGAAATAATCTTTAGTTAATTTGACATTATTTGCGCCTATTTCCATTTCTATAGCTACGTGCAAGATCGCACGTTCTTATTACAACCTGTCCAATCGATAGGTTCATTTCGTTACCGTTAACCATCAGAAATCTTCACTCTCTACGGAGCCTCAAGTGAAGTCAACTGCAGGGATACAAGCAGAAGAGATCGAGTTAAGGTTCTTGTCTTTCTCAAAACATACTAATTTTATCCCTATTGATTTACAATAAGGGACTTTTTAATGTGTTAACGAACATAACCCATTGACCGGGAGCATTTAGCGTATTATTGCACCAAACCTTCCCCCATTTTCAAAATGGGAAGTCCAAGATGATGCGAAACTTTCCCCCAAAAAAATTAGCTATTTCTGTGCCCTACCTTTGGCTCTTGAATGACGCCTTAATACTGGAATCATTGAAAAAAAAAAGGGGGGCATGGAAACGGTTTTATTGAAACCTTTTTTTGTTATTTATTTTATTTTTTTTATTACGTTAAAGCTTTTTTCCCTTACTTAAAGTGCCTAGTTCAGGGGAAATTGTACTTCGAAGTGTTTTAGAGTTGTCAGCAGGACTATTCATACGGCTTCAGAATTTGAATTTGAAAGCTGAGGGGACGAAATTGTAATAACTTTCTATTTGCATAAGAGTTTATTACTGACAGGATATGGATTTCACTATTTTGTCGCTGGGCTACACTAGAGAATACTATAACTTATGTCACGAAAATATCTTTATTTCCTCGTTTATTGCAACGCTATCATATTCTTTCCCAGTGCCTATAGTAAGTAAAAACATCAGGGAGACAAATATGCTGAAATCTCAATAAGAGGAACAATTTTTGGTGAGGAATCTGCGATGGACGTAGGCGTGATCTTCCCACTTATATTAACTTTGAGAGAAAACTAGACAAAATGTTGATGATATTATTATATACTAGGAGTAATCGGAGCTTAGGGGGGTGCGTTCTATATGATTTTTAGGTGTACAGGTAGCAGTTGAGGGGGAAGGGTGGATGGTTGACGGCATATTTTAAACGTTAGGATTGCTTAAAGCGAAACCTCTGTTTAAACTGTGCACCATTATGAAAAAGTCTTGAAGGCTACTGATATGGTATGGTTCGTGTCAACAAGTGCAGTAATTTGGTAAAGTGTGTTGATTTCGGTGACTTGTGTGAAGCTACTGTGGGCTGTTTATATGCTTTTGCGAATAAATAACATAGACCTAAAATGTTCGTTTGTGCGGTGCAGAAAATATCACATGTCATGATGAAATGGCGCCGCCGAGCTTCACCCGTGGCACAACGGCCTCCGAGCTTCACAACTCGGTAAGTTTACTTTGTGACACGACGGTCGCCAAAACGTTTGAACGATGAACGCTTTGGAAGATTCAGCAAACACAGATCGATAGTAGACCCTCAGCAAACTCTTGAAATATGTACGCTTTACCAAGATTCAGCAAACGTTCAAAAGATGAACGCTTTACGAAGACAGAATAGCAGACCTCAGCAAACGTTTGAAAGATGAACGCCGAGGACACAAGAATCACCACGTGAGTTAGTGCGGCAAAGTGAGGCAAACACAAGCAAGGGCCTCAAAGCGAGGCAAATGTGTGTCGACACAAATGCAATCTCAAAAAACCTCGCTTTTTGATTGCACAGGACACCCAACAAATTTTCCTACCTTGAACGCCATACAGATTCAAATTTACCGCAAACGGCAGACGTCAGACTCAAGATGAGAATTTCTCAGAATATAAAATAAGCAGATAAAAACAGTCCTCAACGATTCCTGTGGTTAAAACTGGCATAGGACTACTTAATTTTGTGTAGAAGGAGTGAACGGAAAATAAGGGGGAAATTTGGCCACGTGGTTCGAATTCACGTCTGCCGTTTGGCGTAAACGTAAATCTTAGTCTCTCTAATAACTGGGAGAATCACATCTCAATTCACTTCTATCGCAGGCGGTTTAATTGTTTCATTTTTGTTACTCTAAATCATAATTAAACAAAGCAAAATAAATACTCAAAACCGTCCCATTTCCACACCAGTCAAGCATCGCGGAGATGTAAGGGTGGGTATCTATATGCAAGAGGTTTCTCAGTGTTGTTGACAATCACCATTCTTTGATATTACAGGTGATTGCATCGTAAATGGGCAACTCGCTAAAGCCACAAAACAAAACTCAGGATGTCTCACTGTCTGAGAAGGCAAACATCGCATGGAGCATAATATTTGCTTTAGTCGCCGTCATCATTTTGGCGGGAAATTCCCTTACGGTTGCAGCGTTCACTACCAGGCGTTTGGTGCGCAGGCGCACACATTTCTTTCTGATCAGTCTGGCTGTGGCTGACTTGATGGTTGGGGCCCTGGTGATACCACTTTACATCTACTTAAGTATACAGACGGATTTGCCGAAAGGCGCTGTGCATCACGTCTTCGAAGCAGCGGATATTCTTGCAGGGCTTGCTTCAGTCTTTACCCTTGCAATGATATCAGCGGAAAGGCTTGTCGCTGTTGGCTGGCCGCTTGTTCACCGAATGTTTCGTAAGCGTAGCTACTTTAATTTCATAGGCCTTGCTTGGTTATTTGCCTTAGCTATATCAGTAATAAATCTGCTGTATCGTTACAAAATAGTGCCTTACTTTGCTACTTTGGATATTGTGCTGACTGCTTTGTTGACCTCTATTGTTTTCACTTGCACTGCGTACATCGCTTTATGGATCAAAGTTCGTTTTCGGGATTACGGCGGATTTCTTGGTAGGGAACATGACAAAAAGCTTGTAAAAACGTTGTTTCTTGTCACTGGAGTTTTCGTTTTAACATGGACGCCTTTTCAGGCGCTGCTGTTTGTTGTCCATTTCTGCCGAACTTGTCCGATCCCCCCGCAGAATGTAGTAAACTTTGTTAAGCTACTACATTTCTGTAACTCTTTTATGAACCCAATAATTTACTCCTTAAGAATACCTGAGTTTCTCATTGCAATTTCTGACATCTTTAACTGTCGATACAACCCACATAATAGTGAAATTACCCTAAGAACACTACGCGGAGAAACCTTGGATACAATGACAGGAATTCTAAGTTCCTATTCGTCACTGAATGTGCGTTTCTGCATGGGCACAGAGAATATGGTCACATCTGAATTAAATTCGTCGACGTTCAGGCAAAAATTCTTCAAGAGGACAAGCTCCAGGATGAACTCTAGTCGCAGGACGCACGTGACTACGTCTCCAGTTTGACTGCAATTGCAACAATTGGTGCCAGGTCAGCCATGAGTTGGCTATTTAGAAGTTGAGTGAGAATGAACACAGGTCGGGCGGGTATCGTTTTACACTATGGGATTTTTATGGGAACGCAATTACCGATTAATAGACAATTATTGGATTATGTTTTTGCGCTATCCCGAATGATCAAGCAGCTGATTGACTATTCATTCCGGATATCACAAAGACCGAATCTAACATTGACACGCAGATATATATTTTTTAGCAACTAATATAATTTGCAGTCTGTCTACTTTGAATTGCTTTATAACACATTACGTTGAGGAAACATGCACTGAGCACAGTTGACCTTGCCATTGGAAATCATGCATTGCTTCGGCAACTTACAGATAAGTCAGTCGCATGCTTGTAGAAGAGAAGATGGTGAGCACAATAATCTCATTAATTAGTCCACGAGGTAGCACAGGAAACAGAGCAAACAATCCCATAATGCAACTCGACCCAACACCGTCTTGGTCTCAATCCCAACGTTAAAATGTTTATTACTGGTCCAATATCACAGTGTTGTATGAATTCACAGGTTTTGACTGGAATTACAGCGGTTACCACTAACACGAGCCCTCGGAGGGTTTTTTTCTCTCTATTGAAACCTGAGTTTTCGTGGACGTAAATCAACTGTTTCCATGGTTTTCTCACTCGCTCTGACAGAGAAGGTTCCCTCATCGCTGAATAAAGCGGGAAGACTTACAAGAATAATTTCGCACGACGACGTCGTTTTTAATTATTTCATTAAGATGAAGGATTATATTGTTAAAACAGCGAGGTCTCTACGAGCTCAGCCGAAACACTCTCTACAGTTTACGTAAAGGTTTTTAGGTTGTTTACTTATTTGATTGTATGAAAACACGAGAGCCGTGGACGAATTGCCAAGGAGTATAAATTCAAAGAAGCGAAAGATGCCACACCGACAAGGGACAAAGTTTCCTCTAAATGCCGGACGCTGTTTTGAAAAATAATTTTGTAACCTGCAGATCTACTTATCATTCTTCATGTTATCGAATAGAATCCAGAACTAGCAAGAACTCGGACGAATTGCGAGCGTGCATTGAGAAAGCTTATGTGTTCGTAACTTACAGTGTGTAAATAAGTGGGTAATTTGAGTTTCCTCCGACAAACACTCAACAATTTTGTACTCCTCGTAATCTTGACATGAAGTGGTGCCAGATCCGGTAGCAAAATATTGCAAAAACGGCTCAAACGCAGACATGTTCTTCCGAGTGCTCGAGAAACAGGGAAAGAATCTGCTCTGGGCCAACGAGTAAAAAACAATTGTAGCAGTTGATTGGCGTCCACCAAAACGCAGGTTTGAACCCGAAGAAAAAACCTTAAAGTTTGAGTACGCGTGTTAGTAGTAGCCACTGTAAAGTGGCAGGAAGAATATACTGAGAAGATTTGCGTCGTCACAAAACGCTTAGTGGGAAGAAGACAAAAGTAAGGCAAGGGGCACACATACACCAACCCACGGCCTGGGCAGAACCTCGCACATGCACACCGCCATATCACCCGGGCAGTGGCCACAATGGACAGCTGGTTTGCCCTTATTGGGGCTTACCAGCATGGCATAGTCATGGGACCTCAGAGATCCTTTACTACCGCCAGCTCCACACAACACATATGGGAGCTGTTGGTTGGGAACCGCACTGCAGTTCTCCTATGGCATGCGTGGGGAAGGCGGATCATGAGTTACCCTGATCTGTGTGTCAGCAAATTCAATAAGAAAACCTTAAAGAAAGGGGCACACATACAGCTGTCCATGGCTGCCACTGCCCGGGTGATATGGCTGTGCGCATACGTGAGGTACTGTCCAGGCCGTGGGTTGGTGTATGTGTGCTCCTTGATTTTAAGTTTGTCTTAGTGGGAAGAAGTATCGAGTGAGAACTCAGTTATTCTTCCATTGTCACTATTTAATTCTTATGTATTTTTTACCTATATCTACACTGCGCGTTTAGACACGTGGCCTCAGTTGTTGAAAAGGTGGATAGCACTATCCACCGGATAAATCTTTATCCACTGGATACAAAAGAGAATAAATTCCCACAAGCCACCGCCATTTTGCTCTTCAGAAGCTACTCTGGCCAGATTTTTCCACATAGAAATCTTTTGACTTGTCGACGAAAGTAACGCCAAGTTTGCACGTCATATCGCTTGCTGTGCGTGATCGGCAGTGAAATGATTTACCCCGCCAAGTTTAAAATTACATGACACCACTCTAACCGACCAATAAGGTGGCGTCCTTAAAATAACCTCGCAGTATGACACAGAACCAAGAATAGATTGAACATACTTTTCATGGGGAGAGGGTCGTGTATGGGGGATTCGCTCTCTTAAATCATTCTCTCTTACTGGATATCGCAATCGGTTTCCCCGAATACATATCTACTGGGTAGTGATTTATCCTCTGGATAGCGCTATTCAGCTTTTGAACACCTGGAGCCAGGTGTTACGTCTTCATAACGCAGCTTAGCAGCGTTGCAAACGATTTGGCAAAACTTCATTTTCAAAGGGTGCCTTAAATTGCCTCTTTATTTCTTTATCCGTTTTATTTGACAGTTTCGGTTTTATGTTTCTTTGTCGTTGTTGTTTATTTTTGTTTTTCTTAAGGTGGCTCCCTAGAGTAAATTGGCCGTGCGCAGCCTGAGCACTAGTATGGCGCGAGCTTTAAAATCCGCGCGACGTCCACGCAAAAATTAAAACAAACATGGCCTCTCATTTGAAATATTCGCCCAAAAAAACTTTATTAACTTTCTATTGAAGCTCATTGTGCAAAAAGTTTGATTAGTGTAGGTCAAACATTTATGAGAGGAGACAATGTTACACCAGTTACAAGTCACAATCGATCCCCAAAAGACTAAATTGTATGTAAAAACAAAGCAGAAATTTTCCGAAGACATCAATTCTTTCGCTTCAAAAGTAGACAAACGTTAAATAGTCGAAGTAAATGGACAACGAGAAATAATTTTTACTCACAGATTGACCCTTGACGAAAGCAATAGTTGTCCGTCGAGACCTACGGTCTTGTACATGTAGCTGAGGACATGATATACGATTTATAGATCGGCGCCATCTTTTACAGCAGACTTTAAAAGAAAAACTTCGCCGTCGAAATTATCCCTAAAGAAGAACAAGGCTGAAAAAGTATCCGGAAGTGGGCTAACATTTGAAGATCTGCAAACAGTGTACAGCAGATTAGGAAATGAAGGGCTTATTGCGATCCTTGCACAACCACCGTCTTCATCGCCGACGATCGCCATCCTCACGAGTGACCACCACGCTTCGAATTTTAGCTACAATAGTCAAGTACTTCGAAGAAAACATCCTGTGTTAGGTATAAAATTGAATCCGCTATCCCTCCTTTTTCAAGTGGCGAGATATCACCGTAATGATACTGATAAACGGCTTCAAAAAAATGGCTGTCGTACTCTTCAAAGAAACCACATGTTTTCAGTAGCTTTGTGCATTATGCGCATGCGGGCGTGATGGCTCCCGCGCGTATTTTGCTCACACGACCCCAAACCACGCGTGTTTTTCGGATTTTTGTGACGTCAGCGCAGTTAATTAACCGTGAATTTCTCGCGTTTCCTTCGGTAAATTATTTTAAAAATCGCCTCATTTCTTAACAGTCGCAGCACCTTTGTACTGTCACTTTTTTGTCAAAATCTGTAAGAGCTAAACTCCTCTATTAAGAAAAATTACAAATTTCAAAATGTTGGCAAAACCGTCTTAACGACCCCATGTTTTTTCCACTTTAAAATGTTAAGCAATATCGTTAATATAAAGTGGCAAAGTTTAAAGACATTTCACCGCGGGAAATTAGAAATATTAAGGAAAAATGGGCAAAAATGACAAAATTACTGTCTGTTTAAGGATGCGATGTTTCCATGGCAACGGCCTTAATCCAGAAAATGAAACTTGATAAAGGAGCCTTCTTATATGGGTAACCTTAGCGGTGAATCTCGTGAACAAAATCGCAGAGACAAAGTAACTAGATTTCCCTCTGTAACGTACGCTTGATAGCTCGGATTATTAGTAAATACTCTAGGGAGCCACCTTAAAGGGAAACCATTATTAATACCATAATAAGATATAAGGATGTTTTCAGTCGATTACTCACAAAAAGCGAGTATCATTAACTTTCTGGAGACATTTGAGCCAAATATTGAGGATAGCTTAAGATTAAACGCTTGACAGGTCAGTCTTTGACGAGCTCAGTAAAAATGGTTCATTTCCACACATGAAATTAAAAGTGGATTGGAAGCTGCTTGCCAAGTTTCAAAGGATGAGGAAAAATCAACATAAAGTAAATCTGTGCGGGTTTATTCAAGCCTTACTACACATGAGGTAGTGGGAGGAATAAATGAAGAGCTATCTGCTACTGATCAGGATGGGTGGAGGACGGAGGAAGGATGGCATGTACTCCAACTTCCACCGCTTTTACGTCCGAATGGAAAAGATAATACTTTAATATATATATCCAAATAATCGTATGATCACAAAACAGGTGATTCAAGACGATTAAAGTGGTTTCAAAATTCTATGTTTATTACCATGAAATTGGAGGAAGTTTTATGATCTTTTCTTTATGGTATCGTATTTTATGACTGGAACAAACGGAAAATAGGATTCAAACCAAGAATAACCTTAAATAACCCACAAGAATATCACTGCCTTCTTTTATTTGACCTTCTGCCTTCTAAACTCCCGCAAACCAAAGTGTCCAAAATTGATGTCTTTTTTATCAAATATTTGCGATCGGAAAAATGTAATGCTATTGATAGTTATAAAGAACTCAACAAAAGGTTAAAAAAAGCATAACAGCTGGTCAGTGTGAGTACTTGTATTGCCGGTATTCTTTTTTTTTTTTACTTACGTATACGAATACAACAGTAATTCGGTTAGCAGGACCTGTATGTAAGAAACAAAGAATACTTAACCGCGTTACATCACAGACAGCAGTTGCGATAGCAAACATTGATATAAAAATCATGTCTATTTTTTGTTTATCATTTGTCTCGTCGTGTACAAATATTTCTCCCTACAATTGGTTTAAAGTTTCACATGGCTATCTCTTAAGACCTATGCAGTCAAAATCCAACAGCATGGTCAAGTTGCTTGGTGAACCGTCCTGTAAAAAAAAAACACATTTCAAAAATTGTCTAGATGTCAGGTCCTGCTACCAGTAGGTATACATGAATGAGGGGTCATCTCATTGTTTTGCAGGTGACAGCCCTTTCATTTGGCCCTTTATTACTTTTTGTGTTATTTGTGCACGAAGCCAAGGCAATCAAACTTATGATGACAAAACTAACAGACTGTGATTACACATAAAAGCAAAAAGTCACTTTTATCCCTGTCTTATATACATAAGCTGATGTAAAAACAAACACAACTTCGTGGACGGCATTAAATTGTGCATATTTCTCTTAGTACCTGAAAATAAATATGTTTGGTTCGTAGTTTGTTCCAATAACAAGGTTGGTCCTGTCTTTTTGTCTCCCATTATTTGGACACTACTGTCCTCCAATGCTATAACTGGGAAAACTTTGCATATTCGGCAAAGGTACTCCCTAATGCGACTGCCAAGAAAGGGGGAAGCTAGATTGGTGAGAGGATCAGAGAGGGAATAGTGGTTGGTAGGAACCATCAACTCATCTGGATTCTCTAACAAAGAAAAAGAAATTAACAAATCATTTTTTTTTTATCATTCTCGTAAAAAATTCCAGTTGCATAACAGCCATCTCTCACGGTTCTTACCCATTTTGTAATGAGGGTTTGAAAACTAGGTCCGAGAAATAAGGATTACATACCATAATTAACTCTGTTGATTAATGAATGTTACCAAAGCAAATGGAGTCGGTGGCATAGGCGACTTCGAAAAAGAATCCGAGTAGTTTCAATGGGACGTCCTTTTGGTTACTAGTTTAGAGTGTCTGTAGTGCCTGCATTGGAAGATTATCCGTTATTTGCAATATATGCAATATATGCAGTAATATGCATGCAGACAAACAACAGACGTCTAACAGCACACATTTGGTTTATCGGACCCTTTATCAACATTCAGAGTATACTCCCCCGGAGAATTTCTAGGGACCAAAATACTGAAACCCAGCTGGTATGCCGACTATGTTTACTGTGGGCAAATAAATCAGCTTGCTTGATTGGCATGATTAGTATGAAATAAAGGTAACTAAACAAACAGATATTTCCACCACGTTTGCGTGTGTTTGCTTGTTTATTTATTTTGGTATTATCCCGGTGTATGGGAGAGGATGTCTTCTTTTCTTTGCCTTTATAAACACTTATTAACCAGAAGATCACAAAAAAAGAAAAGAAAAGGCATTGAAGCAAAATAGTAATGGTAAGAGATTCAACGAGGTCCACTGAACTGTTCATGATCAATCTAGGTTTCCCGGGACTCGACAACATTTCAAGTTACTTATTATAACTACATCGGTACTGCTTTGGGCTAAAAGAAAAGACAAAACAAAAAGTTGTTCGTGTTGCATATGTATATTGTATCTACATGAGCTTAGCCAGAATCATAAAATAAAGTAATTCTTATAGATAATGTTATTTTAACCATCGATGAAAGCTTAAGAAGGTCACCAGTACAAATCAGGTAACAAACCTATGCCTTCGATATACATCGTCAGCTACAGCTTTGGACGAGTCAGTCGATTTAGATTTTACAGTTGTATAATAGTGTAATATTTTCCTCTTTCTTTTTAACAGAATTACAAAAATCGTGCTTAAATGTTTGTGTTAAAGAGAACTGTTTGACGATCGACGAAATGGATTTCAACAAATGGAACGTGTTTTGGAGTATATGCTTTGGCGTGATGGCATTCATGGTAATAGCTGGAAACGCTATTTCTATTGTTATTCTTTCCACGAGAAGACTACGAAAGCGTCCGCACTTTTTGCTGATAAGTTTAGCCATTGCTGATTTCTTGGTCGGATTATTAGCCATACCAGTATACATGATTGTCGTAATCTCCGGAGCAAAGCTCGCCTCCAAACTAGCTTTTGACTGCGTGGATATGTTTACAGGATTTGCATCTACTTTTACCCTGGCCATCATTTCTCTTGAGAGACTCAATGCCATTGCTCGACCTCTCCATCATCGCCAGCTCACTTTATGGAGTTATTCCGCGGCTATATCGTTGCCATGGGTCCTGTCATCCTTCATAACATCGTTTAGGGTGCTTCTCGACTTCGTTTTCATTACTGTTCACCAGTTCTTGACGATTATAATTATCAGCTTATCTACTCCATTGCTTATCTCGTGTATTAGTTATAGCTACATATGGAAGAAGCAACGCACCCGAATACGTAACAGTTTCAGACAGAGACACGAGACCAGATTCTCCAAGACTGCGTTTTTGATAACTGGAACATTTCTGGTGACTTGGATGCCATTTCAGATTTTAGTCATCGTATTCATTTTATGTTTTCCATGCAGGGCCATCCCCGTTTCAGTTGTATTCGTTATAAAACTCCTTCAATTCAGCAACTCGATTGTTAATTTTCTTATCTATTGCTTTAGGATGCCGAGTTATCGAAAATCATTGTTTGCTATTTTGTCTTATGGTAGGGATTCTCGAAAAGGAAGCCGGGCAGTGTCTCCATTTAATGAGAATCAAACGACAAACATCACTCTTATTTCGTTTTCTAGCTTACAACAGTTAACCATACGTGATGAGCGTGAAAAATGACTGATGACATGCTGCTTCATTCTGCTTTCCTCTTGGCACAAAAAAAAAAACATTAAAGGACAATAAAATCTTGAATCATTCACTTTTGAAAGCGATGAGCACTCAGGAGTGGAAGGAAATTGCGAGGGGAAATACAGAGTTTCGAAAGTTTTTTGCCATTCGCAATGATCGTACTTAATAATAACTGAGGCGTACAATTTAAGAGGGAAAGTATCCTGCTGTTGATTAGCAACTATGCAATTGATGATTTCGTAAAGAAAAATTCAGTAGACTGAACATATTTTGGCATTGTAGTAAGAGAGGATCCTATACAGGAGTGGTATTAAAGTAATAAAATTTATTTTATAATACGGTGCTTCAGCTGTTTTGGGATTTTTTTCATGGTCTTTGGGTGTAGATTTACATATTTTTCAGTTTTTTTGTTATTTAATTTCGAAACAAAATTTGGAGAATTTCAAAGTTTCTCTCAGAATCCCACAGTAATCTTTACGAAATAGGTACACATCATTGTTGTAAAAATTATTTGACCGGAAGCATGTAATAAGAATTGTTTTGAAACGATGGAGTAGAAATTAACATTAAAGTTCGAATGAAAATAATTGCAAAGGAAGGATCCTACAAAAATATTTTACACATTAAATATCTCAAGCAGGTTAAGTTTAAACAAAAACAAAAAAGCAAAGTAAAGTAAACTAACCCCCCCCCCCCCCCCCCAAATTCCAATTTTTGGCGATTCCACCGTAAATATATTGCTTCATGTAACAAAAGGTCCTCTAGATTGCCATACCACATCCCATAGCCTTCCTAGTGAAAATTTATCGCCAATTCCCAAAAGGCCGCACGCTGTGTCACCTAAAGATGTAAATGTATTTTACCCGACTGTTTTGCAAGTTCGCTCATCAAAAAAGGCCTTTACTGTATAGGGTGATAGCTGTAACAAATATCGAGCAAAATATAAAGTGGCACGTAGAAAAAGATGAGTGACCAAGGTAACTGCAGTATCTAGTACATATGCATTGCTAGATCAGCCGAGTTTGAAACACTCTTACGTTTTTCAAACCTTTAGTAAATCTTCAGATTGTTCATAACAATCTGAATGCTAATAATGAGCATAAAACTGAAAACATTTGAATTTCACTTCCCACCGTCTTTAATAATTTCAACGTTTTCGGTATCAAAATGGAAAGGAAAAAAGCCTGGGTAGGAAAATCAAAAGCACATTGACTACAATGTGTCTGTTCGTCGGTGTGGGCTGAAAGCAGTGTGGCCTCTTACAGCGAACTATTGTATCTTTCACCATTATTCACGATTGCTATCTGTTTAATTAATCATGCCCTACTGGCAAATCAACCCACCGTGGCTGGTGTACAATATATTTCACTGGATTAGAAAGAATTTGAAAAACAGAAATGGAGAATATTACACGGTGGCGAGAAGATATGAATTTTATGTTCGAGTGGCAAGAACAATATCTCACGAGCGAGATATTGCTCTTGCCACGAGAACATAAAATTCATATCTTCGAGCTAACGTGTAATATTCTTTTTATTATATAAACGTACTGATGACGGCGTTTTTGATGATTTTCCGAAGATTTCCGACCACCTTCCGAAGATTTCCGAAGATTTTTCAAATTGTCCCGAAGACCAGACGAACGTTCCCGAACATTTTCCGAGAATTTCCGAAAATTTCCGAAGATGTCCGAAGATTGCCGAGCACTTTCGAGGAAGACCCGAAGATGTTTCGATGATACACCAACGAATTTAAGTACAATTTAAGAGACAAACCTGATGTCAGTGAAATTATCGATATCTTCACATGTAAAAATATCGTATTTTTACGTGTGTTCAGATACCACATTTCTCGGTGGTAGAAATCCTTGTAAAACACTGCAGTTTATATAATAAAGAAATTTATTCCATGTAATGGTTGATAGTTGATAGCTACAGATCAGCTGCCAATGAAGCCAAGGGGTAATGCCATGTTCCTTCCTCGCTAATCGTCAGTGGAACAGTTTTAATTACGCGCGTTATGTCAAGCGCCTTTTAGACACGATCAGCACAAAACGTTATGGGCAAAAATGGTAAGATATGCATTGTCCTTAAGTACAAAAAGTAGATCTATAGTCAGGTTTTCCTATATAAGCCTGCTTTAAATCAATTGCTCCCGCGTCGTTGTAATTGTATAAATGAAATGGATTTTTAACTAGACATGTAGAATATGTATCAGTGAACTTGATTAGGCATTTGGCCCTCACTTTTTGTGCATTTTTAAAATTCATCATGTGAGGTTACGAGTCGCAAATTGAAAAAATATATAGATATATATTTTTTTTCTTAAAGTACATGTACTACTGGTTAAAAAATTGTAGGGCATTATCGGGTTTACTACATTTTTATGTACCAAAAAACGTTGGTTAGAGTGGTGAAAACATACTAAAGAAATCAATTTGAAATATCTCCCTTTTATCCCATCAAACATTTTTTTTCAGCTGTCACTTAATCGCAAAAAATAGGATTCAGGACCATTAAGAACTAAGTAGCTTTAACTTGTCGATTGCCTTTGAAATTAAAAGCGAAAGTGTCCTTCTTGTAAGTTACTCAGCATTAAGTTATTCACTGAAGTGTCCAATGAAAAGGGTCCGCGAAATTGTAGGTTTTCGAAATAGCTCTTTAAGTGGATTTTTTTCATCACGCTTATTCCAATAGTCTTCCAATGCTGCTAGAATTAAGTGCCCCGCAAAAGAGATAACAAACGATCGGGCGAAGCCTGGTATGTCGCCTGACGTGAATGGAATATTACTCCACTTTTACAAAAGTTGGACAGGTATAACTCATAATACAGTGCATCTAATCGCTCCAATCTTCTTATCATTCACCAACCTAAATGTTAAAGTCAACGTAGTATGATTATTACCACTGATTCTCTTTTTTGAGTTATATAATATATATATATATATATATATATATATATATATATATATATATATTTTTATATATATATATAAAATGTGACCCTCCACATGATTCTGATCCTAAAAGTGCCCACAACACGCTTCCCCTTTAAAACAAAAGAACTCATTTTAACACGCCTAAGCGTGAGCAAGTCGAAAAGAAGAAAGTGTTAAAGTTTTCAGAAAGAAAAAGCCCCGTGCGAACTTTTTCAATTAGCTATTGTGGCGATCGCGACGATTATATGAAAACCAGTCAGTTTGCGGGTTCTGATTGGACAAAAACTTTTGTTCTATTATACAAGCCTGTAAACTCATAATTATAGAAAACGGCTTTTAGCCACAGCTGCAAACAATGATCTGGAGGAAGCTCAAAAACAGACAATTCATTTACTCTGAGCCAACCTCTCCTTCTTTCAAAAAGCTTTGGTTTCCACGTTCTAGTGATTTCACTATTCGCTGATGCCGTAAGTTTAAGTGATCTTGTATCCAAAAGCCGGAATCGAAAGCAGTTTTAGCTATATTTCGCGATGATGCGAAATCGCGAAAGACAACAACTGTGGTAATTTCTGTTGTTGATAAAAAGGTAAGTATGTACAAACAAGCAGCAAAAACCAATAGATCTAGCATTCTTAACCTTTTTCCTATGTTAGAGTAAAATCCCTGAAAGAAATTGTTCCTAAAATATCTGATCAAAAAAAGATCTTATCTTGGGTAGGAAAAGCGTCCTCCTCAGGTAGTAAACAAGCTGTCAGCGATAATGAAAGATGCCAGTTTCGTAGTTGTTATTTGTCGTTTGTTGGTTTTTTTTTTTTTTCCAATATTTATTTAAGCACTTCGGTAGTGTTGATGTCATATCGGAAGATAACGCCTTTACCTGGCCACGGCAATGGATCCTGCTTCCAAATTAAGAGCTACAAGTTATGCCGTCCATAGCTGTACGCGCGCACATCCGATACCTTCGCAAAAACACCCACATCCTTACTGCAGCAATCAATCCAAAAAACAGAGCTTGAACAGAGGTGAATGATGAATAAAGTCCACTATTGCAACAGCTGCCAGTGCCTTGTAATTTAACACCTATATCATTGACTCAACAAAACACAGCTGCGTACAGTTAAAATGTTCAATCTTGATTCACTTCTGTTTTAAAACACCCATGAACTAACTCTTTCAGCGGGGTGTTTGCTTTTACTGCCGAAATGCAAAGGCAAAATAATGGCCGTTGAATAAGTGTTTTTTGTTTGATCCAAAAAGTTTTGAGAAAGTTCAAAGCGAAATCAGCAATTACTTTGGTGCGATGCCACTAAGTCTTTGTTTTAATTGGCTCCCGTACATAAATTCGGATGAAAGTAAAGCCAGGGAACTTAGGCAACTTCATCAAAGAATTAAACCACGCTTTTTGCTCGAAGGAACTATTTATTAGTCAACTTAGTTTTATGAAAGCGTTAGGCGGTACTTTCCATTGGTTTACCTAATTTCACAATTCACAACATAAGTAAACAAGCTTTCGTTCTAGTCAGCTCGAATATAGAAGCTCGCTGTGAAATGACCAAATGTATATAGCAGTGATATAGGTAATTGACATCGCCTCTGAAAAAACTTATTCTGACTTACATATTGTTCTTGTATTTTTGTTTGATAATTGCATCTGTAGACAATGGAAAGCAGATGGGATGGCACAATTGTGTTTAATAGGGGACTGTCTCCTTTATCCTCTATTTTTTAAAACCGCTCGGTGGGAATCGAAATAAGATACACCACTATCAAAGAAAGACAACCTTAATACATAAGCGGTGAAAGTCAATACGTTAGCTTATAGAATTAAATAAATATCATACTTTATAAAATAACTGAGATATCACGCGCGTTCTGATTGGTTAAAAACCTATGGTTTATTTGGCCGGTAAACTCACAGAAAACTTAAAGTTGTTTTAGTAACTCTCTTCGGCTCGTGTTCTCCCATCATCCCGCGTGGGTTATCACGCCGGTACACCCATAGAAAGTGTGGTCTATTGCTTAAGTATACGACTCTACCGTACTGCATATGCGATTCACCATCAAAGGAAGTTAGTTTAGTTACTAAAGAGCAAAGCTCACATCGTTAGTCCTTAAAAATTAATAAAGAATATACAGCATTAAGTTCTTTTTTTTATATATTTTTGGTTTCATACTGTACTTGTAATAGGAAAACATAATGGGAAACATTTTTATCTCTGTAACCTCAGCTGCCTAATACAAGGAATTAGCTGTATAGATGTAATGGATATTTATGTCATACCAAAAACTTGGGTAGTTGTGAAAACACATTCAGAGCAAGTACTTTGTAAAGTATGCTCGAAATCCCTTTAAAACCAATTTAAGGAATAAGCGATGCTCTAAGCATATTCGGAACTGAACAATATCAAAACCATTGGAACAATCGCTCAGTACAAACGCCAAAATACACCTGACCCGTCACATCAAAAATTACCAAGCAATACTTAAGCTTATAGTCAGTGCCAGTACAGGCTAAGAGGTAAATTCATGAAGTGTCCTGACTGCTTAATCAAGACATATCAGTTTTTAAGTAAGGAAAAAGAACAAAACAGGTCCTAGCTCGAGCAGACTAGCATCACTGTACGACCATGGGCAATAACTGCCTGCACTGAGGTCTAGGGATTAATTCTAAAAGACTCTGAATGAAAGATTACGAATTACATACAAAAAATGCATGGAACAATTATTTTCGTGAAATTACACATCAAGAAAAGCATACTGAAAATTGCTTAACATGCGTCTGTGTCGGAAACCTGTTAAGCAAAGTTTTATCAGTGCGATCGATGAAATTCGTTTCATCCGCTTCAAAATTGTACAGCCGGAAAGTGCCCCTAAACAAACCGGGCAGTATTAAGAATGAACCATTACTACCAATCTCGTTTCGTTCTCGGGCTTACACAGTTAATCATGATGGGCTGCAAATAAAAGCTTACAATTGTTGCTCCTCTCGTCTGAAAATTGCAATAAAATGTGCTGGATAAAACACATTAATGCATTAATCAGGGATGGACTACAGTTTTTTTGGCAAAGCCTTACAGTTTGCACGTGCAAACACATCGCTACAAAATTCTTATATTAGATTCTCAATATTTGAAAGCGAAAAAAAAAGATAATTGTCAACAATTGCGACAATTGCAAAATAAACTGACAGGGCTCATTTTTGGATTGCCTCAAAATATTTAGTTACCCAAATCTGCTTCATTATTGAGGTGCGCAATTTGTTAATATTTTTTATTATCATTTCTATCTCTCTGCTGTGAGATTAGGACGCGTTTCCCAATTTAACGATTAAAACAGATTCTGTCACGACTATATATTCATATTTCATACCCGCAAATAAGTTTTGGCATCGTCCTACGGAAAGATCTGCATGAGCTGCAATACAGATTAGCCTGTGATTCCAGCTGCTTCGCACAATTTTTTTGCAGCTACCGTTGCCAAGACCAATGAATCAGCGTGATTTCTTCGCTTTCCTTTCCGATATAAAATGTTTGCTTTTGCTATATTTTGAAGCAATTTTTGTTCGATTTGTGGGAAAGAGTTGTCTAACATCACAGGTTTTACGAAATATGCCTGAATAGGTGTAGGTCATAGTTGTAAAAATCATTTAATTGAAAGCAAGATTAAAGATCAATATTGTTGGAGTTGACGGATTTAAAGTAATTGCACCTAAGAAAAGAATATAAAAACACCTTAAGCAAATATCTCATATAGGTCGAAGATAAGCAGATTACGGTTAATTTACAAAGCCTGGCGTTTCCTAAATATGCAGGTGCATGTGGATAGCGGTTACAACAGAGGCTAGAATCGAAAATGTTGCCAGGGGCAAAAACTCCTGAAACGATACGCAGAAAATCTGGGGAGAAAGCAATACCAAGGCTCAAGAGCTTGGATCACCTCCTCGATAAAAACAGATCAAACTTCCAAAAAATAGACGGTGAGTAAGCAATGTAGCGTATAAACACCTACGTTAGTATCTAGGTTGACGATCGAGATATCGTTGCAATTGAATTTTTTTTGTGATTACACTGTAAAGCTCAAAACCGTCTAAGCGCTAGTGAGATTAGTCTTTACTAAACTGGAAGTAACTAACTGGAAATATACACCGGCATACAATCGGTATTCGTTAATATTTAAAGAAACTTTTTCACTCTGGTATTTTTAAAGGTGTCCGCCGGTTTTAATTTAAACGTTTTCCACACATTGCGGCTTGAACCTTACCGCGGTAGACAAATAAAAATCATTCATCCATCAGCATCAGATGGAAAAGAAAACTGCACTGCCGGCATTTTTATAACCCATGAACCAACAAAGCTGTCTCTTACTAGACAGGAACAGCACGCTTCAAAACGAGTCACTGAAATTCGTCGATGACGGCGATATTAATGTCGCCTCAAAGTTTGGCTATTGTGGCTTTGATTTTCATCATGATCGTTATTACCGTTTGACAATTACATTTGTAGTCAATGGAAGCAAAAGGCAGATGAGCCAAAAATTTCAGTAAAACGTACCGAATTAAAGCTGTACTTTACGTTTTTGGTAGCTTCTCAAGTTATCCATGGAGGGAGGAAAATCCTCAGTAGCAGGTGGATCAGCCTAGAGCCAGTTCCTTAGAGTTAGGATCTTCCTTCTAAGAGGTAGGAAGATCCTAGCCCCAAGTGAACTGCCTTTGCTATTCTTAGTACTAGAAATTATAGGGACAAACCAAACAAAAATGCTGGCGGGTCGTTCAGTGGTTAATCACGGTAATACAGGCCGACCATTTCGTTTGGCGTTACCACGATCTGATTATTGTGTGAATTATGCTGAAAGGTAATTATTAACGCCAGTAAAGAGAGCAAATTGTATTTTTGTTTTTGACGCCCGCAATTTTTAATTCCTTCTCGATCCTTCTCTACTTCAGGACACCACACAGACCGAAATTTCTGCATGCAGACCCAGCGAAAATTTGTTCCACCTTCTAGGATCTTCCTCCCTTCATATAAACAGCCCTCTCGACGACACCACCGTCCATATGATGTGTTCATTAAGTGCATCAATTGGAGAAAACAAGTCCCAAGCGTTAGCGAAAATAAATTTGTAATGTATTGCTTGTAAACGAAAAGACCTCGTCATAAATGCTGAGATGTAAAGAATAACCGGAGCTAACTAAAACAGTCGACTCGGTACTTATAATGAATGATATATTTGCAAAGTAGTTTCCTTATATCATAACTATTATATTCCACTAGCTGCTGTTTTTCTTCTGGAAACTTCTGGGATAACTTTAAAAATCGTTGCTTTTTAGCTTGAGGCTTCGTGTTGAGTGTGTTGTTATAGTTGTGTTCATTCAAGAGAAAGAAAACTGGCAGGACCTGGCAGTGTTTTTTTCCGCCTTCCGTCACGCCACTTTCCACCATGTTTTGATCACGTGCTGAACGGTACATTGCTTAATCTATCACGATCATCACG
Source organism: Porites cylindrica (assembly GCA_964035525.1). Lineage (NCBI taxonomy): Eukaryota > Metazoa > Cnidaria > Anthozoa > Scleractinia > Poritidae > Porites > Porites cylindrica. The sequence continues at coordinate 50,090,808 of OZ037776.1, read as the reverse complement.
ATCGGGATACATTTGATTTTAGTCAAGGCCACGTGACTAAGAATCGACCAATGGCAGTCCCTGTTTAGTAAAATCGCCTGGGTTATCTCGACCGAACAATCAAGGCTATCCTCTGATGCAATCCAGGACGAACCGAACAATTTAGGTGAATGCAGCCGTAAAGAATAAAACTGAAATATATGTATGCACAGAAAGGATGGTGAACAATTATCTCGCATAAGAATCTCGATCGTCCCACTGGCAATAACAATTTTGAAGTAGCTATGTGTTACATGGCAGGTGAAGGAAAAACAACAACAGCAATATTCATACTAAATACAAAAAGTCTCTTTTCACACAAACTGAATCACTTCGCTAAACAAAAACATCAGTTTTTCACTTTCCATTAGATGTTACCCGCTAGGGGTTAGCTGTGTTTGCTAGGATGCAGAATAATACATTTCCGTTTTGCGATGAATTTGGCCACAAGGAATGGTTGTTTATTAATTATATTTAGAAAGCATTATAGAAACGTATTTTTTTTGTTAAAAGAAAAGAGCAAATAAATATCGTAGAAATGAGAATTACAACCAGTCATTAGGAAGAAGAAGAGTCAAGTTATCGACCACAAAAAGCTTATTACATACTGTAATTAATCTTGGCACTTTTAAACCTTGTTTTATTTTAAATACTATTTGGTCAAAAGGTTATAACGAATTGACGATAAAGCTAAAAAAACAAAAGAAAAAACTAATTAGCGAAAGGTAGTTCTTATCATGGTGAGGATTGATTACTGACCAAAGCTTAAGGCTAAAATAGATGATTAAATATATCTCATTAACTCGAACGGATTAACTGGTTAACGAGGCTGTTCTAATGAAAAGGGGGAATTTTAATAACTGAATCATTAAGAATAGTCAGCACTTTCTTGACCAACTTAGAAGTAAAGATTCGGGTTCAGTAATTGATTTGTTAACTAAACCCATTTCGATCGAATCGCTTCTCAAACAGGTTAGGGCCCTGGATCTCTGTGTCCAACGGCTTTCAGCAAAAATAGAGTAAATAAATTGACATAAAGATAGTTTCTGAACCGAATACTACCACTAATATTGACCAGCAAATATTTTCCATTGTTATACACATTTCAGGTGGATGTCTCTGAGCCATCCTCAAAGTATGGATTTCTTAAGATGGAATACATTATGGAGTTTTTGTTTTGGGGTGATGGCTTTCATTATCGTCATTGGAAACGCCATTTCCACCTCTATACTTCTCTCAAAACGATTCCGCAAGCGTCCACATTACCTCTTAACAAGCCTGGCAATAGCGGATCTAGTGGTTGGATTACTTGCAGTACCGTTGTACATAATTGTAGCTGATCCAGGACAGAAACTTTTGCCTAGAGTGCTATATGATTGCGTGGATATGTTCGCTGGCAAGTCCTCAATGTTTACTCTGGCCGCTATTTCTCTTGAAAGACTTCACGCTATTGCTCGGCCGCTTCGACACAGGCAAGTGACCTTGGGTCATTATACCATTGCTATAGTTACTCCTTGGATTCTTTCATTTATGGTCGCATCAACTCGGGTGTTGCTACATTTCTCTGTCTTGACAAAGAAGGAGTTCGTCACCGTTGTTACTATCAGCTTATCGGCGCCACTGCTGACAACGTGCTTTGCTTATTGCCTTATTTGGAGAAAGCAATCCTCAAGTATACATAATAATGAAATGAGAGCACGAAATGACGCCAGACTATTGAGGACATCACTTATAATAACTGTAGCATTTGTTTTTTCATGGCTTCCATTCGAAATTCTGACAATAGTGGCCAGTCTCTGCATTTCATGTCAAAAACATTCATTTTTATTAGTTATTTACCCCATAAAGCTTCTACAATATAGTAATTCCTTCATTAATTTTGTCATTTATTGCTTGAGAATGCCAGAATTCAAAAGGACATTATCAAAAATGCTGCCCAGCTGCAAATTTATTCAGGGTCGATGCCAAGTTCCTTACCCGCTAATCGATCATGGGACAGGTGTCGCGCTTATTTCATTTGCAAGCCTGCGCCGGTGAGCAGTTATCACGAAAACAGGAAAAATGACGTTGAACTTATAGTTAGACAAAATTACAACATAAAGAAATTACAAATTACAACATAAAGAGGAAAAAAAAATGATAGGATTTATAATTTGCCTTGTAATTGATTGTTAGCTATTGAGATTCATGATAAATACGGCCTGAATGAATTCTTCACCTTTCACTGTTTAACTAGAAATATATTTATAAGTTGTTTTGATACAGTTTTTCTGAGACCTTACCGGTGTTTTTCAATCGCCTTAAAAGCGATTTTATCCTTGTCCGACAAAATTTTTACCAGTGATTGACTATGAATTTCGCGCGCTCTAGACCTGCTACTGAAAATCCGACACCAGGAACTTAGTGTGGTGTTTATATTACCAAATAACCTCCGTGAGAAGTAAATAATTATGTATGTTTGAATTCAAATAAAACGTAAATATATTTCAAAACTTATATTTTCCATAGCCGTGATAAATTGTTTAATAAAAAAGTTATAAATAACTCAAATTAATCTTGAGTAGCGTCAGAAGGCTGGTTAATATCATATTTTGATGCATGGAAATTTTGGTGTATTTTCTTTCTTGCGATCCTGAAATCTAGCCTGTTTTCTCACTACCTGTCTAAGTGAACATCGCGCCAAAACGTATACGAATGCGCCAGGTTGAGCATTTCCAGTCCCACTTTCCAGTCAGATCTCCAGTCTCCGGGGCGCACTCGACTTCACTCTGTGTGCAGTTTGTGGTTCAGTTGTCCTGCTTAATGTTGCTCGTATTTTTGGTTATCTTGTAGTTATTGAAATTTCTTTTATGGATAACCAGGCACAGATCACTGAAACAATTAGTTGATTAGATTACGAAAAGGTAAGTTTATAATAACTTGTGTAATTGTGGCTAGTTTGAGTGTTAGATAAACTGATTTCTTTTCACGAAAATGAAGTTTTTGACTGCCGTTTTTCACTAAACCTGGTTGAAGTAAGACATAAAAAGTTATCACTGCAAGGTTGCGCTAATTTTCGGTTCCTCAATTTCTCAGTCTTAATGTCTTAAAACCGCTTCGAGCTATTCGGAAAACGACAACACACAATCGCTTTGTAGTTTTATTTAAACTGATTTAAGCTTAAGGTTACCGGGTGACCCGAAAACACTGACCTTCGGTCCACGGACATGCCTACGGACTTGGTACACGGACTACTGTACGGACCGGTCCACGGACCCCTCTTTACGGACCCCCATAAAAAGACAATAATAAAAATGACAATTAGAAATTTAACTTACCGTTTGTTTGTTTTGTTCTTTGATATTGTTGCCTCCTTCACTGTGGCGATGAAAGGAGGACAAGCGTACTTCGAAAAAGACCAATAACTGAGCTAACTCGTGTATTCGCTGCTGGCCTCCGATTGCCTCCGCCATTTTGTTCGGCTCATTCTTCCTCGTGTTCAGTGACTCGTCTCAGACTTCAAAATTACGACACGGTATCTTCCCTTGTTTTCATGTTTTTCATGGCGCAAACACACAGATTTTTCTTTCCCAACAAAAATAAAAAATAAAAAAAATTTCAACTCCAGGAGGATTCACCTATTTTTCATTTTTCTTAAATTATTCAACTCAAATTATCGTGATAAAGTGTGAAGGAACGCAAGGTAGATTTTAAATTGACATTTTCACTGCCTTTCCCATCCTGGATCTTGAATTCTTCAACACAAAAGAGTTTAAAGCTTTTTCGGCGAAAATATGATGCAATGTACCTAATACGGAAAAAAGGAGGCAACAACAACAAAAAACAAAACAAAAACTGAAATAAAACGGTCAGTCAAATCTCTAATTGTCATTTTTTATTGTTGTCTTTTTATGAGGGGTACATAAAGGGGGGTCCGTGGGGGGTCCATGGACCAGGGGTCATTGAGTGTTTTCGGGTCACCCTAAGTTTACCAGTGAGTTCTTGTTTTGAAATGAAGCCCTTCTGAGTTGATTGCCATAAAACATAAGCTTAATAATACTATTGAGGTTGGCAGCAAGTTGATAACTCTATTTTATTTATTTATTTTTTCATTCTCGAAGGCTGCAAGCATCTGGTTTTCATCATTGATAAACATGTTGGTATTTCCATTAAAACAATACGATATCGGAAAAATATGGGGCATTTACTCCATATAGATAGCCTAGGAACACTCACAATTTATAAAGATTTTATAGCCAGTCAACTAATTGACCTTTCCCTTTTTAAAAATATCATCATCATTATTTTACGTTTGTTTTTGTTTTGTTTGCTTGTTTGTCTTTTCTAATAGTTTGTTTCAAAGAATATCGTTTATTAACCTTCTGGTTGTTTTATTGTATATAGTAAACTTTGAACGGTGACGTGATTTTGTTTTTGGAAATATGCTGAGTCACCGTTTCAAAGATACTGATGTTCTGAAATCTCAATTTAGATCCAATTTTCCTCACACATGTTAACCTGAGATCACGCTCTATTTTCCTTTCGCTTGATTGAAAAAATTCTGGCAGGAGAGGGGAGACGAAAAGAGAGCCTGATACAAATCTTCTTTGAAACGTCTACGACCCACTCTTTTTTTATTGATGGACATTTACCGAAACAGCCAATCAGAATTACTTCCGTTCCGCCATACTCGCGAGCTCTCGCGCGTGTTCTACGGCCGTGAAAGAGCAGTGGAAAGCCATTTTATTGACTGCGATTAACTGCACATTTCTTCGTTCTTGTGTATTGATGGCGATTAACTGCACATTTCTTCGTTCTTGTGTGCTTTTCTTAGATGTAGAGTATTTTAGTTTTTACTGTATAGAAGGTGCCCAGTTTAAATATTAAAGTCGATAAAATGTGTAGTGTGTTTAAACCTTGCCAGTAGCTTAGATATCATTCCGCGGAGTTGAAGGCGTTGGAGTTGCGGGTGAGTGAATAAGCTTTTCAAGATTTTTCCCAGTGTTTCATCCACCCAATTGCGTTACTCTAATTGACCGAACGGTTTTTCGATTCCATTTCTTCTTGAGAAGACTCTTCTTATATCATGCTTATATCAGAATCTTCATAAATACGTAAGGTTAAATTTAATTTCACTCTCAAGCTGCTTTATTTTTTATCGATCTCTCTTATCTGCAAGTAAGATTGTAAACATTCTGCAAGATTTTCTCTCTGACAACCAGTTTCTGACTTAGAAGATTGAAATAACTGATTTTCTTTTGTCTGTTGTTTTTCTTGTGCCGTCTTTTATAACAAAAACAATACAGGTCACTTGTTACAACTTTATCAACGGTCTTCACGTTTTAAAACTACATAATTTGCATTTGTTCAAGATTACTTAGTAAACGAGGCATTAATTTTTTTGTTGTTTATAACCAGTCACAGTGCTGTCCACTCCCGGATAATCGGGGCGACTCCAGATTTTGGACTGTATCCCCCGGTTTCCAGATTAGAGTCTGATATCTCCCGGATAATCGCCAAAATTGCTATTTCTTGTACACTAGACTTTCCGACCATAAAAATTCAAATACTTTGCGTTGTTTAAGCTACTGCGGGAAAGTTTCCCAATAAATTCTAGTATACCACGGTAATTTAAGCAATAATGTGGCTAAATATTAACTGTTTGTGCCATATACGTCGATCGGAATCAACGAGCATTTTTGGCACAAATGACGTCATTTGCCGTGTGATATGACCTCATCTATTATTTCGTCGCTATCAATTCTCAATATTTGATGACGTGGGTGGTTGACAGCCCTGCAGTCATCTTCCTCCCAGTCTGGTAATATATGTCTTCTAAGGTTATGTCCGAATCTTGGCGAAGAAAATGACACCATGGATTCTTCTATTTCAAGTGTGGTGGACATCGCTGAAGACTTCATTCAAGATCTCAATTCTATTACAGAACCTCACATCAGTTTTACAATCTAACTTTGGGGAAGGTTGTTTTCTTCCTAGTAAATTTTGGTGCACTTGTTCAATGCTTTAGAACTGGCATTAATGGTTAACTAAAAATTCTTAAAGCTTAAACAGGGGCTTAAATTAAGTCATTGGTAAGCTGAACATTTTGTACTCGTATAATAAAAAAATGTCTTACGGGTAACCGTATGTATAGTACAGTTGTTGGCTTCACACTAAAAGCCAAGTCAGTTTCAAGTAAGCACTTGATTCAAGTGCACTTGGAAACCTTAAGTCGCTTTGTAGAAAACATGGCTTCACACTTGTTGACAAAGTATATTACTTGAAATAAAAAGGCTGTCAGTCTGGATCTCTCCGTTCATTAGAATCTTGGAACCGCTGCACGTGCAGCATGCACATCGTGCAAATGGCGTCCATATCTGTTTTTGGTCAGGTGTGTTCTCAAGTGTGGTGTAGCCTATCCTTGGTGGGGAACTTAGGCTTCTTTGAACTGCAAAAGTTTCCATGGTTACCCCTTCACACTCAAAGAAGGTTACAATTGCAAGGACCCTTACATCATACTTGAAGCTCTAGTGTGAAGCCAACAACAAGTATCTTGAGTACGTTTAGTGTCATCGAAGCAAATGACATCGAGAATGTACATTATAGGTAGTATTTATAAAAGACTATTAAGCTAAAAAAGCCTAAGTGTACCAGAAATCGAGCAAAAGGTAAGCTTAATAAAATAAAACTCAAACC